>WTTZ01000203.1:0-17136 GCA_011750695.1 Penicillium sp. OUCMDZ-019 | reverse complement strand
GCTTAAGCAGGCTTAATTAATATTAATATTTATTAATAAAGCTTTAATAATTAAATAAGATTCTAGATATACTACTATAAGTGAATTAGTAATATATATATAGACTTATATATTAATATGTATCTAATTTACTAGTTAAAATATATATAGTAATATATAGCTATTTATAATAATTTCTGGAGCTTTAGTGAGCCTTAGTAAACCCTAATACCTAGTTATAAGTAATATATAACTGATCCAATCGGACCTCAGTATGGCTTCTAGTGGATTCTGGAGCAAGGGTGAGAGCTACTAAGCCAATTCAGTATTAGCCGTATTATAAAGCTTTCAGAGACGAACTCAATGATGGAAAAGAATTTAATTCACTTCTTTCTCATCCCAAATGCTCGAGTGCATGCCGACAAGAAAAAAGGGCGGGCTGGCTGAACGTCTACATTGCCATGGCTGTCACACTTTTATGCATATTGGTTACAATTGATATCGCCATTAGCAGCAAGAAGTTGATCAGTCCAGCTGCAACGACAACGGCACCAGGAACTCCATCACAATCAATAAGCGCGGAACATACTTTTACCGGTACTTATGGAGCAGACAGACGATACATGTCAGTGGACCATAAATACGACTTTCTCTGGGAAGATTATCGTCGTGCCGATGTAGATACGGCCATAGAAATGGATGATGGATAGCATATGATCGATGTAGAAGGAAATGACGTCGGGAGTCCGGCTTTGATCAGCATGTGGGTGTTTTCTTTTTAATGTCAACCTTCGCAAGTTTACAGGTTTTTCTTGCTAATTAGAAAGGTATCATCAACTACACTGTCTATCATCATTCCGAATGGCTCTTCAATCTGCACACGAAGGTAACGACCCGGGACTCGATGATGAAGATAATGAACATTGGCCCCACTGCCTAGACTACCTGAGGAAGGCAAGTTTTGTTGTTTCTTTTCCACCAAATTCCAATGAGTCTGCTTATCAACTATTCATGCATAGACCATAGCCTGCTGGGCAGATTCCACGCTTGAACGGCCTGCTCGTGCTGCGAACGGATCTGTTTACTTGTTGATTGATGGTCGCGGCGATGAGCGAAATTGCCGCAGCACACAGCCCCTTGGTGAATACGTCAAATCTCACAAAGCATATAATACGGAGGAGGAATAGACTTTGTTCGAGATCATAATCAGAAGTATTTTAGTGTCACTGAATGACGTTTTGAAGTACTTGATATTACAGTAGGAATATTCTGGTCCATGAAAACCTGCCTTGCGGAATATCAAGTCATATAATTAACGATGCAACGTCATAATATGTATAAAAAGTATAATAATCAACCATAACTGGGAGTTGGCAAATTATTCTTTCATCGATACAGTTCTTCCCAGCGTCGATGGAAGTCGGGTAAAATGGGGCGTATTATTCGTAGTGTAAGTCGGCATTCGAAGAAATTTTAGTAGGGCATATGCGGAGATTCACTAAGATGCATTGAATGATATTCGACATTCTATAATTAGGTAATATTCTATTTGTTCTATAATAATCTATATGTAGGATTTGATCCACCACAAATACCAAGCCATAAGGCATGTACCCCATATATCAAGCCAGGGTCTTTTTGTTTGAAGCGTACGGACTTCTCATCCGGATTCGATGACCGAATTTGTAAAACACGTAGGGCATAGGCGTTAGCAAAACACTGATGCATGCGAGAATAGTGATAGTCCAGTGAGTACCCATATTGTTGTAGAATGGAATTCCCACCACGACCATGCCGCCGGAGGCACAGTACCGTACCAAAGTAATAAAGGTAAGGCCTGATGCTGCGTAATTTTGGTAACTGTCAATCAGATACATATAGACCGTGATGAAAATGGTAATGAAACCATGGCCAAAAAGCACAGATGCAATCAGAGGAGACCAAATGGAGATGGAGGGATACGCTGTCCAGGCCATCCAAAACAGAGATATTGGAACAGCCGGAGCACCGAGCATTCCATACCACAGTCGGACTTCTGGATCAAAGGACTTGCGGCCCTCTGCCTCTGCAGCTCGAGCTGCTTTGCATGTTTTGCTATAAACAAAGGGCAGGTATATGCCGGCGGTGACAAAGCCGACTGCGATACCCACGAACAAGGTGTAAGTCATACCAGTCGATAAATCATATGTATCCTGGAAGATGGTGGTGTAGCCGTCGAAGAATGTAAAGAGGATGATGTAGTTGACGGTGAGATACAGGGTTCCAATCTGGATAATTGGTTCATGCCACGCGAGAATAAATGGTCTTCCTAGGGCAACTTGTAGCCGTTGGCCAATTGGGACACTCTCAACTTCGTGGAGGGCGCGGTACGTGTCGTCACCAGTCAGTTTACGCAGGCTCTTTGCTTTCCATTCCAGGAGGACAGGCTCAAAAGTCTCTGGTTGAAAGGCGAGTAGCAAGAAGAAGACTACACCTGAGAATAGCAGAGCAATCCACTCAGACCAACGCCACGTGTGGAGATACGGTGAATCAGGAACCCAGGCAGACAATACTGGACCCAGTGCAGGACCTACGAAGCCACCAAGGGAGAAGAATGCGAAGGTGTA
Organism: Penicillium sp. OUCMDZ-019; assembly: GCA_011750695.1. NCBI lineage: Eukaryota > Fungi > Ascomycota > Eurotiomycetes > Eurotiales > Aspergillaceae > Penicillium > Penicillium sp. OUCMDZ-019. The sequence goes on along the minus strand of WTTZ01000203.1, from coordinate 14,551 downwards.
CGTTTTTTCGAGTGGGTTGAACATGTCTGAAATGGTTCCACCAGCACACACAAGAGGGGAGGCGCCTGAGAGGCCGGCCAGGAACCGGAAAACCATCTGAGCTGCATAGTTAGGGGCCAAGGCGGAGGCCATGAGCCAGATGCACATAGACAGGACGTTTGAGAGATATGTGACCGACCGGCCCAGCACCTCCGATACTGGCCCTGCAATGAGAGCACCAAACCCGAACCCAATCAAAAAGATACCGACGGAAAGGGATTCAGCGACTTCACTGACGCCGAATTGTTTAGCTGCCTGAGGAAAAATCGTGGAATCTATTGGTGCACAAGCGCCGACCAAGCCAGCCAGTAGGGCTACCAGGAACGTTGCAATCCATTTGCGAGATGACGGCCAATTGCGCGGATTCTGAGGATCGTCGGGCCCATCCCAGTCAACAATCGTGTATTCTCGGCCATTGTAAGATTGTGTTTTCGCCGAGCGGACGCATGGCAGAGCCTTGAGGTCGCCGTTGGTGGAATCAAGCTGTTCCTGAATGGTTTGCCTTAGTCGTCGGCGTTGAAGAAGCGTAGCCATATTTTTGTCGACTACCGCGAGCGAGACTGGTCTGCCAGAGGAGACGAGCGGAATAAGAATTTATCTCATCTGCTTTTCTTCTCTGCGATGATTTCATTTTCATCCCACCGGGGTGGAACTGGTCGAGATTTGTAAGGCCACAGTGGGTCTGCGGCCGTGCCGATTTCCCGTGCTCAAGTCATTTAGCATGGCAGCCTCCCCCAAAGGCTCACTGTGTTGTACGTAAGTAAAAATATATTCTAGTAGGAGATCAAAAGTTGGCATGCCTTATGTCTTGAATACGTAGGGATCTTTAACTGCAGGTTTCTTGCCAGGGACTTTGTTAATAGAACTACTTAGGCACTTGCCTGCCAAATACCGGGCAAGCTACTCCGTACTGCAGAGACGTAAGACGTTTGCTAGCCTTGAAAGCATGCTACCTTAAGTTGAGAGAAAGCCACCAAGGTACGTAGCCTCCTGGATACTTATTGATAACCCTTGCTGCTGTACATTGCATTGAAGATACGTAGACAAAAATAGTAGTGCATTCATAACCTTATCTATAGGCCCACATGCCAAGCCCGACAAATCAGAGCCCTCCGGCTAGCCTAAATAGTAAAAGCTTAGTAACCAGTAATCATTATTGGTTGATAGACGTTGCTGTCTCCATATTTGCGAAGGTGAAGGAGCAGGTGAATGCGTGAAGCGGATGGGTTTTTTCTTGGCTGCGAATCGATTCTTTGATCACGTCTCTCCTCGGCTCTATACGGAAATAGATTACACACAATTAGGAACACAAATCCTTTAGAGTCATTGTCCGAATGATACGGTGATCATGGACCCCCAACACACAGATATGCCACCAGCTAGATCGCTACTGGACCGCGGTAAAGATGTCTCTAGTGATCCAGCATGCAACAACACTCGACAGCCACAGCCGCAATCTAGCAATTTCTTCTGGATAGACAGTCAAGATGAGAAAGACATACGCCAATCACATCGAGAGAAGCACGCGTTTATCAAGCTCAGGCGGCATAGGCTGCAGAAGGAGAAGAAATTACAGGCCTTGAAGATGTCTATTAAACGCTTTCCATCTGTATCCAATTCTAGATTAAACGCTGAGCTAGTGAAGGATGCAGCGCAGCCCAAAAGAGTTCAGTGCGTGCCGGCAGTGGTGCAGCCAGCGTACCTCGACCCTTTCTCGACTCTGACAACGCAGATGACTCGTGAAATGAAGTATTATTTTCATCATTGTAGGTCCATCATTAATGACATTTCCCTCAAAAACATGCATGGCTAAGTAAGGCCATAGATAGAGCGCACTGTTCCCGATCATGCTATCCTTTCGCACCTACCGACATGGCCCAATGGTGGTGGAAGAAGGCTTTGGATCAACCGGCACTGGTGCATATCCTATTGTCCACAAGTGCCACCCATCTAGCAAGTATAAAAAACGCCCCCTTACAGCTTACCGAAAATGCGACACTACAAAGCCTTCAATTCCGCAGTAATTCCATCAAGTCTCTTCACCATATTCTACATCATTCCTCGCGGGACGAACTTGAGCGTGTAGTACTAGTTATAACTAATCTCATTTGTGTCGAGGTCAGATATTAATCAGCCTTGGCGGTTTTTCTTTTCACTTATGGCAGGAGCATTATCACTAACTTTCCATTTAAAGGGTGCCGAGGCCAGCCACGCGGCAACAGAAGCCCATGTCACAGGTCTCAGGAAAGTCATTCATTTGCTTGGTGGCTTCGATAATATAAGCCATCTTCATATTTCAGCAGTTTACTGGTAAATTTGAGCCCGCTTTTCCCGTCCTTCAATCCGGCCACATCCAAGGCGTCCACTGACTATTTGGCTTTTGCACCTGGATAGTGGCGACTATATGAGGGGCCTGTCAGGCCTACCACCCGCTTTTCCTATGTCTACGAAATGGAGAAACTCGGTTCTTGATCTAATCTCCCAAACATACCGCCTTAGCGATCACGGCTCATTTGGAGTCCGCTTTTTCACGTCTCCATGGACTCCACTTATACAGCCTACCCTCAAAGCCCTGCTTCTCACCTTCCAACAGATAGCATGGCGCTATGAATTGATCCTTCGAAAGACCGAGGTTTCCTCTGAGATTGGATGTGACTTTCTATTGCTATGGGCGCACCAGCTTTTGTCGTTACAGTGTGAAAGTTCGATGACCAATTTCCAAAGTACATTGCGTCTAGCGCTTCTGGTTTACTCCGCAATTCGTATCTGGGATCTTCAGGGCTTACAATGTGTGGGAGTCCTGGTGGATATGCTTCGCTATAACTTGGATCGCACTTTGTCTTTCCTTCAGATAACAGCCCCTGACTTACTGGTTTGGATTCTTTTTCTCGGTAGCCTAGCTTCCCACGGCCGAGAAAATCATCAGTGGTTCGTAAATACACTTGCGCATGCAGCGGCAGATTTATCTCTAAACGACTGGGATGGCTTGTTGTCAGTATTAGAGGGTTTCTGTTTCACGAATCGTTCGACCGACGTCGCATGCAAGGACATTTGGAGCAAAGCCATACGAGTGATGCATTACGCGTTATCACACGCAGACACCGGATAGCATTCCATTCATATCAATGCCTTCGTCCCACCCTTTGATAATCTCATGTCAGCCTCGGCTCAGCTTTCGAGGCAAGTCATCGTGGGACACAATATCCAACACGTACCAATATGTACCAACATGTAGAAATATATAGAAACACCCATCTAAAAGCTTGGGCCAATTATCGTTCACAAAACTTTAAACTTCTTTTAGGCTCACCCTAGTCCGTTTATGGCAATGGTTTCCAGCACTTTCATTGGCTGGCTGGGGCACCAACCCAATAAGAAAAGGTGACGCGCGGGATGATTGGCTGGTTTCACTCTATATGCCTTGGATGTTTTAAATGACGACGTTATCTCAGCTTTAACAAAGGCTCCAATCAGAATTGATTCCGTATGCACTTATAACAACTTTTTGGAGAAAATGTCCATAATTACTCGTTCTATGAGATAGTCACTGAACCGCTATGGCGCGAGCATAAATAGAGCTGTTCAAACCCATCTTCCCAAGCTGAAATTGTTCATAATATGGTATCCCGAGTCGCGTCGTTTCTAAGACCTCTGCTATCAAAATGGAAGAGATTGTCAAACAAATCAGTGCCTTGGCTCAAAATGCGGATGATCTGACTCGGAAGCATATCCTGGGCAGCCTCCGGGATGTGTCCTTCTCGATTGAGACCTCGCAAGACACAATGCAGAGGACCTCATACCTAGTAAGTCCTATATCTCCATACTTTGTGATGCGTGAAATGTATACAGTTCTTACTGAGTATTCAGCACCTGCAACCGGCGCTAGTACGAGTTGGCCACAACTTGAATATCTTCCAACTGGTTAGCGAGAGCAAGGAGCCTCTGACTATGGAAGAACTAGCCTCGAAGACGAGCTCAGATCCATCACTCCTAGGTATGTCTTATCTTCCCTGAAGGTCATATTCAAATTTTGTGAACAATAGATTTCTGATGGAATGTGCACATAAGCCCGTATTGTTAGATACCTGGCGTCAGTGGGGACGTTGAAGGAGACGGCGAAAGACACATATACCGCAAATAACGTAACCGTTTGCCTGAGCGCTCCCGGAGTCGAAAGTGCCATATATCATAAGTAAGCACCTATCTTTTCTACTGGGCATACGAATGTCATTGAATTAAGGCGGACTAACCAAACTTTGTTTCAGTGTGGAAAGTCTTGCTCCCGCCATTTGGGCTCTTCCCGGCTTCCTAACCGAGAACAAGTATCAAGACATTCGAAACCCAATCAAGACCCCACTGCAGAAAGCTTGGAACATAGGAGATCAGAGTGCATTTGTATGGGTGCAATCAAAACCGGAGAATTTTTTTCACTTCAATCGTTTCATGCAGGCCCAACACCAAGGTATGCGCCAGTGGCTAGATTTGTATCCCATTGAAGAGAAGACCCGAGACTTGAAAGACAAGCAAGTTGTTTTTGTCGACGTTGCCGGTGGCATTCGACATCAAAGCGTTGCACTACGCCAGCGCTTGCCATCGGCTATCAAGAACCGAGTGACTGTCGAGGACTTTGAGGCTATAATTAAACAGGCTATCCAGCATGAGGGTGTCGAAACTTTGGCTTACGATTTCTTTGACACGCAACCGATCAAAGGTGGATATAGTGTCTTGATATGTTGAATTATTAGCTACGCTTACAGAAAGCTAGGAGCCCGGACCTACTACTTTCGTCAAATCATGCACGATCACCCAGATGAAAAAGCAGTGACAATTCTGCAAAACACTATATCAGCCATGGGACAAGATTCTCTCATCCTCATTGACGACATGGTAATGCCTAATACGGCTGCTCATTGGCATGCAACTCAGGTGGATATCACCATGATGAGTTCACTGGCCTCTCGCGAGCGAACACTGGACCAATGGAAGGCACTTGCGGCCAAGGCTGGTCTTAAGATTAACCAGATATACACGTATACCGACAACTTGCGTGATAGTATCCTTGAGTGTGTGCCTCTACCCAAATAGAGGCGGTGCACCATATGTGGGAATCGGTTATGAATTGCATCCAGAGTATATATGTACCTAGGTATCCATGGATGTAAAAGTCAATTCCACAGCACACCGTCTATGTATACCTCTAGGAAGTCCATAAATTACGCACAGAACCTAAGAACGGTGGTCATACTTCAGTCTCAATAAAAAACCTGAGCGTCATTTGTCACATTTAAAAATTGCCACAGGACTAGACAAACTACAAGCAATGGAAGGACATTGGAAATCATGTGTCTGTAGGTTTGACATTCATGTTGAACATGGAGCGTGTCTAACCTTATAAAAGCATTTTTATGACCTTTGCTCGTTAAAAGTTGCTAGTTTACCTGAGACGGATCATAGTTTCCTAATACAATTCGCAACGACTAGATATTTGCCTTCTCTGCCAAATTCCACGCTATGTTGGAATACTATTTAACTTTGCGAGGCATGTATTATTTTCACAATTGTTTTGATTCAGTCTTTTTTTGTCTCGCGGGGGCAATTACATAACAATCAGTGAGACGAGCAACTTCATCGGTAAACTGACAGGTGGCTTATTATTTGGATATAGATCCGTATTCATACGTCCAATCCGGTAGTTCGACTTAACAGACTCGACGAATACTTACGCACTTCTGAACCTATGACCACTTGGACATGAGAGCACGCCACTGTAATACCCTTTCCTTAGCAATTTACAAACAACTGGGGGATGTTCGGCTTACGTACCTTGGGATTGAGGAAATAAATGGGTATACTAAGCAGAAAGATAATAGCAAAAATAGCAGATAGCTGGTTCGGCTAGTTAGTATGGAGGCAATCGTAGAGAATATAGGTGACACACAAGTCCATATCCCCATTCATATCCATGTAGGGTGGCCATTGGCTGTAGTCCGTATGCCGCGCCGAAAGCGATAATACTCTTCAGTCCGACAACGACGACTAGCGCTGGACCAGGATGCATTGGCCAGACCTCCGTTGCAAAATTCGAAATAATGGAAGAGACCGTGATGAATGTGAGTTGATACAAGCTCCATCCTGTGTCAGGTCAGTATATGAGTTGCTCAATACGTCAACTAATCTAGATATCGGGCCTTTACCCATATATGAGGCCATCCACGACAGTCTTTCTGGGTGGCTAGCGCCGACACCGTAAATGATAATTCCGATGATACCGATACATCCCGGAAAGATCAGTAGTAAGAGGTGATGTTCTGGTTTATGGACACCCCCGGATCGCTGGGCGAGCCAGATGATGGCTTTACTGCTGAACCAACCAGCGTAGACGATGGCGAAGAAAGTGGCAATCGGCGAAGAAACCTATATTTATTAAATTTAATACTAAGAATTGAGCAGTTATGAGTCCGGGCCTCTCTACAACATACGTTAATCAAGCCAACAGATTTCTCTGGTCAGCCGTAGAGATTGTGGAAGACGGTGTCTTGCGTCAGAGAAAGGGCGATAGAGCATCCTGAATATGATTAACCTGCGATCATGTTATCACCTGTGAAATTAAATACCCACCTAGTGTAATGGAAAAGACTAGCACTGCGCAGATAATGGCCGGGGCAGAGAGAGACTGTAACATGTGTAGGTATGACATTAAAACCAGTTTTCGCCCTTCAGGAAGCGCACCGGGCCAGGTTCTCAACAGCTGGCGATAAGTTTTACATTGGTTGTCCTCGTCCAGCTCTTGTGGGCGATGATGTTCCTGATAATTCTCCGCTTGATCAGCGGACAAGATGCGGGTAACTCCAAAGTCGACGGTGAGGACTACACGGCCGTCCAAGGCGGCTGGTGGTCGGCTGTATCGGGTTTCGAAGGCGAAGAAATATGCGAAAAACACGCTGACCCCAGAAACAATTGAGTAAAGGCCATAATACCACCTGTTATCAAAGAACTTAGCGCCTTAACTATCCCCTTCCCAATGAGAAGCCAACCTACCGCCATTCAGCCGCGGCAACAACATAGGTAATTGCGATATTCAGTACACTGGAAATGCACGTTTGACAGCCCCGGTATATGGCAAACACGAGCGGTCTCTGATGAAGAAAGGTAATTTCCGAGAGCATCAATGGCAGCAGAGGTTCTGTCGCCCCGGATGCCAGCCCCTGAACGATCCTATGAGCAAGATGCTGCTCATAGCCCCGATTACAAGCGGCCCCAATTGAGGCAGCCGTGAGCACCAGCGCACACGCGATGAAGACGGGACGGCGGCCAACTAACAGGGCGGCGGGTAAAATGACAAAGTTACCTAGTTCCAGTATCAGTGTAACTGTCATCGTGTATTCCGTCAATTGGTGGGACGTTACCCATGCCGACGGCCAACGATGGCATCGTTGTCAGATAGGTGGCTTGGTCAATAGTGTAGCCCTCAGGAAGCTACATGTCGATAAACGAGTTAAGAATCATGCCGATACTGCCAACCAGAGACAGAGACATGACCGCTGCGAATTCGAATCAACCTCTATTCGTCTTATGATGTGTGTCCAGGCAGGTCACCTACAGTACCAACAACACGCCGAAATCACGGCAAGTTTCCTCCACCACAAGAAATTGAGCGGGTCATTGGGCGAGTCCGGCGGAATGGGAATTCTACAGATAAGATAACCCGAGGCCTCTAGCAGATGAGCATCGCCTGCGACATGCGATGCTTTCTGGATGTCTTCGTCATGGATTGCTTGGGGCTTCGCATCCGGTGCGCGGTCGTTGTGTGCCATTTTTGAACGCATTACCAACCAACGGAGAAGTCGAGAAAAGCCAACGCTGAACCCAAAGAGTGAGGATTGTTATGTGTATATATTTAAAAGGCATACAAGCATCCCCGGAAACTCAACTCCACAACAATCTTCCCCATAGTTTCGTGTCCCCCACCGGATCCCTTCCCCCACAAATAGCCCTACAAATATCTATAAGGCTGTTCGGATTTCTGCCGAAGGACGATGTCCGCTCGGAAAGACAAATAAATACTTCCTCACAATGTCGACTCCGAAGTCCAAGCGTAGCCGCCTGGCGGTTGCCTGTGATCACTGTCGCAAAGCTAAAGTGCGCTGCGATATCTCTGAGGGTGCTTGTCGCCGCTGTCAGTTAAAAGGGGACTGTTGTATCGCTACCGATCCGCGGACTGGCAGCCAATTTGCCCGCCAACTCGCAAAGAAGGAGAAGCGACAGCATGCAGGGACTACCAGTCCGGTAGAACTGACTACGGGCGAGGCATACACGCCCAATGGGGCGACAACCGTGCAGTCAACCGATGATAGCGCGCTTGAGACGGGTGCTGTTCAGAACGTTGATGGCGGAGCCCGCCATGCATTGCTTGGACTGACGAATATGCAGGTGTATATGCAGAATCGTGCCTCGCCCGACATAGAGGGGAGATTGTAATGCGGAGTGCGCGAGTCCCAGACGATGAGATCGCCAGGTTCAGCGCAGACCTTTTCCCAGGCAAGGCCGTGGTCAGCTAGCTATTTCATACCGGCCTCTGTATAGCCATACCACTCATGGAAGAAGCCTTTGATGCGCGTCTCATATTTCATCTCGTCGTGGAACTGCTCAGATAGCAAGTGGCCGCCCTTGCAGACGATCAGTCCACCATCATTGGGCCCGTTGGGGAGTAAGTTCACAAGACCCTGGAGGCACCGGAAGCCGTGTGTGTCTGGGTTTTGGTCCTGATGTGGCCACGGAGAGTTAGGAGCCAGATCTGTTCGTTTTGGAAAAGTGACGTTCAGAGCGTCGAACGAGACAATTAAATCCGTTGTATCGTAGCCCTTCTCAAAGGCACCCACGACTCCCGGCTCCGCGCGCATCTGCCAAACGAAGTCTTCGTGGGCAAGGCAATACCACCAACACATTCCCTTCTCATTAATCATTGGAAGGTGCTTCTCATGCGCCGTGGTCAAATCATTGCGGTCGAAACCAAGCCCGAAACCCTCTAGCCATGAATACATGTCGCTGGCGTACCCGTTTGCTCGCTCGCGCGGAATCGCATTTTTAATGATCGCATATCCGCCACGCACAAGGTCATCGCGCCAGTCACCGAAAGCAATTTCATTGCCGGTCAGCTGGAGACGGTTGTTGCCGCTGTTGATAGTTGTAGTGGAAGACATATTTGCTTGGTTAAACTGCTAAAGAGAGATGCGAGGGCATGGTTGTTCTGCAAACAGGGTCAATTAATACAGATATATACCATCGTGACGGTCATTACGACTACCGATCCAGGCCTGTACCCGGAAACGAGCCGTCGGAAAGCGTCACGGAGCATCATGTCTACGAATTTCAGAATTATTATTGTTGGCGGTGCAATCGTAGGGCTGGCTGCTGTATGTTCTTGTCGATGATGCGGCCATTCATCCCACTGACAATTGCCCGCTAGGCTGTTGCGACGTGGAGGCTGGCTCAGTAACTTTGGACGACGGAACCACGGCCACAGCAGACTTGATCGTTGCCGCGGATGGAATGTAGGTTGAGTACATTCACGCGATACGCGCCAGGGATATCTTCTAACATTAAGCAGAAAGAGCGGGATGCGCCGGTTTGTGCTTGGTAGACAACAAAGCGCAGTTCCTACGGGAATATCTAGTGAGTTTGGCTTTGGCCATAGGCTGAAAGTAAAGCTATTCACACTTTTTTGCAGCATATCAGTTTCTTGTAGGTGTCATGGACATGATCTTGGCATGTTAATAATGCCATATCTCTAGATACCCATAGAGGAATTAGAGGCAATCTCAGAGTTCACGCAGTTCATCAACCCTCGGGATGAGTATACTACCATGGTCCTATTCCACGATCATAGACTCGTCATGGGCCCTGTTCGACATGAGGAGTCGTATTCAGTGGTCGCACTAGTTCCGGACGGCATGATAATCATGAGAACTAGCAAAAATTAGAGTTAACAAACTTTCTTAAGAAACGCTACATGAGGATTCTTCTGGCACTAGCTTGACTTCTACAGGAGAAATGTTAAAGCTGCTTCAAACATTTTCCGATCTTCCAGAATGGCTCCTCAAGCCCTTCCAGTATGTCTGATCGATTCCCTCCATTTTGTCTTCCTCCATGACCATTTATCTAACATTCTGGCGGCAGGAATATCTCTTCTTTAGGCCTATGGCAGCTCCGTGATCTTGACCCTCTTGAGACGTGGATCAATGGCCGGATCATACTTATCGGTGACGCTGCACATGCCATGCTGCCTACACAGAGACAAGGGGCTAGTCAGGTAGTAGAAGACGCCGTGAGTAGCCCAATGGGACTAATCCTCAAAAGAGATGTCAACAGGAACTAAATTGGCTGATACTCTCATAGGAAGCTCTATCGGTATTCTTTAAAGACGTTCAGGGCCGTCCATCTGCCGATGAAGTCCACCATCATCTTCAGGATGTCTTTGCCTCTCGACATGAGCGGGCGACGCTCATCCAGCAGTATTCACGGCATCAGGCAAAACCAGCGACAGATAAAGACCGCCCGAAGATCAAGATGTATTTCAAGTTAATTCTGAAGATGGTCTAATCTCATTGGAGGCTAGTAAGATAATAGGAACCCTGAAGAGTTCACTGCTTTTAACTATACGTATAATTGTGCCAAGGAATGGCTGTCTAGGCCTAAAAGGTAGAATGACACGGGCGGAGCAGAGTAAAGTCGAGCATGTCGAAGGCCAAGATTTAACGACTTCCTGTAAACTTGCTTTATGAACTATTCCTGTTTACACAGTATCCTTGCTTAAGTGGCCTCCAGGGTTATCCTGCCGGGATCGCGAGTTTCACGATCAGAGTGCCAGACCTTAGCGTCTAGTCACACAGTATAGATTTCTAGGAAGTTGATTTTTCAATTCTTATTTAAATAGTATACATTTATTTTTGAAGAGTGGTAAAAAAAGTCGAAGAGTTGTTTCTGAAAATTAACTATACGCAGGGGTACACTATTGGTACATCGACAGAGTAAGTCATACCTCCCTGAGTTTGAATACCCTCAGCAATCATATACTAGAAAGTCCAAATAACAGGAGGCAGGACAAAAGAAGAGTTCTCTGCAACTTACCCATAAAACTTAGCAAATTCAGTGACTAGGTATGGAGCGGGATAAGTACGATGGTATTAAATCTAGACTCAGCTGGGTGAATTGTTTAGAACACTATGTTGCGATTCATGCCATAAAAAGAATTTTCCACCGTAATAAACACTGTTCCAACCAGGGACCCAACACCATCTCTATATAATTGATTCGATAGCCTAGGGAGGCCAAGCTAATGATTCACAATCTCCTATTCCGATTGCGTCCTTTAATTCCAATAGTAATGAAGACAACACCATTCCAAAACCCGCGTAGCGATCCCGTCGCGACCACTGCCACGAGGAGTGAGAACGAACTCTCAATCCCAACAAATGCGGAAACACGGTTTATTGTTGGTGCTGTCCAGGTTGATAGCAAGAACAGAAAAAATATCAACGGCATGAGAATATACTGCCTAAACGAGATGCCCGTCGGATGCTTCCTGAGTTGGGATTGTATTCGAGCGTCCGATGTAGATACAACAGGGGATACCTGCAGTTCGACAGTGTGCTCCGACTTGGTATAAGTACTCGTTTCATCGGTTCGTTGAGTATCAAGCGTTGTTGTATCCGTGTTGGCCTCGGCCGAGACGATTGAAGATAGGGGTATATGGTAGGCTTGTGCATAATTTAATTTTTTTCTAAGCTTGAAGACTTGAATGCCGACCAGAGCATAGAGGATCATTGTGAGCAAAATGAGTAACCTGGGATAAAAGGGTGGCAGGTTAGAATCCACGAGTCAGTAGCGAAAGGGGCGTGCCTTACCAGACAGGGCCGTAGTAGAAAAGGATGCGAAAAAGCACCCACTTAGGAGCTATAGAACACCAGATCTAGGACTCGTACGTTAGAATTTAACGCTATATGTGTAGAAATAAATTTACCGTCTCACTTCCATACATAGGGCCTCTTGTCGCTGTATGGATAAAGAGGAAGACCAACGCAGGAATGAACACCACGGTTGTAATGATCACAACAAATTTAGCTTCGAGTCTGCGTAGGTCTTCGGCATCATAACCGTAGAAAACAATAAGGAAAACGTCGTAAGCCATGGCGAGGGTCCAAAATACGTCCGCTACCGGGAACCTGCAGGTATTCGTCTGGTTAACAAAAGAAAACCGGAACATACTGTAATAATTTGGATAGCGTTCCAAATATTTAAACCCACATCTGCAGCGAGAATGCCTGAAAACGGCACAAGGCCGACTCGTTTCCAGCGGCGGGTCCGCTGACCGAAATCATTGTTGCGATGCAGTCGAATAGATTATAAAACGCGTTGATGAAGATTAGACGATGCATCGGGTTGCGGAAACTCTTAGAGAAACTGAAAGTAAAGATAATGGTCGCGACACCGAGGATTGACAAGGCTGAGCAAACGCGGTCAACCACGCCCAGGGTGTTAAGCTGTTCATCTGAGTAGACCATGATGGATATCGCATTCACATGTTGTATTCAAGTGGTGTGTGGAAATCAAGTAGCTTGGTGGGCATGTTCTTCATACACATTCATTGCTGGGCGCGTGCTTCGTTTTCTATACTTCGTCGAGGATACAAAAAGAAATATGAAGGCGGTCTGGCCATCATAGCACCTTCTCTAGTCGAGGATGACGCGATGTTCCTCGAGTCAAAGTCGAACCAGGAAACAAGCGCTCTCTACGCACTCTGTACCACTAATATCTCTTGTCACACTATTTCCTTCCTCTAATGTTATTGTGCCTATGGGATATGGACTACGGGCGGGAGCAGATATCAGTGTGCACTCTCTGCAGCTCAGAATCAGATGCAGAGCGAGTGCATGAATTTATATATTGTATACACTTGGAACTAGGCTTGATTGGATGATTGACCTAACCGGCGAATGATACACACAAGAGAATAAGCTGTAATCTGATCGCAAATCGCGGCTGCTGGAGGAAAAAGACGCAAGAAAGAGATCGAGAGAGCCTGAGGCCTGGATGCCTGAAGGGGAGCTGCTGTCTTGGCCCCAGGGACTCAGCCAATCAGACGCGCGCATGCCGGACCCTGGTCTGACATCATTCGATTCTTGTCTTGCGTGATGCCAAGCTTTTATCTGACTAACCTTCTCTGGACTAGGCGCGTAACTTAGCCCTAATTGCCCCAATCAGGCAAATATGTACTCTCCAAGTCTGTGTATTCCTCACACAGTTTTGACATTAACGTGTTGGACGGTTGATATCTAGGCGGTGTCAGATTACGACTGAATGACAAATTAGTGAGGTCCAGATCTCAGATTGTTGGAGGCAAAAAGGTCATAGCCGCATCAAAAATATATATCATACTCGCAAATACGGAGCTCTTATGCTTAGGACCTTACCGATTGTAAAGAATACGTAGGTACCTAGGTATGTCACTATTTGCTCTATTGAGAATAGTCACAATGCATATCTAATCACGCGAAGTCAATTTCGGATTATATAATAACTTCAATTGTCCAATAGAGACAGGTTCCTGTGTATCGATCAAATCTGTCTCGATGAAGCCGATCCCGAAAAAGAATCTTCAAATTGGTAAGATGTATTATATTTATAATTATGCAGAATTAGTAATATTGTGGCCCAACGACGAATCAGAGACATTTAAATGGGCCTTGGACTGTCTATTAATCTCATCGCTGCAGGAAACGGAAGAACTGGAAAACTTGGGGCATACCTTTGAAGTATAAAGTTGAGGGATGGGTATTTCAGCTGCTCTAGTTTCAGTGATGGCAGACAGAGTCTGCCACTAGTGTTTAAGATAAGAAGTCTTATTGGCACAGTGTGAATGTGAAGGATTATTTCACTGAAAACGCCTATAAATCGATTTATTGGCGCCGGGGCAGTAAACAACAATCTAGCCATGATTGTAAACTCTCCGGAAAAATCGAAGATAGAAGTCGACATAATATTTTCGGAATCATGCTTGTTGCAGACGGAATATTGGAGTCTCCCAATCAACAATTGGTGAGATGAGCAGTGTTATGTAGCGAAGCTGAAAGCGGGAGCGCATTGGCAACACGATGAAGAATCTACGTAGTTTGCTTAATGAGTTAATGTATGTAACTTCTTAGGCAGCGAGCAGCCAGCAACAGCCAGCCCGCTGTCAAATCACCAACCTACCTATCGAAGCACTAGTTCGTGGGTCTACATAAACATTCTGGTTGGTCGTTTACCTGAAAGCAGCTTTACCAAACTTAGCACTAGTTTTTTTGGCGTGTTTTGAATTTTAGTGTTCTCCATACTACCCTGTACAGTACTTCACCGCCTCATGCATGTCCCCACCACATGCACGATTTTTGCCATACAAAATCAGCAAAATCAACTACTTTTAAATAGCTATAATACACCCAAAATTTAATATTTTTAAATGAAATTTGGAAAA
>WTTZ01000202.1:0-17299 GCA_011750695.1 Penicillium sp. OUCMDZ-019 | reverse complement strand
TTATTATTATTTAAAGTGTTATTAGATATTATAATTATACATTTAGTTAGCTTTAAATCTGGATAATTCTTTATAAAGTTTTCTTAGAAGGCTTAGAGGATAGAGGAATAGCATTTTTTAGAGTAATTAGGTTAAAAATATAATAATAGAATAATCTAGATGTGCTGAGCTTTATAAATAGCTTTAATTTAACATTAAATAGGCACTAGAGAGCTTATAATCTGTTAGGATATGCAGGGGTAAAGAATGTATATTGTGCGTTCTACTCAGGAACAGCAGGAAAGCTATATATGGCTAGGAACTAGGCGGGCGGCGCTGGAGCCAATCAGGGAGCAGTGGATTCCCAACAACAGTCGGGGCTTTGAGCACCATGTGACCGCGATCGATCGACATCGAAAAACGGACGGCGCATCCTAACTATCGAATCCCTGAGCGATAATTGCTTAGATCATGTTTAGGCTGCGATATCTTGCTAGGTAATATGACCAACTTTGCGGCCTCAGAAAAGAGTCTTTGAGAGGCGTTCGTTATATAGATTCATTTATTCACGAGCGACTTTCAACGCTGGACCTAGAGTTACATGATTAGAACATTGAAACTTGAAACCAACAATAATATGAGTAGGTCCGTTTAAAAATAGGCAGCCAAAAGTCAAAGTTGTGGCTTATGATCTTCTACCCCATACCTAAAGCGAGGATTTAACAAATCGGTGAACATTCGCAGCGGAGCAAAGCGAAGCTTAGCCGAGTGGACGGACCAGCATTTGGCCCGAATAGGAAAGTCGAGCTTCCAGGATTCATGTGCTTTCGCGCTCCAATGCGGTGGCTTGCCTGCATGCAACCCTGCACAGAGTCAGAGACTCGTCCTCTTCAACTTTGTGCTTAATATTTGCCTCTCTAAGTGGTGCACAACCGAGGACCTGAATCACAACTGCCCAGAAGCCCTTTCCCCTCGACCCCGCCTCCAGTTTTGCGGCAAAATTTAGCGCGTTGCGGTTACATCTGTGGAGTTCGGGTTAGTTTTCCTAGCCGAGGAATAAAATCTGGTGTTGATATAATGTATTGTATGTTGAAATGTAATGTAATTATTCTCGGATGTGTTTTGGTGCCTCTAGGGAATGGGTGGAAGAGAAATGCATAGACTCTGCAGATAAATAATCTCAAAGAACAGCTGCATGCATTTCTTTTCACTGAGCCAATTTGATTACTATTCTCCCCGCCGTATATTACATAGTAGGATGACACAATCCTGAATAGTAATGACGCAAAGCGAAAACACCGCCAGCACTAACAGGTCATATGCAGTGTCCCAAGATTGTTGTTCGTCAACCAATAATCAACATCCATCATATGCGCCGTCTTCGCAGAATTTTCATGCATAAACTACCTAACTATTTAGGTGCAGTCTTGGTGTAAGTGATGGTACGCACCCATGCATGGGAAGACGAGTCCTCCGGATTTTTCTCTTGATTAATATCTCAATGACGTGGCATAGCATATCTTTCTGTTTGTTAGATATCTAAGTCAGTAGTCATGAAATTGGTCTATCTGTAGAACTAGGAATTAATGAATAGTGCCGTGGGAATTACTTCGGTACGACATGCACAAAGAATCACCTCCAACGTGCATGATCAAATGTAGAATCCGAGTAAACATCCTATTTCGAAACCCTATTAGTAGACATTTGATCAATGCCATAGCGGAGTTAAATTTTGATTTTGTAAGGTGTCCAACCGGATCATTATTCGCCTGCCTCGTATTTTGATATGGGTCTTGGGGGGAATCTGTGATGACCCCTACTCAACTTTTGAGGCGTTTAATATATGACCACCTCGACTTCAAACAGCACTTTGTGTGTAATTTGTGCTCAAATCTTCAGCTTTACTTACTGCCGCATGGTTTTATATATGTAGAATTGTGATATTTTTCCGCCTTATAAAGTTAGATTGATTTGCATTGCTCTTCTGTGAGGGTACCCAGGTGAGGTATGTATGCACAAGGGATCAATAAGATAGAGTTAAAACTAGGGGTCCGTTTGGAAACTGCTCGTGCGGTGCGAACCATAGCTGCAATGCATAAACAACGCTCAGAAGATCCAGGGGTATGTGCATATCAATACGGCTTGTATCAGGAACCAGAGTGATTTCAGATCTGTTGAATGGAATACGAGGTCCAGCTCGGAATACTTCCCGGTTGGAAGATAAGAGAAGACCGGGGTTGTTCCATGAAACTGGTACTTCAACCCGTTTGGACAATGAACAATCTGCAGATTAGTAGTTCCCACAACTAGTGCTACCATACTTATGCATACCAAGACATTATCCAGCCATCCACAGTCATTCCTCCTTCCTGCCATCCAGATACTCCAGGTCAGCAGGCCTTAAGACGCAGCTCATGACGATTCCCCCGGCCCCCGGGCCTAGGCCAACATGCACCTTCTCGCCGATCCTCCAGGGCCCAAAGATGAACGACTGCGAGTTAATCATATGACAAGAGGCGATCAGATGGAACTGCTCTGCCTTGGCAACTTCCACATCATGACGTACTATGTCGTACCTTGCATGATCGACTAGTCGTTGGATGACACATGCATCGTCATCACTGGCCGGATAAAGGGCTCGGCTCGCCATCCGCTCTAAGAACGACAGCCAGTCGCTGTGATCCATCTGTTCGCCGAACCGAATGCCGTTACAGGAAGCATCGCGCACCGGTTTAATAATGTACCGATTCTTGGCCAGGGGGTCTTGCCTAGCGTCTTCTAGTAACTGCTTAAGCTCACTCGATCCCGGTATTATGGTCTCGGCTATACCGTTGCGAAGAGCCGTGCCCTCCACTGCCGAAAGAACATTTCTCTCTACCAAGTTCGGTATTTCCTGCTGGACAATGCCGAGAATTCTCTTGTCGTGCAACAATAAAATAGTGCGAAAGTCATTAACACTGCATGTTGCCAGTTGTCTTAACACCGAGGGATCGATTTCGCCGATTTCTTCCTGGAAAACCTCAACTGCGCACTGTTCGACTTTTACTTGATTTTCTCCTTCGGCATTTTCGAGCGTTGCATATAACGACCAGCCCGTAGGGGAACTGTCGTCTTGTTCCACTCGCAGCTGCGATGGCTCAATATTCACGACGTCCTTGCCGGTTGCCTGTTTATAATTGAAGGCAAACAGACGTGAGTCAACGCCCGGCCACTTTTTGTGGAGATGGTAAAGCGGTTTGCTTCGGTCGAAGCAGTCAAGGATCTTCTCCTTCGTGCGCTGTTCGTATGAAAATTTCTTAGTCTTCAACCATAGCCTCAAGCAGTGAAGGGGGAGAATTCAAAGGGGGAAGAACCTGAAAATCAGTTGGAATATCGAAGCCGAGAGTTGCTGCTCCCAAGGGTTTTGTGGCTTCCTGGTGCAAGCCGGTCATATATAGTCCGTTGAAAGGAATGCGGGCATTTATTTCACAGATCTTCGCCTTTGGGTGTGCGTGCTGTCCTTCAATCAAATAGTCCGTTCGCCACATGCCTGATTGTTCGCGAAACTTCGGCACTATTTTAGACGATGGTTGTTCCTGGCTACTAATCCATTGAAGCAAATCTTCCTCGTGCTTTTCAAGGGGCATCCGAGACGGAAAATCCGACTGTTTGTCGGTGAACCATCGCTGCACAATGTCGACCAGAGCTCTGTCAAGCAGACGATGCAGAGACTCAATGTCGTGTGCAAACTCCCTGGCAATGCAGACACTGAATGGGGAGAGTCGTTGATCGAGCGGAACCGGTATTTTGGCGGGCGCAAAGATCGGTACGACGTAGTCGCGCACGGTGTTTAGATCCCGAAGGAGACGACTGTTGCTCGCGGATGTGGCGGATGCAATACCATTGTACTCTCGACTTAACGAGAGGGAGATCTGTTGGATAGACGGGTTCAACGGAGCCATGGCCATGTTTTCGCGTATTGAACCTTGGAAGAGGTCGAAATTGGTGCCAGCAAATATTGCAAAGTCTTCGCCAGAGCACTTGCAGGAGCGAGCTGGGGTATCTCGGGCTTACTTTTACTATTTATTTTCCAAGCCTCCAAGGTACTCTATGTACATACATTTTCTGTCAGCTGCAGCTGACCGATGTAAGACTTTAAGACGCAGCTGGCTGATGTAAGACGCCTGGATTTCCTCAGGATATGTACGTTCGTTGGTTGGGTCACTATTTTGCTGTTTTGTTGTAGTTTGCCTATCTCGTCTAGTCCTACGCAACTTACGTAGATCCCTGCCTACATCCGACTAGTGGTCGCCGCTTAGGACGCCATGTGCAAATCCGCCGTTGGCAACAAATTCACGCGTTGTCGTCGTGTGGTGTCAATCTGCAGCGGCCAACGCTCGTTACGGAAGGTTTCGAGAGTTGGTACATAGTCAATTGAAATTGGCCTCTCTAAGGGCGCACCTCTTCGGCAATTACCGAGGTACGAAATACACCAGTAGGCACGGAGTAACTCCTCGATATGAAGTGATAGCCTGTACATGTACGAAGTATATGTAGCTAATTCTAAGTAAGTTGACGCTAGGCTGTAGGGCGCCCATTTTTAGGCGATGACCTGCCTAAAACATCACGGAACCCGCCTAACCCCAGCACTAACACTGGCTGACAGAGATCATTTAGTGGAGATATCGGCTCGACCGGTAGACCAGGCGCCGATAAGCTTCCCAAGCTGTAGCGCCATGTAACATCAGCAGTAAAGTATCTCGTAAACTGCTGCCAAACACCCCCTGGAAAGGGCAGGAAGATAATTCTTCCACTGATAAGAAGCCAATTGAAGCAAGAAAGCATTATCGTTTAATCTAAAATGGGCCCTGGCTCTTCGCTCCACGGACAGATCAGTGGTGTTTATCTCTGGAGGCGATAGATAGCGCCGTGGGACAAAGCTCGAGCCAGGAGGAATTCCACAGGGGCCGAAGGTATTAAATCCCGCTGTCACCCTGGAATGTGAGGTGAAAGAACAGGAAGAGAGAAAGAAAAAAAGAAGGCAAATTCGGCACTTAAAGCCGTTCGTTGCACGCTATGTTCTTCTTAAAAATTGCCGGCGTGTCTGCGCTGGCGGCTCTCGCAGTTGCCGCGCCGTCGTCTTCTAAGCATGTTCTTCATGAGAAGCGCCATAAGCCATCCACCGATTGGGTTAAGGGGGAGCGCATCGAAGGGTCCGCAATCTTGCCGATCCGAATCGGATTGACGCAGTCAAACCTGCATCATGGACCTGAATATCTGAGTATGTGTTTCCACTTTTAACTGTTGTCATCGATGTCCAACTGACCATGGACCAGAGATGGTGTAAGTGCAAGGAACCTTTCAAATTGCGATTTTTCCCGTGTGAACGACGCAAACTGATTCGCATCTGCGGACTACAGATCAGATCCGAGCTCCGAGAGATATGGCAAGCATCTCTCAATGGAAGAAGTGCATGACCTGTTTGCGCCAGTGGAGGACAATGTAAACTCCATTAAGCATTGGCTGCACGAGGCAGGCATTGACAAGTCGCGAATCGTCCACTCCGATAACAAGGGCTGGCTGGCGTTCGATGCGACCACCGAGGAAGCTGAGCGTTTGTTCCAGACCACATACTACGAACACGAGCATGTCCAGAGCGACCGTGTTCGTGTGGGTTGCGATGAGTATGTTGACATATTCCCTTTCCGTTTTTCAGCTATCGTTGCTTGATAAAGGCAGGCGATTGCTAAACACGCAGATAGATACCATCTCCCTGAACATATTGCGGGACACGTCGACTACATCACCCCTGGAATCAAAATGACTCAAGCGGTCAAACGCACCGTGAAAAAGGAGAAGAGAGGAAGCAACGCCTATTCTTCTCGTACCTCAATTCACGCACCGGCTCAATGGGGCAACCCAGGAAACAGTGGGACACCAAGTTCTGACCTTGCGAGCTGCAGCTACAACATGACACCTCCATGCATTCGAGCTTTGTATGGTATCCCCTTGCCAACGGATAAGCCGAACCCAGACAATGCCCTGGGTCTCTACGAGCAGGGAGACTACTTTGCCAAGTCTGACCTGGACCTGTACTGGAAGAACATCTACAATGAGGTTCCCGAGGGTACATACCCTGTGCCACAGCTGATCGATGGTGCCAATTACTCAGTGCCAGCATACAGCTCATGGAACCAGGGAGAATCAAATATTGATATGGAGATGTCGTACGTTTTATTAACCCCGCCCCGAGAAATTGTCTAGAGAAGACTATTATTCAGGCTCTTACCTTTCTGGAATATAGGTTTTCCTTGATTTACCCACAGGAGGTAGTGCTTTACCAGGTTGACGATCAGTTGTACGAGCCTGCAGAGGTTGCTACTACCAACTTGTTCAACACCTTTTTGGATGCTTTGGATGGAGTATGTACACATTTCCTATCGCCTTTCTTATCGTATTCATTTATCACACTCTATACCTATCATTTGAACCTGGCTAATTTCACAACAAGTCCTACTGCACATATAGTGCTTACGGTGAAACTGGCGATGATCCGTCGATCGACCCTGTGTACCCCGATAACCGACCAGGTGGATACCAAGGTAAACGCGAATCCGTTGTTATGTCACTTTTTGGGCCCACGTATCTAATTTGAAAACTAGGTCAACTGCAGTGCGGCGTCTACAAGCCGACTAATGTTATTTCTGCATCGTACGGACAAAGTGAACACGACCTTCCACCACGATATGTCGAGCGTCAATGCAACGAATTCTTGAAACTCGGCTTGCAGGGCCACACACTTCTGTTCGCTGTTGGTGACTATGGCGTAGCCTCGTTCGCCGACGACGGAGACGCAAACGGTTGTCTCGGACCAGAAGGCCGCATCTTTAACCCTCAATACCCATCTGGCTGTCCCTATGTGACATCTGTCGGTGGTACAATGCTTTACCCCGGCCAGAACGTCACAGATCCAGAGAGCGTTATGTCCGCTAACTTGGGTGGCACGGCTGCCAATTTCTCCTCTGCCGGTGGTTTCTCAAACTACTTCCTTAGACCTTGGTACCAGGAGGAAGCTGTTGAAGAATACTTCCGTGTTGCGAACCCGTCGTATCCCTACTATGAGGAGCTGAACGTTGATGTCAACACGACCCAGGGCCTGTACAATCGTATTGGTCGTGGTGTTCCTGACATTGCTGCCAACGGAGCATATTTCTCGTCGTACTTGGATGCAGAATTTGTGCATTTCTTTGGCTCTAGTCTGGCGAGTCCCTTGTGGGCCTCTGTTATTACTCTTGTGAGTCTATCCCTTGTTCTTCGTTTTTGCTGCTTCTGTTTGGCTTGGTGTGATGTGACTAACTTGTGTTTAAAGATCAACGAAGACCGTCTCGCAGCGGGAAAATCAACCGTTGGCTTTGTGAACCCCGTTTTGTACGCCAACCCAGGAGTCCTGAACGACATCACGAATGGTACCAACTTGGGCTGTGAAACCGAACATGGATTCGCGGCTGCTGAAGGCTGGGACCCAGCAACTGGACTCGGCTCTCCAAACTTTTCCAAGTTGAAGGATCTGTTTTTGAGTCTGCCATAGAAGTGTTCTGGATTCTATAATTGAATCGGGGCGCAGATGGCTGTTGTGTGGCATTTTACTCGATGATGAGTTCGCTGTATAAGATAATTTAAAGTTCACATAGTCAATTAATAACATCGGCGGGAAATCCCTCACGTTTATCTCAACTCCTGACCAAGTAAAAGCTCGTTGGGCAACGAATTATCCAGTGCTGAACAATGCGGATGTACGAATAGGTAAAGGTCTTCCCGATCATCAAGCTTCAGTCATCTTTGAAAAACATTGAAATCGCATGTAGATGAATGGGTATATATATAAATATCTCAATATAAACAAAAACTAATATGTACTACCAGCTGCTTGCAAAACCAAGACACTGGCTTTTGGGCCCTTATGAACAACAGCGTCGCCAACTAAGCCAAGCACTGAACGGGTATTTGATCTGTCACCAAGGTCAGCTGATGGCACGCTTCCTCCATTACGTCGTCCAACCACGATGATTAGGTTGGCGTCACTATGGGCTTGTCTGGCTTCGTTGTCGACAGTATCTAGTGCGAGCTTGACTGAGCTGGAACTTGAATCCGCCGAGGATACCGTGCGGAAAACAACACGAGAAGATAGTTCAGTGGATAGAGAATCACGCATGGAAGCGAAGAAGCTCCTATCGATTTCTTTTTCCTTGAGCAAACTATCCGAAGTAGTGGACTTTTGGTGATCCTCATCGCTAGTTTCCGTTGAACTTGTAGTTTTTGTCGAGAGAGGAATGTCGATTTGTGCAATTGTTGCTGTAACCAGTTGATTTCGTGCGAGCTGAAGGACCAGACGAAGAGCAAACCGGTCATCTGCACCGCCAATGTAAAGAAACAGAACGTGCTGGTTACGGTTTCCGGCAGTCAAAGAAGCCAAATTTGTCCGCATATTTGGTAGAGACCTTGTGTTAGCGCTCCGCTCAAGAGTGTGGCGTTCTTGGCTGGGTATATCCAGGGCTCGGTCAACTAGAATACCAACATGGGTGCTAGATTGTGTGGATGAAGTGACACCTTGCAAAATATCGGACACAAATACGGGATAAGGAGCGTTGGTGGTGCTTGACGGATTCTCGGACGGCCATACACTTTGGCGGTCAATCATGCCGCCGCTGGCGCTCCAAGGAACGAGAAGCAAATTTGAGTTGGTATCACGAGCCATGTCAAGCACCGCATCCGCAAACGAAATCTCTGGGATAACTGAGACGCGACCTTCGGAGGGAATATTATTGATTTGACCAAATGATCGGAAAACGTTTACAACAGGGTCCCAGAAAGAATAATCTTCTATCTCGGAAACTTGCATTGTACTAGACAGCCGGTCAGTAAGCTCCATGAGACGAATTCCGTAGGCACGCAAAAGTGGCTGTTTCCCGATTTCCCCGACGTCGTGTTGATCCTCGATTTGGGGTTCCGTCCGCTTTGAATAATGTTCGCGAGCAGTGCTCTCATTTGGCTTGCCGTCGGTTCCAAGAAGTCCGATGAAGGTGCAAACATTCGCCACACTGTCGAGGCGAAGATAGACAGTTATTTTTTCAATTAGTTGAACTGACGGTTTATTCGCTCCGTCGTAGGATTCACTTGAAGGTGCTTGATCTATCACGTTGCCATCCCAATCAATTTCACCCCGTCTCCAGCGCGCAACCTTGTCTTGATACCACTTAGGATACAATAACAAGGTTAGCGGGGTTGTCAAAAAAGTTGTCACAAGAGCCATTAGGACAAACATAGTGAATGTGCGTTGGCTGAGGATTTTGGCATTTAGACCGATATTCTAGAAGTTTATTAGGTTACTGTTCTCATACCTTTCCAGATGCAGTGATTCTTACCAAAACGATGAGTTCAACCAGACCCTTGCAACTCATCAACACCCCAACTGTAAAACTTTCGCGCCACAGTAGGCCTGTAAATCTGGAAGCTAGAGTGCCACCGGCTACCTTTGCAAAGAAGGCAATAGCAATAATTCCAATAACATAGCCCCATACTATTGCGGTATTCAAGAGGCCCAAATTGGTTTGAAGACCAGAGAGTGCGAAGTATAAAGGCAGGAAAATACCAGCGATCAAATCTTCCACTTTTTCCGTAAGGTTGATGGCAAATCCTCTCTCATGTGGACAGACTAGACCTATAACAAAACCGCCAAAAATGGCATGAATGCCGATAGCCTGGGTGAAAAATGCGGACGCCATCACCAACAGCAGTGTGACCGTCACTGCAGATTGGCTGGGGCCCTTTTCTTCTAGATTGCCGGTCCTGCGGAGGTACCATATAAAAACGGGACGCAACACAAGGAAAAGGAATACTATGTAGCCGATAGCAACAAGTAGCACCCATAATGCTGTAATACCGCTACCCGCATTGACAAGTGCTATGCAAAGCGCAAGTAGTATCCAGCCTGTGACATCATTTCCAACGCCAGCGGAAAGCACGATGACACCAACGTTTGTGTTAAGCAGCTTCAATTCCGTCAGAATGCGGCAGAGCACGGGAAAGGCCTGTCATTTTATCCATGTGTTAGTCAGATCTGTTGTTGCAATTTGTGGTATATGTCGCGTGATTTTACCGTAATAGCCATAGCAATACCAATGAAAAGCAAATAGGTTCCAAAATCCACATGTACAGTGCCAGGGTCATTGCCAAATTGGTTATACAGGCCGTACGAAATTGCACATCCAAGTCCAAATGGCAATACCATACCTGCGAGTGAAACGCTGGCTGCGATGCGCCAATTACTTATCAAATACCTCAAGTCTGTCTCCAAGCCAACTAGAAATAAGAAAAACACCAGCCCCAAGTTGGCGACGGCATTTAGAGTTGGGATCGAAGCTGACGGGAAGATGGTGTCTGTGAAATTGGGTATGTGACCGAATACCGACGGGCCGAGTAAAATACCCCCAATCACTTCAGCGATAACCCGAGGTTGACGAATTAATGATAGCGGCCAGTGCAGAAGACGACAGAAAATGATGATTATGCCAGCCTTTTAAGAATAGTGTTAGCAAAGGACACATCGCACAACGCAGCGCGCGGGTTCCGCAAGTCCTCGGAGTACAACAACAAACCTGGATAATAAACATCAAAATCGGGTTACTAGAATCGTACACAGCAGGATTTTTGCCACTCAAAATGCCCGCCTGTGCGACACTGGGTGTTGACGTCGACGACATGATGCTAGTTGTGATTCTGACTCCACGAACGGGGATACTGGCTCATATGAGAGCCGAGGTGCCACAGCAGGATAGCAATATGTAATGGCACCAACAGAAACTTGTTATATATAAGACCTTGTGCAGTTAACGGTCGCACAGCGTGCAGAGATGAAAGAGGGGCATGGTTCTTGGGCAAGTGGCTCAGCTCAGTGAATAAACTCAGAGCTCCGAGCGCAGCTTCCCCAGCATCCTTCCCAAATGCGGATTAGTTCGCATGCGTCGCGCATGTTTCCCCACGGGCCACGTTTCTTAATAGGACCAATAGAATACTGAAGATCACATGATGAGGTTTTATTTCCAGCCAACCAAACACCCGAGCTTTGCCTCATTTTGGTCTAGCCTGGCACGTGTTCTCGAATCTCAAGTCATATTAAAATAATAAACATATCAACCACGCGACAACAACACCATTCACTATGATATTATCTGTTCTCCTTTGCCAATTCTGTTTACAGCGAGAGGAATCACCGCTGGAAAAACATGAATCATGCTTTATCAACCGCCTGCTAAACATCACCACCACAGCTTACTCGGGCATTTCCAACACATATCTTCCAGCGATTTTGCCTTGTTCTGTACACCATGTTAGAACAGCACTCTAGGAAACGCGTTAAATTAACAAACCCATTAGTTCGAAAATGCGCGGGAGCTCTTTTAATGGAGCAGTTTTGAACGGGGCTTTTATTAAACCCCTTGCAAAAAAGTCCACGGCTTCTTCGCTATCCAGGCGGGTGCCGACGTAGCTGCCTTTGATATTAATCATCCGTACAACGGTGTTGAAAACGGGCGCTCGCAAAAATGCACCAGCTGGGAGGCCGATCGCGACAACCGATCCTCTTGGCCTAACGTATTCGGTAGCTTGTTGGAAAGGCTTCTCAGCTACGGCGAGCAGAAGAACGGCGTGAGCACCTAAGCCCCCAGGAGTTGCGGCCTTGACATCTTCAACAACGTCTTTCGATTTCGTGAAGTCGACGTATGCCTGTTATCCATTTCGTCATTCATAACGTGAGGATGGTGCGGCCAATATTTCAAGAGAAATCAAACAATTGCCTTACCTCTGCGCCAAGACTTTCACAGAACGTCTTCTTCTCGTCTCCACCATCAATTACAATCACTCGCAGGCCCATTGCTTTTGCGTATTGTATGGCGAGGGAGCCTAATCCACCACCACCTCCAGTGATTGCTATCGTCTGCCCTGGACGCGCGCCAGACTCCTTAAGCCCCTTGTAGACGGTGATACCGGCGCACAGGACCGGAGCAACAGCATCCAAAGGTAGATTTTTAGGAATCTTTGTGGCATGAGCAGCTTTTCCAATGGTGTACTGTTGAAAGGTTCCATCGACGGTATACCCTGAAAGTAAAGCTTCTGGGCAAACAGATTCATCGGCATTTTTGCAGAATTCGCATGCAAGGCAAGTTCCGTTAATCCATTTGATACCGGCGTGATCTCCAATTTCAAACTCCTTGACCAATTCACCTTTGGCAACAACAATTCCAGCGCCTTCATGTCCACCTACCAAGTCGTTCTTGGTAGGCAATGGCCAGTCGCCTTTTAGGGCGTGCAGATCGGTATGGCAAACACCAGAATATCGTATTTTAACCAGCACTTCATCGGGGCCTGGTTTAGGAACTGGAATCTGTTTATATACCAGAGGCCCGCCCGTTTTCTCAGCTACCTGAGCCCACTGGAGCTCTGGAATAGACATAGTGGATTTTGTGAGAGTAATATCGCGGGAAGAACTAGAAATATTAGTACCAATAGTATGGTACAAATCGCTCTTTTGAAGATAATTGAAATAAACAGACATTTGCTTTATTTTATAGTCATATTTATTATACAAAACCATTTTTCAAAAGTTGCTGGTGCAGAAGAACCAATCCATGACGTCACGATCACACGTTATCTGGTACCCTCGACTGGGAGAAAACTAACCACTGGCCGAGAACATCATCAATTAGGGTTGAGTTATGTGGATGTCATGCAATGTTGTGTAGGTGAACTGCTGATTAATGCAGTTGTCGCGTTACTGTCGCAAAATTCGCAACATACGACCCGGCATGCAAGTCTCACTAGATTCTTCCTATGACTATCTATCCCTCATACCCCGGAAAAGTCATACATATGGACAAATTTAAATATACAAAGAAGTGTGTACAAATTAAAAAAATCAATTTATTTTCCCCATTTCATACAAGTCATAATAGCGACCCCTAGTTTACTCCGAGATATCTCCGTGGTTTTCTCTCCACTCGCCTGCTGAGGGCAAACATTAGCGTTCTTCAAACGAACCCCATTTTTACTTCGAGCCGATGGGAAAACAGGAACTGCGTCGCCTGGAAAAGCACCGAAACTGTTTATGAAGCAAAATCAAATATTGCACAGTTAATCACTTACCCCCTGTTCTGTCTCGCCAAATAGTCACTGACTCACTGTCAAATGAAAGCGACGGGCCGACGGCATTAATGCGCCGTGATATATCTTCTTCTGTCGCCTTTTTTTCGCTACTTCCAGGACAGACTTAAGCCTCGCCATGTCTTTAGTCTTTGACGTACTTGAATCACACCTTGTCTTAAGGTTTTAAGGTTCGGCCCGTCCGTGTTGACGCCCCGTTGATGTGAGCATTGTTCTTGCCAAACAGCCGTACTTAATAGTTTCTTGAACATTTCATTGGCTCGGGTTCTCAGTGATGAACCATTTCCAGCCTAAGTTACCCTTCCCTTATGATAATTCTATGTGTCAGGTACTCAAATAATGAGACATAACAAGGCCAGGTTTGGCTTTCATTTTGAATGTAACTAAATATGGCGTGCATGTCTTGTTCTCTTAAAGACAGGCGGCCATCGTCTGATTTACAAAGTAATTAAATAGCAAGTGTAGGTGTGTTTATTCTGCCTAGCAAGTTCAATTGCTTAATTGGAGTACCAAAGAGCTGCTCTGCCTGCCGGAAAGAAAATCATAAAGACGCCTACTTGTATCTTTCAAAAGCAATACGAGGATGGTAGACCTGATAGCTACTGTACTCAATCTTGCTACGGTACAAAGATGGCTGTGTGTGGCTGTGCTGCATCGAGAGCAAGGGGAAAGCCCCGGGGTCTGGTCCCGATCTCTAAGAAGCGATCAGTGTTCGTGTAACTTTTGTGATACTTGATTAAATAGCCTACTGTTACGGTTATGTTATTTGTGTTGCAACACACAGTACCACAAGTGATCCATGATGCTACGAACAATCAACTAAGTGCCTATGAACGACAATTGTAATTGTATCCCCCCGAGAATGAGATGCTTCTAATTTTACGCCCCAATGAAATCCTTGCATACCACGGACCTAGCCGAAGCCATGCAGAGTCAGCTTGTGGACCTGGCCACTAAGAGCCTGTTGATCTATTGTAGGCCAGTCAAAAGTGGGGTGCATCACTGAGATGATTCAAGATCGTCAGTGTAAATCAAATGCTGAATGGCCAGTGTATTCCGTATGAAATGTACCATATTAGTGGCTCAGAGACTAGCATCGAGGTATCTAACCGACCCCTACATTCCATAGCGACCCTGGAATGTACGTACTAGTATCAAAAAAATTTGCACTACGTATGTATTTGCAATGTTGCATGCATGGTAATTTATTTTTATCTGCTCTGGTGGCGGCGTAGTGCATTAGTACTGGCGTTAGCATGATAAAGGAGGCAGTGTTACTAGATATGAAACAGTCGAGAGAGGCGCTAAAAGGGTCAATATGGTCATTATCTGCCCACGTACATACTTCGCGTGCATGACTGTGCCACATCAGCCGCACTTTCTAATGTAAAATTCAAGTACGCCATGCAGAAGCAATCAAATATCTTTGGCACTAAATGACATGGTGTGCCAGATAACTTCCTATATATCCATCTGATCTTGCCTATTCCTCCCTACCCAAATGATCAAAAACTAAATTTCTTGCTTGACACCCATCACACGGTTCGTATTGCTTGGGGTTACTTTGGTAATTTCCGCGATGGAAAGTCTCAATATAATAGAGACCCCGGCATTCAATTTTTTATCCTTGGGAAACAGCAATAATAATCGCGCCAAAGGTTCTATCTTACCACAGACCCTACGCAAATTTGCCAATAAGAAGCCATATAGCCGGATATCCAACCGATACCGATCAAAACAAAAGAAACTCTCTCCCATTAGGTCCTTGAACAGGCAAATGTTACAAAAATGGCCTTCACTATACTCCACAAGCAGGAGACGGTCCTCGACCGGGACACAGTTTTCATCCAATTATTCTAGGCCATCATTATCGTCATTCTCGTTACCTTTGACACCCTCCAAAAATCGAGCAACAACTCCATCACTTAGGGGCCCAAGGGAACCTTTATCGACTCCCAGTCCAAAATCGCGAAATTCAAGCGATATTTTCCTCGATAGAAACAATAGGGACATCGACAACGATCCAGAGACGCCTTCTCCCATTCGCAACTCCCCATCATTTGGACGACGGGGAAAACGGAGAGACGATAACTCTCACCAAAAATCGAATTTGTCATCTTCAATTTACAACTCTCTGTCAAATCCACAACTACCCAGCCAAGAATCAACTGAGAAGGGGTTTGAGAAATATAATTCGAAGAATGAGCACAACAGCACAATCGATATTGAATTAATGAAAATGCTACTCAATGGCCCAAAAGGGGAGAGACATAATAAAGTCTTAGGGAGGGTATACATCATGACCAACGACGAAGATAATCGTTACGTGAAAATCGGTTGGACTAGTGGCTCTATAGAAGCCCGGGAGAACGGTATTAGCCCAGGGAAGAGATACGGAAATGTACAAAACGATGCCGATATCACACCTGGTGGCCAAAGCAGGTTCTACAACTCTTATCACGCCGAGCGAATCATTCACAAAGAATTATATAGTTGCCGGCACAAATTTGTTAAAACAGAATCGGGAAAGACGGAATGGTTTGAGGTCAATGTGGACGAAGCGAAAACGATTGTTAACAAATGGCGACAGTGGCTTATTAAGTGGAGACCATATGATCGAAATGGGCAGCTCAAACCATTTTGGAAAGTACGAATAGAGCAAGCGGAAGCTCATGATCCCTATGATGAGGCCAAGCACAAAAACCTGCATCTGCGTTGGAACAAGATCTTAAATGCTACGTGGTGGGACATCTCTCTTTACAGGATTACTGTCGGATGGGAAATAATTTGCGTGTGTTGGACGGAGCATAAATTGTCATCCATTGTCTTTGTTGTCATTCTCTTATATTCCATCCTACCGATCCTTATATGGGCGCTTACCCTGACTCTGGTGGGATTGGTGGCAAATTGGTCTGAGCCATCGAAACATACACCCCGTGCTCGCAGACAACGAAAATACAAGGTCTGATGACCACTGAAATTGATTCGCTATGTTCAATTTTATACAGACTACCGATGGTTATACTTCCAATATTTGGTTTTTGCTGTTGCAGAACAAGACCGAATGAGGTTAAGAAAACATTATCTCAGCAGACCTTGAAGATATCGCCTAGGAGCACAAAACTCTCTAGAGGTATATATTACAGGGCTGGAAATTGAACACACAATCATTTGATCCTTCAGATTTGAAACTGCCTGTCTAGGTAAGTAAGAAATTATCCACAAAATGATGATGACCACCCTTATTCTAACCAAATTTATTACAGATGCTTTCCAATGTTATATATCAAACTAAGAAACGACCGACTATATCTATATAATTAACCTTGGACTCATTATTCTTTTGGAGCATAATGTAACGCAAATGCTTTAGTATGACCTGGCACACTGCTTGTGAGTTACGCTCACACAAGTCCCTTTGAATACCCTAGAAATTAATGCAGTTTGACATATTCGGACCGGACCATCGTAAAAAGATGATTAAGTAAATTTCCCTTTCAGAAAATCAGAGAAAGACCTTAATTTGGTCGTATTCTTATGAAATGGGCTGAGATTTGTACCCTCCATGAATCTCACGGGGCGGGGGCCTGACTGTGTGTAAAGACGATTGAAATAGAAGGGCGTATGGATTGTGAGCTTTCTAGGTTGTTGTTTGGAAGAGAAAAGGCTGAACTGTACCATCAGGGGACTAGTACACTATTTATACCTAAATTGCTAGCAATGGGTACAATCCAACCAAAAAGAAGTTTTCTCGGTACTTCACCAGGAATTATTCCTTTCCAAATATTCATCACAAGAATTACTCGACCGGGCCACGACCGAGTTGGCATAGTTCGACGCTGTTGTTTTATCACGTGTTATCCGGCTTAGCGCCGCTTATGTAAGATAGTTTTTAGGTCATGTGATTGACCTCTATATAGCTTCCCTTGAGAGCTCCCTGCTTCTCTATAATATATATATCCTACCTCTCATGTCTTGATATCCATGTAGCAGCTCTACCCTTAATAATACTACTCTTCTATGCTCCTTATCTAATTTAGAGCGTTATCTTATTTTTCTAATAACCTATATAGTATAAATAGAGGTCTTAAGCTCTTATTATCTAGATATTATCCCCTATTTATAT
>WTTZ01000201.1:0-18466 GCA_011750695.1 Penicillium sp. OUCMDZ-019 | reverse complement strand
TAAAATATTATTAATTCTATATAATAATTAAAAAGAAGCATATAGGGAGCTATTTAAGGCTATATTTATAATTAAGTAAGAGATTAATTTGGACACTGAATTTGATGCATAATCAGGTATTAAATTAGGATATCCTATATGAGGGTGAATTATATGCTGAGTCATATAACGAATCCGGTAAGGCGGTAATAATCCGCTGTCATGAGCATTCGAAAATTCGCGGACAAAGGGGATTCAACGGAAATAACTTGGTCAATTATATTTTCATTATTCAAAGTGGTCTCTAATATTAAATCTATATGTCAGATTTTACCATGGATTGTTGGTAAATAATAATCACCTGAAATGTCTTGGGTTTCCACATGTTAGGGTTGTTAGAGTTGGGGTACCGATCTACGTAAAACGACTGGAGTTGTGAGCTGGAATGAACGCCTATACGTAGTTAATTATTCAAGGGATTTATTTTATTCTCATTTCAGTCAAATAGGTAAGATGGAGCCATTTACCCGACCCATAAATGATCCTTCATAAATCACCCGGGCAGAGGTCGAGTAGGCGGTACAGGTGTCATGACAATTCTGGACAATGATCTCTCCACGTGGAGCTGGTGTTGCAATCGCACTAACAGAGATTACTGGTGAGACACCGTATCTGGATATCAGGCGCTCGATCATCGATGTTTCAATATTACTGAATGGGTCCGTCCCTAGTCCAAACGTCATGGCAATCTTCAGATTGAACTACTCGGGCGTCGTGACTATGTTGACTCGAAATGAATATCCCATATTTCTGCTGTTGCGAGACTCCCATGCTGAATAGTACAGATGAGCTGCATTAATCGAAAGGCATTTATTGTCCCGACGTTCTCATTGTCCCCGGCAGTTCGCAGTCTCCCGCCGTATCCAAACCGAAAACATTGGCTTCTCCAAATGGGCCGTTAAACATGCGTGGAAATTTTACACGTATGGCTTCACAGTCAGCTTCACTAGCGACACCCACTACATCGCAGTAGTGTGATGCGTGAATTGTTGCCGTGGTACATGGCTGGGACGCATATTCGAAATGTTTCATTGACCAATGAAATTTACGAATCCACAGTAGGACGTATGATGTCTTGAAGCACAAAATCCAATTATTGATATGCCAAGGGTTGGAAATAACAATTGATTGATCTTGCATGCATTCGCGCATCGTGGCTGAATCTCGCATTACGCCTGCATGAACGAGGTTCCCTTTTTGGAACCGTCGACTCCTTTAAATTGGCTTTCACGACAGAGGCTAGAACTTTTATTCTGACGAATCCAAGGCGAAGAAAAAAGAAGTTAGTCTAAAAGGGAAAACGAGGTTAAACGAGCGAAAATGGACGATCCGCTAGACCTGTTTTGCATCTCGCACCTCGCATTCCGTATACGGAATAGCGTCTTGATATATCTATATAAATTCAACATGGCTTTCGAAGAACAAGATAATTCATTATTCAACATTTTCCTTGCTTAAGCTAGTAGTATACTCTGCTTTTAGTCTCTTGACTTTTATCTTTCACACTCTATTCCACCAAGTTCGCCAATCTTTCTCTCGACGCTGCATCGCTGTTAGTGAAGCCATGGAGTCAAATGGAAGCCACCCACTTCCACAGAGAGGTTCACCCATTGGAGTATCTGCGCTTGTTGTAGGTGCTGGGATTGCCGGTCTGTATGCCGCCCTCGAGTTATGGCGTCAAGGTATCGATGTACAAATTATCGAACGAGCCCCATCTCGACTTACCACAGGTACTTATCCCAATCAATAGAAAGTCTGCCCTCAGCATTGAAGCTAACTCCTTGTCTAGGAGATGGCTTTACCATTGCTCACCAAGTCGTTCGTTCGTTCGGCAACTGGCCTTATCTGGCCGAGAAAAATGAACAGATTGCTTTTCATCCATGGGTTGCATGGTACAACCTCAAAGGCGAACGACTCACGGAGCCTAAGAGCCTTGAATCAAAAGTGGCCAACCAAAGCCAGGGCGAAGAAAAAGAAGCGGACTCGCCCCATGAGTTATATCGTCATAGCCGACCCAAGTTTCATCTTATGTTAGAGACACAGCTAGAACAGGTTGGCCTGAAAGTACAGTACGGCAAGCGAGCAATTCGGTATTTTGACGGTAAACCAGAAGACAACAAACTCCCCGGCGTTGAATTGGATAATGGAGACGTACTGGACGCCGATTTAGTCATTGCCGCCGACGGGATTGGCAGTCATTCCACAAATGTCACACTGGGATACGAAGTGACAGCCCGCTCAACCGGCTTCTCTATATACAGAGCCACATTTCCGGTGGAGCTTATGAAATCCGATTCAGAACTCATGGAGAAATTTTCGATTCTTCCAAATGGCAATCCGTTAGTGCAGCTATGGCTTGGGTAAGTCTCTTAAGCTTCTTAGGCTTATTGCTCATCTCTTCATTTATCCGCCCATCTCGGTTCCTAACGAGAATTGTGTTTGATCTAGGGATGATATACATGCAATGTTTTCTAGAAATGAAGCGGAAGTGACATGGACCATGAACCATAAGGTAATACTATTGCAATGGCGTCTTTGGACCTAACTTGAAAGTCCTAAGAATCCCACCGCTTTCGTTACTGATAGAGGAAATATCACACAGGTAGCACGGGAGGCGACCGAATCATGGACAAAGCACGTGTCACCACAGCAGGTAATTGACGATACTACGTCGAAGATTGAAGGCTGGCCGGAATTTGCGAATCGCTTAATTTCTTTGACCCCTAAGGACAGACTCATTGACTTTGAGCTTGTCTGGCGCGATCCCCAGCCCGTATGGACATCCCCAAGCGGAACAATTGTCCAGATTGGAGATGCCGCACATACATTTTTCCCTACGTCTGGCAATGGGGCAAACCAGGGCTTGGAAGATGCCATATCGCTCGCTAAGTGCTTGCTAATTGCGGGTAAAGAACATATCGGGGAAGCAACCAAGGTGCACAACAAGCTTAGGTACAAAACATTTCTCCTTACCATATACTTAATTTTGTATCATGAGGGTAACTAATATCCGCGTATAGATTTGAACGTGTATCGTGCCTTCAAAAGATCGGCATTTGCAGCCACGCAAGCCAATACGGACAGGAAGGCGGAAAAACTGTCTCTGTTCCAAAATACGTACGGGCTTTAATGGCATCGTGGATTTGGAAGCAAAATCCTGAGGACTATGCTGCAGCAAAGTATCATGAGGCCCTCGATGCATTAAGGGATGGGGCTTCCTTTCAAAACACCAATATCCCCGAAGACCATGTCTATAAGTCGTGGACCTTTGAAGATATTTTGAAGGAGTTCAAGGAAAAGGGCGATTATGAGCTTGGCGGTGATAGCTGGTGGAATTAACATGAGCACGTTGCCCATGACATGGTGAAGCTAATGGAATAGCTTTACGTCCAATCCTGCTTATCTAGACAACTTGAGTGTTTTTTTTTTATGAAACAAAGTGCTTCCATAGACAAAGCCGTGCCTTTACTTGAGGAATGCGTATGTTGCCGCGTAGAAGAAAGTTGCCCTGATTCTCAACACTATTGCAGGAAGAAGTGAGACCGACCCATATTCCATCCAATCCAATGCCGGAATTTTCTAGACCGTGCGAGAATTAATTATATATAATATAATATGGAATTTTTATTTTTACTATTTGAATATACTTTAACTAACTAGAGTATTTATCTTTATATTGTTATGAATTAAGATCCTACGGTAATAACTAGGCAGACCATAGTTTTGGTTTACGATCTGATATTAGGCCTTGATATTACCATATCTGGTGAGTGGGCACTTGATAAACATTCCTTCGGAGCACCCTACAGACTGACAAGTCGTCACTGTTCAATCTATCCATTCCCCTTGTTTTTCCCATTCCAAGTTATAGCCTCCATTCTTTCCACAATATGGCCATTTGGCAAAAGCGAACTGTGCAACATCTGAGCGAAAATCTGGTGGAGCAAGTAACATTTGGACGCAGTGACTTGTGTGATGGACGGATGATATCAGGCCATCAATCTTGTTTCCACTACTGATAGCTTTATGCAGCTTCTTTAACAGAAAAGCGCAATGTGCCCGATGATAATCGTGTCTGACAAAATAACCGTGACCATCGCCTCTCCTCACTTCTTCCAAGGGCGCTTCTTGAGTATAATTCGAATCTCGGTAGTAACGAATATCGATTTCCAGAAACTCAGTCTCCACCGTGGGATCCAAACATTCTTTTGGTAGCCACGCAAAACCAGTCATCTCAAATTGACAGCCCCTTGCTCGTGCTTCTGCAGCTGTGGTACCGCATTGATCAATACGCCCCCGGCCAGCATAAAATTGATAGATCGTAAAAGACAAAACAGTGGCTAGTATTCCAACGACAGAGAATAGAAATAGTCGTCGGTAGCTCTTCAGTGGAGATGAAGTTCGTACTGGTTTAGGTTCATCTGAATGAGGCAAATATATGAACGTTTCTTGGTCGTGGAGAGGCATATATACTGTTTGTTTTTGAACATCCATGACGAAAGATTTCCGCTTTACGACCCTCCGCTTTCTCTGAAGTTGGTCGTTCTTTAGCCTTCCTGGCCTTGGTGGATGCCTTCGTTAACACGGTTATCTAAAGCACCCGTTTCCAAGTAAAATAGTCAGTGTGGAATTGGCCATGGAATACGGAGAAAAAGTAACACTGATCCCCAGAAGATGTAATTGCAGGCAGACTCGGTGACACCAGAGAAAGGCCGCAGCCAAACAACAACAAAACGAAAGCGAATATTTAATTTCTTCGGGAAAACCGGGGTTGAATTTCCGAGGATTTTAAGATAGATTACCAATAATTTAATTCAATTTCAAAAAAATATTACACGAGGCAATGATGAATATAATTTTAGTGTACTGATATGCATTGTCATCGCTCAAGAAAAGGAAGGAAGAGG
Source organism: Penicillium sp. OUCMDZ-019 (assembly GCA_011750695.1). Classification (NCBI taxonomy): domain Eukaryota; kingdom Fungi; phylum Ascomycota; class Eurotiomycetes; order Eurotiales; family Aspergillaceae; genus Penicillium; species Penicillium sp. OUCMDZ-019. Next base: position 13,520 of record WTTZ01000201.1, on the reverse strand, counting down.
AATATTGAAGGATCGATGTTACCTTGCTAATGCAGCAAACTGGAGTATTGGTAGCAAGGAAACCTATCAACGACCTTCTAGAGATAAGAGCGTTGGAAACGAGGAAATGGGTAACAGATACTCCCAAGTCCGGACCAGTGAGCATGAAACGTTCAAGCAGCGACATGTTATGGCACGTATGTTGTTGGCACTAAAATAGACATGACGATGATGACATAGCATATTGTGGGGTAGTGGGGGCCGCCATGTGTAAATGTTTAGATTCCCTGTAGATCAGTGATACAAAATAATGTGGAGTGAGATGGATACTTACAAGCCTTCACTGCGTAGTAAAGTTTTGGCACTCTATTGTCCAACCTCTTATAGTCCGCCTTATCTTTGCTGAGGCAGCGAATCAAAGAATACTTAGACTCTTTGGAACGCGGCTTAAAGTTGCCGTATCTAGGACTAGGTAACGTAGCAATGATTGCTAGAATTATATTTATTTCTAACTAGGGAGGCAACTGGTTACATAATCCGTGCTTGGTAGCCGTACACCGAAAGCAAGTAAAAGCTACCTAGGTAAGCTGCAAACAACTGCCACACTTCGAATCTCTCCATCTTGACCATTCAAATCAGGTATGCTGTCCTCACACGCCTCAGTGCTTGATGCCGTAGTAGGCCTCATTTCCAGTAGTAGCATCAACATTGGTTAAGGCTTCATCATTGCGCTTCTTAATACCGTAGTAGGCCTCATTTCCAGTAGTAGCATCAACATTGGTTAAGGCTTCATCATTGCGCTTCTTAATACCGTAGTAGGCCTCATTTCCAGTAGTAGCATCAACATTGGTTAAGGCCTCGTCATTGCGCTTCTTAATACCGTAGTAGGCCTCATTTCCAGTAGTAGCATCAACATTGGTTAAGGCCTCGTCATTGCGCTTCTTAATACCGTAGTAGGCCTCACTGCCAGTGGTAGCATCAACATTGGTCAAGGCCTCGCCATTGCGCTTCTTAATACCGTAGTAGGCCTCACTACCAGTAGTAGCATCGAGATTAGTCAAGGCCTCGTCACCACGCTTCGAGACCTAAAATGATTAACAGATATTCTGGAAGGTTAGAGTAGAGAAACTTACCTGGGAGATATCTCCTAGGGGCATAGCAATGGCATACGCTGCCAAGAAGCTGGATAGGACAATAGGGGAAAACTTCATGGCGAATGCTGAAAAGAGGTCTTTCTTTCGTATAAGAGTGCTGGACTGAGGAATATTGACTTCGAAGTGATTTTGAGGTTAATGGGATAGAAATGAGGAGACCTCTATCCTTATAGTAGCACTCATATTTTGATCTAACAGCCTTTGGCCTACTGAAAAGCCTGCCAACTCGATGGTTGTAATAATAACTGTGCCATATAGATGGAGTTACTCGTTAAAGCAGCGTGTGGCTTGTGATGAAGGATTCAGTACTATGAAATTAGGTTTGACGAACATACGTCATACACTGCATCTGATCCTTCGTCTAACAGAAGCCTTACTATCATCATCGACCAAGACTCGTTATCGGGGGGAGATATCGCTCATATTGCCAAACAAAGTAACAATCTTCGTGGGGGCCAGAGGGGCAGTTACAATGGCTCGAAGTGGAGTACTTTGAACTGTCAGATATGCCCGCTTGCTTACGAATAACGAAAATTAACAGCAGATAACTTTTAAACCAATGTACAAAATTCCTGCGCGCTACCATTTCTTTCACAAAGCGTGGCGGCATTTTCCCCTTAGCCTCGGCGAGTTGACCTTGACTTGATTCTTTCAAGGCTCGCAAATATCCCTTCTCCCTTCTCCCGTCGAATTGTCTTGTTCTTTTCATATATCAAAATGGCATTTCCCTTCGTCAAGAAGGATACTCAGTATCTCCCTATTCAGCAGCAGGATCAGAGTGAAGTCCTCGATCAAAAGACCCTAGAAGGCTGCAAAAATGCCCGCTTTTCTACCCTGAATCGTTCGCTTTGGATATCATGGATTATTATTCTATGTCTAGTGCTCTCAAATTTGTATACATGGGCGAGTCTAAGAAACACAAAGACACACGACACGATATTTTGTAAGTGAATCTACTAGACTTGTGTAAGAATATATCAACATCTAATACTGATGATTTGGCTTTAGCTCCTGCATCATCTATAATTAGATACAAAAATGTCGTCTCGACAGCTGGGCTCGAGAGTCTCCACGATACCTCTCCTTACCAAGGTCCACCATCCGAGGCTAATAATCAACTGTGGGAAGATCTATATCAATGCAAGCTATGCCATTAATTCTCAGACGGGCAGTGACTAATCAATGGCTATAGTTGGTATCACCAGAATACCCATGAGTGAAGCCGCCCAGTTGGCAAACAGAACAGTGCCTATATCAGATGATCCAGGCTACTATGCTGTGACTCTTGATGTATTCCATCAGCTCCACTGCCTAGTAAGAGAACCCTATTCTAAGTGCATAATTTATAACTTGTAACTTATTTTTAAATTTATTCAGAACATCATTCGACAGACTGTCTGGCCCACTGGTGCGATGGATTTTAACCCAATTCATGTGGATCACTGCATAGACTCTATTAGACAGAGCCTTATGTGTTCTAGCGATATCACTCCCATACCATACATTTGGTTTATGCAGCACCAAGAGTCCCTTCCGGTAACCAATGTGTTACGTACGTGCCGTGACTTCGACGTGTTACGAGAATGGGGTAAAGAACGGCAATCTTTTACTTTCAATTCTTCGGTCTATGTAGATGACCCTCTTGGAAATGTTGTGATGCAACCTATAGACAACTAGGTGATTTGTTTGTTACAAAGCGCGGTTGGATTGACGGTCAAAACAGAATGCATTGAAAATTTGAAATTGTAGACAACAAACGATAATGCGCATTCCTTACACATTAGTCACTTGTATTGTCCGAGAAACTAGCTGACTTGGGGCTTTTGATTACGCCTAAAATGGTGATCAATACAGCTGAACTCGAGGACCATTTCCCATTCAACTTGTCGGTCTCAAACCTGTCACAAACTAAGCATTAAATAACAACACGAATTCTTATTTTTTTTATTGTTAAATAATTCTTAAATTTAGGTGGGTCTGGTGATCTTAATCACTCAATCTTACAGCATCTTACAAATTTAGGTTCAATTGTGAATCGAGGGTGCAGCAAACTCTCAGGGGTTACGCCGCGATACCCCTATTACCGTGGACCAAGGGAGGAAAGTATACGAATGAAGAATCCCAGTAGAATCCTTGACGTCAAAAAGATATAGAGAGCGCAAAAAATGTATACAAAATTGGGAAGAAAACTGTTCTTACAACAGCAAACACCATAGACCAACAACATAGACCCCTTCTGAAACTCTGGCTCTGGTCACGGGGGGACTCCGGCTTTCTGGGCGGCTATATACTGCATTCTCGCCTGGTTGGAAAAGGGATATCACATCTGCACCACCATTAGATCATTATATAAAGCGCCAAAAGTCAAGGAAGCCCTCAAGTGACCTCGCGCGTCTGTCGATCTTCGAGGCCGATCTCAACAGAGACCAGGGCTGGGCCAAAGCTATCGAGGGATGCATTTATATTCTACACACGGCGTCGCCAATCCCAGTAACTATCCCCAAGGGCGAAAATAAGCTAGTGATCCCCGCTCGTGATGGCAGGAGAAAGGCTTCTTCCAACGAAAAGGCAATCAGCGTGTTGGGCTGGCCACCGCGGCTGGGAGAGAATACTCTGGTTGACACTGCGCAAGCTCTGATCAAAATTAGCATGGTGAAGACCACATAGTCTGTTTGTCTGTCTGCTGATGTTCAGGCCAAATCCTCTGTTGCTTTCCTGCTTTATTCCACCCCAACCAAGTTTTTTTCATATTTGTTTTTTATATTTCAGTGATGGTTTTATCAAGATCTAAAATTTAATTGAGTTTGATGATAAAGTAAGCAGTCAGCCGCGTCAGAAGAAGGACTACGTCTTGTATCTGACTTGTACTCGTACTATAAGATAGTTGGCTATAGTGTTGAGTCAATTCCCAGATACTTCTGCATTGCCTCCAACCACCATGTTTAGGAAAGTCTCTTTTAATCATACCTCGGCAGAAGCCATGGGTGAGCCTCAGGACCGTGACAGCACATTTCATTTTTGTACGTAGGCTTTTCTTCATCATCCGAGTCTTCAAAAGATAGTAGGAAAGGAAACTTTACGCATCTCAATTTTTATTATCAATGTATCATTTAAAACCGCCAGTCACCGCTATTGTTGTACTTAACGCCATGTCTATGAAATCCCAAGTACATGGAGGTAGGTAGCATTGTCGTAAAATGGTCAGGTTCACATATCGCAGCGGCCATATCAATTTCTTTATGGTTTCCTTTTTTCTTTTCGGAAAAACGTGGTTGAAATCCCAACTTTGCATCTTACAAAGCATTGGTTTGGAGGGTATCACGATAATTCCTCTTCTCATCTTCCGAGATGAACGAGGGAACAGAATCGAGGAAGCTTGATAGGCCAGCGAAGTCACGAGTAAACATTTCTAGCCGTTCCAACGTAGTTCTTTCAAAGATAGAGGCATGAACAAACTCCACAGCAAAGTGTATCCAAGCAAAACAGTCTTCGCAATTATTCACGCCGGGTGGGCTCCGGAACTCAACGCGCCCATGCAGCGTATCGGTATCGAGATGAACGAAGTTCCAACTCCAACGCTTCTCGCCATTGTTCATCAGCTCAACTAAGTTTCTCACAGTCCAGCAGTGATCAATAAGTTTTATTGAGCCCACGTAGTCACTTTCATGAGCGAAGTAGATATTGCTTCTACTAGTAGTGCTAGTAGTTTTAGTAGGAGAGGCATTCCACTTTGCGTAATAGTTCTCTCGGCGATGCTCAGGCACAAGTGATTTGATCGCACCTTCGAAATACACGATTGCTTTGGACAGAGACTGCAGCTCATCCAGACTATTCCATCCATATCGGTCATTGCAAGAGATGCTGACCTGCATTGAGCAGTCTTCATTTATGGTCAATGTTGCTTTATCTTGCAACACATTGAAAAACTTTTGAATGGACTCGTGCCAATTAAAGGCATTTCGTTCGTTGGAAGGATCGATACTCGTCACAGGATAATCGAATACGGGGGATGCAAACTCGAATGGCCCTGGAAGTTCTGTCAGCAAAAGAAATAGAACCGGTCTTGCAACTTCATTTTAACGCTCAAAGCATGGTCACATACAATCTTGGCATTGACCAAGTCCTAAAGGATACAAGCTGGAGTCGTTGTGAATTTCCCATTCAGTCGGGATTGACTTTTTTGTCTGCCGTTCCCAGGTGGGACGCGACATGGAGGGATATTCGACTTCTTGTTTTCCAGAAGAAGAATTGGTTCTCATACTCGAGTTGTAAAAGCTAACGATGTTGTCAGCCACTTTGATTAGATCGCCCCTGTTGAGCTTTTGGACATTGATATCCCGAGCTGGGGGTTTCAGTTTAAGGAACATCTCCAACTCCACTCCAAATTTGTAGGTTGAAGACATGGTAAGCTGTTTCCAATCTTTGCCCAGGGTTTCCAGGATATGGTGTGGTGAGAGAAGACTGGAAGTTGTGTGTTTTGGTCAGGTGGATATCTGTGTGTGTGATTTTATATTTGAGAAGACGAAAATTCTTTTGAGCTCTTTGTTTGCAGGAAAATGTGTTACACTGTGTCTTGAAAGCAGAAGCATTCACAATAGAAGTATGAATGGGTGCATCTATTGGAAAGTGTGGCTATTATAATTTACATATAGGATGCTATTTCAATAAGAGCGCAGACAATAGGAACCATCCATAATGGTAATAGATAAAGGGATATTAAAGACACAATGCTTAAACTATCAATAGAATTTAATTTTTGTTACTCCAGTTAGTATACCCCTTTTAAAAAAGAAGCGAGCTGGATTTCTAAGGCTCAGGTGAACAAAGGGTTGAAAGTACAGAGTATAATGATCCAGATGAGATTTATAGACATTAGAATACTGTGGTTTTTAATATCACCGGCCTCTCCAATTGACATCAAATAATCAGGGCAAACTAAGTCGAGAAATAAAATTGCCTTGCATAGATGAAATTAGTCGAATATGAGTTCAGAAAAAGAACAAGAAGTGGTATCCAAGTGTAAGCAAAAAATGGCAGACAAAGAATGAGTAATGCATGCCGCTATTTGAAATCCGCAATTTGTTTGTCTGCAAATTCCACAAAGGCCGAGGCAACCCCATTCCCACCTTCTTCCTTACTCTTGAAGGTTGCCAACAGATCCTGTCTAGGACTTGGATGTAGACGGCCCCAAGGTACAACATATTTACCACCGTCTTCAATCTTTAGCTCGGTGGAAAGCCCTGCCCAAAGCTCGGTATAAGCGCCTTTCTTGGGATGGTGCAGCAGAGGAGCCGTTAGTATAGGCACCAAAGATGAGAGATGGCGAGTCAGGTCGGACTTTAAGTTGCCTGGATTTTGTGTGAGACTCAGGATGCCGTTGTCGCCGACTTGAATGGCAAGTGCATTGGCCAAGTACCAGTTGCCAAGTTTGGATAGGGCGTAGTTATGCTGCTGGTCAGCGTGCGGCCTTTCGAGCTCTGCAAGTTCCATCCCATTCGTGGGTGCTGACAGATAATCAGCTATAGAGCTGGTCCAGATGACACGCACACTGGCCGGAGGAAGCAATTTGGCAGTGCTTAGAAGTATTGGCAGCAGTAACTGGGTGAGCAAATGGGGACCTAGGCAGTTGGTTGCTAGTTGCAGCTCATGACCCTGCGGTGAGATAGAGCCGCGAGGTGGGTTGGAGATGCCTGCATTGTTGAATAAAACGTCCAGTCTAGATTCATGTATGGCGAATTCTTGCACGGCCGGTTTGATTGTAGTCAAGTCATCGAGAGAAACAAACAAGAAAACGATCTCTCCTACTTCCGACGAAGACTCTGGGGTCGGAAGGGCTTTGACTTTGGCGATAGCAACTTCTGCTTTGTCTTGAGAGCGGCCTGCCAGATATACTTTACCTCCGGCTTGGTAGAGAATGGTGACTAGCTCCAAGCCAATGCCAGAGTATCCTCCAGTTACTATGAAGACCTTGCCCTTTTGGCTGGGCAGGTTGGCCTCCGTCAACATCGGACCTGGAGGGAAGAACTGGGACCATGTGACCCCCATGATTTTTTTTCTAAAAAATGTGTCGAGGAAAGATCTTTTTGTTTGACGAAGCTTTGAGGTTGTGTCTAGACAAAAATGCCTGACAGTCTTGCTGGATCGCGTTATATGTACTGCCCAGGTGCAGATATGTTTACTGTCCCGGTGCAGTCTACCCAAATATCAAGCAAGAGATTAGCCAGCGAAAAGAAAGGATAAGGACTCAATATTTGGAATAAGATGTTTTTTTTTGGCATGTTGTATTGGCCACTTACTCAGGAGTAAAATCTGACAAAAACTCTGTCAGTGCTTGGTGGCTCAGTTGGCATTTGAGGTTGTTCGGCACTCTAAACGGCGTTGTCTTACGGCAGCCTATAGCGAGGATAACGACAAAAATCGTATTTGCCTTGTAATACGTTTGGCCACGCACACGATTCTTATATTCACAATACTACAATACTACAATTTGAAAATTTTGATTATTTGATTCCTACTGTGGTGCCTGCCTTACTGCTTTGCTTTCTGCCTTGCTACCTTGCTCGCTGTCTTATTGTCTTGCTATGCACCTTATACGTGCACTTGCTGGGGCACTTGCTTATATGCTTGCTGGGGTGCTTGCTGGGGGGGTATTTAGTTGGATAGTTGTGTGTCTGGGTATTAGTAAATCCTGTGACCGAACGCGAACTAGATTATGTGACTGATGTATGCTAAGACCTTCTGATATTCTGTTACTGCCTTTGTTTCTGTTACTGCCAAACAACCTCTAAAGCCCTAAGCCGCTTTTATCTAGTAAGCTGCTAGGTATACTATCTAGTAATTCTCTAGATATGCTGTCTAGTAATCTCTTAGGCATGCCCCTAGATATACCTATGAGCGATGCATCAAGTAAGCTCATGAGCGATGTATCAAGTAAGCTCACGAGTGATATATTAAGTAAGCTTATGAGTAAGGCCTGAGCAAGGGCACCAGAGTCTTCTATATTAGGTTAGGCTACCTGCTCTTTCACTGCCTTGTAAGTCAACCAATCAGTGGCTGTCGTGTATTACAGATTGCCGTTTGGGCAAATGTAAAATTGGTAAAATACGATTTTTGTCGTTATCCTCGCTATAGGCTGCCGTATGTCTGTCTCTAAAGAGTTGGAAGTGGACTTGTGGGAAATAAATGACTACACTAAATCCCAAAAGGCGTCAAATACACTAGTTCCCTCGTCCCCAAGCGTCCTCTACATCCTATCCCTGTCAACTTGTACTCACGAGAGCACCCTCATGCGCAGGTGATTGATATTCCGCTGTTACTACCTGTCTAGATTCAACAAAACCTTAGTAAATAGGAGTAATTGAAGGACACATAAAGCTGTCCATAAGTCTTAGGGTCCAGTCTAGTGCGCAATCATTAGCCTCGTATTTATCATAGCATGGAACAAACCATGGTGGTCACATGGTGAGGGGACTCAGGTGAGCAATGAAAAGAACTAAGAAAAGTTAGTAGTAGGAGGATTTTCATGGTCAGTGCACACTGTGTAGCCCCTAATAAGATTATTCTGGGTGTATAAAAAAGCCGTTGATGATTTATACACGGATTACGTGTAATCTGTTTACTGTAATACAAGTACGTGCCTTGTTTATGACGTCATTTTATTCGTTGTCTAAGGCGGTGTATGTGTAAAATTCGGTACGCAGCTGTAACCGTACGTAATATTGGAACTCCCACCAGCCTTGCCAATAACAACTTCTCTAATGTGTCGGGACTCAGGTGTTGAAGTGACTGCCTAAAACACTACATCCGTCAATCCCGATAACTGCAACTGTTTGTATACAACTGCGAACAGCAATGTCGGCCCAGGACTGGCTAGCTATGTCCAATATCTGGCTCTTGACCAAATCTTCAATAACCGGCTTTATTTCATTGGTAATATTTGCCAATACAGAATCTCGAGCCTCTCGCTAATAAATAAGTACAGTACCTAATCGCATTGTTGTTTAATGCATCGTATAATGTGTTTTTGCATCCCCTCAGGAAATATCCTGGTATGAGCCTACGCCTAACGCCCAATACTCAAATCTGTTCTAATTCGGTTCTATCGTTTTTGTTCTTTGACAAAAGGTCCTAGGTTGAGGGCCGCATTTCAACTACCAGATACGTTATCTATACTAAGAGGTACGGCGTACAAGGACACCAAGCATCTGCACGACCAGTACGGTTCTGTAGTCAGGCTGGCTCCCAATACGCTGTCCTACAACTCCGCCCAAGCATGGAAAGGTCTGAAATATGTTGCACCTGATATATTTAGTCCGCATAAAAAAGGTGTTCACGAAAAGCTAAAACGTTACCCCATCAAATCTAGACATATATGGGTTAAAGCCTGATCGGTCAGAGCTGCCCAAGCATCCAGCCTACTACCAAAAAGAGTCACGGAATCTTCTAGGTACGAGCAATTTGCACATATTCCAGAAATCTAGGTAATATTTAGTATGAGAAGCAGACTCTAACACGGATTTATCTAGTCGTTGACCAGGCTGATCACACTCGCATGCGGAAACTGATTGCCCATGCCTTTTCCGACACAGCTCTTCTTGAACAAAGCCCTCTATTGACTAAATATTTTGACCTTCTGATACACAGACTAAAACAACAGATCGATGGTCCCGTAGAAGGCCGAGTGAATATAGCTGGGTGGTTTAATTTCACAACTTTTGACATTATCGGGTAAGTATTTTGCTTCGACCTAATTATTATTTGACTAATACGCGTTCTTAATTTTTACTGCTGTTTTCTCTTTAGAGATATGACACTCGGTGAACCATTTGGCGCTCTTGAGAGTGGAGAGTATCATGAGTGGATGCGGTTCGTTCTCTATCTCCATCAATATCAATCCACCATGACTGATTTCTGGATTTAAGTAATGTCTTTTCGTCCATAAAATTCCTGGGAGTCATGCGCTTTGCCCAGGCCTATCTTGTTGTCGGGCTCATTTTCAAACTCTTACAGAAGATAATGCCCTCATTTGCCGCAAAAAGAGCCGCTCACGCAGCCTTCACAAAGAAGAAGATTGACAGTCGTATTAACCGTGAAACCGATCGCAAGGACTTTATGGCATATGCAAGTGTTTTGATTTTTCGTCCTGACTCGTTCAAACACTGACAGTCGGTTGTAAGATTCTCCGGTATAACGACGAACGTGGTATGTCCTACCAAGAGTTACTCGGTACTTGTAGGGTCTTTCTGGTCGCTGGTTCCGAAACAACCGCTACATTGCTTTCAGGGGCAATATTTTACCTACTGAAAACCCCCCATGCGATGAGTCGACTAAAGCGTGAAGTACGAGAATCATTTCCCAGCGCAGAGGACATCACAATGCGATCAGTCACCACTACCGGCCGGCTTTCATACATGGAAGCTGTTCTCCAAGAATCTTTTCGCTGCTTCCCGCCGGTTCCGTCCACTCTACCGCGAATTACTAGTCTTGAAGGGGCACTTATAGACGGAAAATTTGTTCCTCCCGGGGTATTACCTTGACTTCTTTTTGTCTTCAGAAAAGTTGCTAACCCAACCCTACTATTTTAGATCTCTGTTGGTGTACACCAGTGGTCAACTTATCGAAGCAGCAACAACTTCGCCTATCCAGACACGTTTGATCCAGAGCGGTGGTTACCTGAAGCGCCCGAAAAATACAGGAATGATAACCAGGCAGCGCTTCAACCATTTGCACTTGGCCCACGCCAATGCATAGGTAAAGGGTGAGTCGTGTTTTGCCATTTATTGGGCCTTGTGTTCGCATTTTATTTGCTTTGGCCTCCTTGTGCTACTTCCAAAACCGGATGGGCGCTGACAATTTATGGCAAAGATTGGCGTATTTCGAGCTTCGGTCTGTCTTGGCCCTCATGGTCTGGCATTTTGAAATAGAACTGGATAAAGAGAGTAGGGGTTGGCTAGATGATCCAAAGGAATTTGCCCTCTGGGACAAGCCACCGCTGTGGGTTAAGTTAAAAAACCGCGACAGCGAATAGACACCTCAGGCAAATAGCAAAATGTCGCACGGAGTACATTACCTGGCTTCATCAAAAGCCCACAACCACATGTGTATTACGCTGCATCCTGCAGGCAAGTGTCACATTCATCTCAAAGCACTAGAAGGTAGTACTTGCTGCTTGTTCAGAAGAATCCTTGGCTGTTTCTGGCAATGTGAACCTTGGAAGTCCTCCAAAGTTCCAAGATACAATTCAGGGACGGACCGAGCGGGAGTATGTATATTTTTCCTATTTTTATCGATGGTGCCTGGATCGATGCCGGAGCCAATCGGAGTGCTCCGCAGAGGCCTGCAGATATACCCCGCAGCTCTGCTAGAGTGCTGATGTTCGGTTTCAGCTGGAAAACTCCCTGCTTCAAAATCGGTACATACCAGGTTTTTAGCCAACTAGTGAGATCCGCCCCCATTAATATCCTGTCCTGTGGGCGTTTCGTCAAGATCAACAAATCGTCCCTCTGCCGTGCGCCTCAGTACACCGAGCGGGGAAAGTAAACAAACAAACAGGATGCCCCGCCGAAAAGCGCTCATTATAGGCATCAACTATTACGGCTCCAAACATGCGCTGAAGGGCTGTATCAACGATGCTTATAATATTCGCCAGTTTCTTGTGGAAGAGCGTGGCTTTTCACCCGATCAGCGTGACATGGTCATGTTGACCGATGAGCCAAAACATGAAGGAACGCCATTCTATCCTACCGGTCGCAATATGCTTGCTGCATTTAAATGGCTAGTATCATTCAATAACCCGGGAGACTCGCTTTGGCTGTCGTACTCTGGTCATGGCGGTACGTGTTTTTTCTCTCTATACGTCTTTTTTCTCACTTGACAAGCTTGATTGATGGCTTTTTGCACACAGGCCAGGTAGCGGATGATTATGGTGACAGAGAGTCGGGGTACGTAGATACACTGAGCTGGATGGTAGATCATGGAATTTCCTACTAATTGACAAAGGCTCAATGACACCATCTGTCCACTCGATTTCGAGACAAATGGACAAATCAATAGCAGCATAGTAAGTTCTCAAGTTTCCCGTCGCGACGAGAAAGAGAAAAAGCAAACCAAGAAAATGCTTGTATTTTGCAGTACTTCCGGCAAGAATACTGATTAGTTACCTATTCATCTATAGCTACACCAAGCCCTTATCTCGCCAATGAATCCATATGCACGGTTGACCATTCTTTTCGACTGCTGCCACTCTGGCTCGGCCGTCGAGCTTCCGTTCACGTATCGTCCCGACGCAGACGGCAACATTAACATGGTCAATAACATCAAGCAAGGTATGCATTTGGCTGTCGAGGCGACTAGTCTGCTGCAGGGAGGTTTTAGTATGGACAGGCTCGACGATGCGCGCTCCTTCGTCGCTGAGGCCTCGACATTCTTTCACGGTCTGCATCATCGACCGGAGCAGGCGGATGAACAAGGCCTTGTCGATGAAGGATTTCATGAAAACTGGCGCAGTGAGGCCAAAGATGCGTGGATGTTTAGTGGTTGTGCCGATGATCAGACCTCTGCAGATACAAGCATCAGAGGGCAAGCGACGGGAGCCATGTCTTGGGCTTTTATGAACGTGATGAGACAAAATCCCCAGCAGAGCTACCTCGAGGTATGTCGGCCATTCAGATGATTCTTTGGTTGTGGTGAAATCCTTTGCTAACTTTCATTCCAATTTGTTCTTTTTTCCTTTGTTATTCTCATATAGGTTCTGCAAAACACCAGATATCTTATTCAACAAAATTATTCGCAGATTCCTCAGCTCTCAGTTGGAGGTGAATACAACCTAAGCCAACCAGTTGCGGTAAGTACCATTGATTTGGTCACAGGACATCGATCGATCGATGTCTTTTGAAAATCGACAAGGGTTAACGACCTTCTAGTTCTAGAATCTATGCCCCACTACAGGCACAAAGCAGATACGACGTTAACTCCGTGGGTGGGTACTATCATATGGGCGCTTCTTGGTGGAACTCTTTTAGGCCAGAAACAGAAGGTCGATTTAGCACTCTGTACTCCGTATTTGTGTTAGTATCTCTTTAATGCACAGGGCTGCGTCCCGCGTTGAACTTGTCTCCGTTCTACGGCAGTCTATCCCCTTCATTGGGAACTTGTGAATTTTAGTATGCATTAGCGCCTTGGCTCTAAGGAGGCAATCTAATTAGCCAGCTCGCTTATAACCCTACAATAACCTGGCAGAAAATCTGGTAGAAAGTCCAATGCCTTCTAACTGAGTGCTTACTACCAAAATATCCTATTTAAAGCATCAAAAAGAGCATTAAAAAAGTATTAAAAAATATAGATTTATTATAAATAAATTAAGATTTTAATACACATATCTTTAATCTA
>WTTZ01000200.1:0-18835 GCA_011750695.1 Penicillium sp. OUCMDZ-019 | reverse complement strand
GAGGTGGCAGGGCCGAGCGTAGCGAGGCCCCAGAATTAGTGGAGGGGCCGGTTAGGTACCCGGGTAACATTTAATATTTCGTACAAATACTACCAAATTAGAAATTAATTACCGCCATAGACAATTCCCACAGATCAAGATTGATCGCTTCCAACCATGAGATCTTCTCCCGTAAGACATCCTATAATTCTCTGTCCTGGATATTAACAATGGATGGAGCTTTCTCTTTGTTGCTGTCGTTCTCGGCCTGGAAATCATTTCCCTCCTCGATACATTCCTCGGATGTCAGCAGCATCCTTGGAATGAGCGTCTCCCGCGCAGGTACCAGTAAACTGAGAACAGAGTAAACACCAAAAGAACTGAAGAATCCGTAATAGAAATTCAGATCCGTAATGTAGACTTCGCCTCCAATGGATATATCAGTATTGACGGCGTTGATCAGACCGGGGAGCGTAGGCCCGACAGCTGCGATTATCCCAGCAACCGCACGCCAGTTGATTCCGTACCAATACGCGTAGCGGCCATGAGGCTGGTATAGGGCCGGGATGTCGATTGCCTGGCGTTTTACAACAAAGAAATCGGCAATTAGAGTGCCCTAAATGCCGAAGGTTAGTATGCTACGTTGTATGAGGTATATTCAGGAACGTAAAACGTACGATTATGGGAGCAAGAAAGATTCCCATTGAGTTCATGAAGCTCAACAAGGACGAGGCCGAGTGTAAAATCTTCCATGGAACCATGGCCCAGCCGCCGACTATCGTGAGGATAATAGCACCTCGTTTGATATTGATCCATTCGGGCCATAAGCTTGCCATATCATTTGCTCCGCTAATGACAGTAGCGGAAATATTTACGCAGACCTGTGCTAAACACCAGCTAAGACCAGCAAAAAATGCTGCAGCCCTGCCAGCGGGGCCGTCCCAAGTATCTATAATCGAAATTGGGTCCCATAGATATTCCCCGTAGAGCGTGTACGATGCGGATGTAACGACAATGCCGATAATAGCGACCCAGCTGCAAACGACAGGGAACCATATGCCCTGCGACAGGGATGTACTTGGTGCCTTGACGTATCGCGTGAAATCCGGTATGTTTGTTCCAACAGTCGACCTTTCAACAACAAGGTTAGCATGTTGTCTTTTTTCTTGTTCAGAGACAAACTTACCAACTTGCTGTACAACTATTAATTGACCACATGATCAACCACGACTTTGTTGAACCGGAAACTGTGGCTTTCTCGTCCCAGATCGCGCCGGAGCCACCGGCTCGAGAGCAGATCCAAATCACCATCCCCAACATAGTGCCCATTATCATCACACATTTGACCACAAAAAGCCACTTCATTTTGTGTGGTGGAATGGTCAAGAGCGGAAATTGTATGGTCCAAATAATAAAGTACGACACCATCTCCTGGGTGGTGATTCCAACGGACTCCGGGATGTGGTTCGGTATGTCCCGGTAGGATGGCCATATTGCGCGAATGACTTGCGTTGTCGGTGCGATTGCCAGATAATTGGTAATTGCGTGCCAGAAGAGACAAGTTATGAGGCGTACGACGACAGCAAACTTTGCAAAATGATACCCAAACGAACTTCGCGCAAGAACAGCGAAAGGCACGTGTGTCTTTGAACCCGCGTATCCGTTAAGAGTCATGGGCACAGCCATGATGCTAGAACCGAGAACAATACCTAAAATTGCCTCCCGCCTTGTTTTTCGTTAATCCGTGATTAAAACTGAGGTGAAGTAGTTGAGGAGAGTGTTGAATGCTCACCATGTCAGCCCAACTGCAAGGATTGTGCTCCCCGTTTCCCAACTCTGAACACTAATAACATCACTTATCCAGTAGCCTAAGATCGTCCAACTCGTCCAAGTTCGACGCTCGGGAGGAGTTACATCAAGGTCAATATTTGTCCATGTTCCGGGAGGAGCCCAGCTAGACTCTTGCTTGGGTAGCCTCCAGCCCTCCAAGGTGGTTTTGCTCCTTAAGGCAGATCGCACTGCCGCAACCTCTTCCTGCACTCTGCGACGCATTGTAAACGTAATAAATTCTACCGTTGGACGGACACTTCTGAGAGCACCTATGCGATCTGGAACTCACGGATCATACAGAAAGAGAAGTGTCGTATCCAACGGCGCGAGGCCGAGATTTGGTTCAATATATCGTAGAGATATCATCACAGGCGACGCGATAACGCAGCCAACATAGTTCTAGACTTTATCTAGGCGGCCAGAGCTATCTCTCGCGTGTTGGTACTAGGTAGTGATAGCGAACCTAGATATCTGCCGGTTTTCGGATATTCCCGACATCAGCGGGGCTTAATTGTCTGCATATTATTGTCTGCAGAGTTTACGAAGATAAGTCCATCACTTCCTATCTCTAGCTGGCCTGGTAGTAGATACCGCAGATATTTTTGGTTTATGCTTTACTAGCTGTTGTGCTTTGACAGCCGTGGTTTCTAGATAAAAGTCTTGTTTCTTTTTACAATTTTAAAAGTCACACGGCGTGAAAACAACGTTCGATAACGCGATCCTTTGATATTGTTATCGAGGTGGACCATGATATCACCCATGAGATTCAAGTGATAGACAGTGGTATCTTGCATGAAGATTTCCCCTCTCTTACCTCTCCGCACCTCTCCAACATTATAGGACGGCACAGCACTAGAGCGTACTTCACAACATGATGTCGCCGATAACAATCCCCGTAATTGATATTTCAGGATACCTAGCAGGAGACAAAACTGCAACGGCGTCTATAGCCTCTGCGATCTCATCTGCTGCCCAATCCCCGGGGTTCCTGCAAATCACTGGCCATGCAGTTCCCCCACAACTGACCTCGAAGATGCTTGAGCGACTAACTGCTTTCTTTGCTCTCCCGGTCGAGAAGAAAGCTGCCCTTCATAGAAATAATTCCGCAGCTCTACGAGGTTTCGAGGCTGTTGGCGAACAACAGCTGGAAAAGGACTTTGTGGACAGCAAAGAGGGATTTATGATTGGCCCCGAAAGGCCTGCCGAGGGCGCAAAATTCCTGCAAGGCCCAAATCAATGGCCTAAAGAGACGGAAGTTCCGGGCCTGAGGCAGAGCATGATGGAATACTTTGGCGAGATGCAGAAATTGAGCAAGACTATGTTCCGGCTCATAGCTCTGGGCTTAGAGCTGGATGAGAAATATTTCGACAATTTTGTCGACAGTAATGACTGTATGTGCCCCCTAAGAGTATTAAAATGAGTTGGCCTTGGGATATTTCAGCTAAAATGAACAGCGACCACGATGTGTCGAGCGCATAGATATCCACCAACAACGGAGGAAATTTCCAAGAAATCGAGGGGCATAGGCGCGCATACAGACTTTGGTGCACTGACTCTGTTGCTACAAGACAAAGGTATTACAGCCCTTTTTAACCTTCGAATGCTTCAGGACTCTGTTAACTAGGTATTAGTTGGTGGGCTGGAGGTTTTTTATCGACCAACAGAGACCTGGTACCCTGTTGAGCCCGTAGAGGGTGCATTTGTTGTGAATATTGGTGATATGCTAGGTGAGAGCCTTAAAGTGGTTTGAATGCTTTATCTGCTCTGCTAATGTCTATTGCACCCAGAGCGATGGACGAACAATAATTACACTTCAACACTTCACAGAGTCATCTCTCCTGTGAGCAACCAATACAGATACAGTGTTGCCTTCTTTAATGAAGGGCTCCTCGATCAGATGATCGAATGTATTCCGACTTGCCTAAAGCCCGGTCAGGAACCACTCTACAAGCCAATACGAGCGGAAGATCATTTACGACAGCGATATGGTAACAGTTATAATTGACGTTATCAAAAACAATTTTGAGATCAAAGCGTGATGTCAAACCAAAGAAAAAAGGAAAAGAAGCAGTTTATAGAAATATAAGATCGTTTATATACAGAGGGCCACAAATGGTTAGCTTACTAGGTAGTAAATGGGTACGGCTCACAACCCAATCATTACCTACCTAAGGTACCCTAAGTGAAAAGCCTTGTATCGAGGTCTCAGTTTTATATCTTTCCCAAAATCACATATCCCTTACTACGAACAACACCCCTCAATTCCTGGGCACTGCCGTCCATTCGGGGCGCATTTCCACCGTCTGAACCCTGCCTGCCCCAAGCCCATTTCTGGACCAATTCAGGATCTAGCTTTCCCTCAATCGAGTCAAGTACTAAATCTCCAATGATAGGCAGAAACTTCCATGCATGAGCAGAGCCGCCGGTGGCTATGTGCAAGTTTTTGGTTTTCGGATGCGGTGATATGATGAAATCTGCGGTAGGTGTCTGTGAAATCCTGCTTGCTGTGTTAGATATACCGGATCGAAATGATAAGAACCAGTCAACCTACCAACAAAGTTTCGTCCGGTCAAACTGTCTATCCGCAAGACTGGGCATCAATTCCTTCAGATTATCGCGCAATTCATTCTCCGCATCTTGCGGGATAACATCTGTAGGATTTGTCACCAACGTACGTGGGACAGACACGGTGATATTCCGGCCTCCTTCGGGATTATCGGGATTGGGAATTGTGACCGTGTTACAATAACCTGGTGATCGGCGCAGACATTTCATCTCACCCTTGTAGGGTGGGAAAAGATTAAACCCCGTGCTCAAATTGGTTGTGATAGACATGTTCTTCCACTTGTTGCATTCATCTAGAGTGAGTGGTATCCATGCGACCTCGATTGCGGATGAATATGCTAGTTGCTCCATATTAACCAGTGTGTTGGACCATGCACCTGCAGCAAGCAAGACAAGTTTTGCTTTCAACTGCCGCCCATCTTCGAGCAAAACACCGGTTGCAGTCTGAGTTTGGGAGTCTTTGGTTATGCTCTTCACTGGAGTGCCACAAACAAAGACTATATTCTTCCTCAATAGACAGCGCTCATAGTATACCTGAACCGATGCTTCTGCATCGATGAAAGCGTCTTCTAAGTTCGTGTACCCCATAACCCACCTTCTTTCTCTCCCAAGCCGGGCGTCAGGCACTAGGTCAGAATCAACCCCATGAATACGGCGAAACACCTGTTCGGCAGAGCCCATCTCAACGATTGCTTCTGCAGAATGCTGTCTTCGCACATTGTTCAAGCCACCCTGCCAAATATCAAACATTCTGCCTGGTTTTCCATCGCAGGCAAACGTCATTCCTTGCTTGAAGTAGTATGGAGTAAGACCTGGATCATCTTCTATTTTCCTCCGGGCTTCTGAAGCCAAGCGAGCGTAGATCGGGTCAGAGTAATCTGGTCACTTAGCAAAGTCCCAGCAACTGAAATTAAAAGAATTCGTAAAGGACGATCATACCAGCTCGTATGCAACGCGTGGTATCAACGCTCGTACCGTCTACGACCGGTGGCCTGAATCTGTCTATCACTTGAATTTGACAGTCAGGGTGGCGTTTGGAAATGGCGAGAGCTGTTGACAGGCCGAATATTCCGGCGCCGATGATAATAACCTCTGATGGAAATGTCGCCAACTCCATTTTTCTATTAAATGCTACCTTTGTGTGCTGGTGGAATCCCTTTCGAACCCCGAAGGATTTTTCTTATTGTTCTTTTTCCTTGTTTTATTTATTTCCTTCCAAGGTCGTTGCATGCAAGTTGTTTGTTGATGTCAGGTTCGAAAATCCCGAAGTATTTTGAACGAATCGGACAGTGGGCCGATTGGGTCGGAGAATGCCTATCATCGAGTGACCAACGAGTCTTTTGGACACTATTTCAAACGCAAGTGAGTTTTATAGAGATTCTTGTAAAATACCAGCGTGTTTGGGAATATCTGTAGAAAACCTGGGCATGCCGCAGAATAATTTTGGATATCGCATTCTACATTTGCATATATACTAAGATTACATAGAAGTGCCTATCTATGTACCTAGGTACACAACGATGCCTAGTTATTCATTCTACCTAGGTACCACATGATATCTAGGTACTGGTCTTCGCTGGATATCCTCTAAGTGATGTATCTAAAACTAGGGTTTTGCTTGTCAGTCAAGTCAAGGAAATCATCGGCATGCTCATCGCCAGTCTCCTCGACTTGGCTGGAATCCATAGTCTTGTCACGCTGGGCATTCTCCCATTTGCAGACCAAGCCATAGACACCAGCTAAGACAATACAAACACAATAGCACAAAAGCATGGCAATAACTGCACCTGTATATTTGGGAGCTTGATCGGAAATGAAAGTCTGCGGGCCTATGAATTCGAGGGGAAAATGTTATTAAGGGCTAAATTTTGTTGGGTTTCATCGGACTTCAAACATACCAATGATATTTCCAACCGCATATGCCACATAGTCCATAGCATTGACTGTAGTCTTTTTCGATCGGCCAGCTGTATTGGCTTGGAACAGGGCAAGGCCGCAAACGTAGGGGGCCCAGTACCCGTAAAGCATATAGATCCCTACCAATTGAGCGGCGGTGTTCGAGCGAGGAAAAACTATTCAGATAGTTAGTCTTCCTCTTTTGGTTTTTATTTTACATTCATGAATAACTAACCATATACTAGAATTGTTCCGATCAATGGCATTATCAGACTCGCCATAGTCACTAAGGATCTATACTTCGTCGTCCTTCCAGCCAGCCAGCTGAAGAAGATACCGGAAAGCGTAGAAACAACACCTGGACATAAGATTGTTAATAATAAATCGATTATTTGTATTATTATTGGAGATGCTGCATACCAGTGGGAATCGTCATCAAAGACGAATCCTCCGAGGAAAACCCAAGTGAATCGATAATAATCGTGGAGAAAGAGATCAGGCCACCGTTTGGAATATTCACCGCGATGAAGAAAATCCACAAGATCCAGTTCTTCCAGTCAACAACTGCTTCCCAAGACTGGTCCCACTTCCAGTGTTTGTTTTCGATACCCAGTTTCTCGCCGCGCAGCCGCTCGATGGCGACGACTTTCTCTCGCTCAGACAGAAAGAACGCCTCGGCCGGTCCATTGGGGAGTATGAAGAACATCAACGCACCGTAAAGAACAGTGAAACCACCTACGGCCAAGAAGATGTACTTCCATTTTGGAAGAGCCGGGTGCTCCAAATGTCCGAAGGCAAATGAGATGAGGCCGTTGCCAATAGACGAAGTGACTGCACAGATCATCGCGTTGCGTACCGGCTGCTCTTCCTTTGTCCACCACATCGTAGCTATGATGATCATTGCTGGTAAATCGCAGCACTGGAACAGGCCGAGCAGAAAACGGCAGACTAGAATGGATGCTGGGTTTGTGCATGCGGCATGGCACATTTCGACGACCCCCCAGAGAAAGATGTTGGCGGCCAAATATTTCCCAGTAGGGAGTCTTTGAAGAAGCCACAAAGTTGGAAAAATTGCAATCAAAAATGCTAATAGTATAGACAGAAATAAGTTTAGGAATTCTTTCACGGACGCGTACAAAATTCTACTTACCAAAATACATAATTGAACCGACCCAGCTGTACTGATATCCTGTGAGGCCAAGGTCTGTTTCGAGTCCGTATATAGCTGCGGTTCCAATACTGATAGAGGTAGACTCCTCGTCAGCAAAAAACAACCAGCGTACGGAAAATTCGGACAATTACTTGGGACTTACACGACTTTGTCCCATCCAGACAACTGCAGGCAGACAAATAGCATTGGCACCATGTACCAGTCAATCTTCCTCCGGACAGCGTCCATCTCCTCTTGCGTGATAGGTGCATCATCATGCGCATGTGCTAGCACCTTTGCTGCTAGATCGATATTCTTGTCATCAACATCGTCAAAAGCTTGGCCATAGGCCGGATTTGGGTTGATCGTAGCATCTTCCATGTCGGCAACAGATAATGTGGACTTGGTGTTTTTCTCCAAGGAACCCATAATTCCCCAGTCTTCTTTCTCTTCAGGTGACCAAATGTGTTACACAATCGTATAACAAATACTTCCACCGTTTGTTTGGATACCAAAGCCTGACTCCGTTATACACTCGTCCGATGCTCTAGTAGTATGCCGCTCCAGGATGATCCTCCGAAATTCTTATATACATAACATCCCAATTGAAATAGAAATATCGGCAAAGACCGACTTCCAAGGCTGCTGGCATTGACTAACTCCCGAAGAGTTGATGCTTAGCGTAGCACCCAAGCATCCCAGCCATGGCCTTTCGGTGTAGTCCGAAATAATCGCGTCCTATCTATGCTTTGTCTCCACTCCCCACTTGGGATGCTTTCTAATCTCCTTTATGCTTCTCGTTATTCCTTGTTTCGCGTTGGAACCATGCCTAATGCTGTTGTCGCGCTTCATTATACTCCACTATGTCATCGCGCTTGCATGCGACTGCCGTGGTCCTGGATACGATACGATTAAGCTGTATGCGGGGTTAACCCTGACCACGGAGGACAGGATCACTTTCGGACAATGGCGACAGCGCATGGGTAGTAAGCCCTTTCCCTCCAAAATATTACCGACAGTTATTTGCATATAAGTCTCGTAGGGTGGCATCCGCTACGACGAAGATAGATGTTATTTTTTGAATCCATTGAAACGGGATTTGAAAATAGAAAGACCTTAACAATATGCCGTTCATATCGGACGAGGACGCAGATAAGAAGATCAAGGTCTATATTGGTATGGGTTCTATGATTTTCTAGAAACTGGCCTTCAAAGTTCTTTTAATGATGGAATAATTTAGATCGCGGTGGTACCTTCTGCGACTGCATCGGTATAGTCCCTGGACAAGAGGATATTGTCATCAAGCTCCTGTCTGTCGACCCGACCAACTACGATGACGCTCCAACCGAAGGAATCCGACGTCTCTTAGAGATTGCGACCGGAGAGCCAATTCCGAGAGGACAAAAACTCGACACATCAAAAATAGGTGAGCTCCCGCAGCTTTATGTGTTTTGGAGATTTCGGAATCTAATGATAACTGTGGCAATCAGGGTCCATCCGCATGGGCACAACGGTGGCCACCAATGCCCTCCTTGAGCGTAAAGGGGAGAGGAGTGCCCTGTTAATAACCAAGGGATTGGGCGAGTTGATGAAGATCGGACATCAGACTCGTCCCCATCTTTTTGATTTGGATATCAAGAAGGCTGATGTGCTTTACGCAGAGTCCGTCGAGGTGGATGAGCGTGTCACTGTTGACGTGGAATTGGCTGAGAATAAACATATTGGAACCACAGTGAAGGGTCTAAGTGGTGATATAATCCGTATTTTGAAACCTCTTGGTAAGACCTATATCTTGATTGCTACCGATATTTATTCTGCCATATCTGGTGATAACTGACAACAAGTAGATGAGAAGGAAGTAACAGCATCACTCATAGACCTCTATAACAAGGACTTTCGATCGATAGCAGTGTGCCTAGCACACTCCTATACCTATCCGAACCATGAACTTCGCATTGCAGAGATAGCAAAAGAAATCGGCTTCACGCATATCTCGTTATCCTCGCAGCTAACGCCAATGATCAAACTCGTCCCACGAGGTATGTCTGCTACGGCAGACGCATACTTGACACCCACGGTCAAGAGTTATATCAGTAGCTTTAGCGACGGATTCGAGGGCGGGTTGAATTCCACAAACGATCTCCAATGCCAATTCATGCAATCTGATGGGGGTCTCGTGGCATTCAACCGGTTCTCTGGTCTCCGTGCCATTTTATCTGGTCCAGCTGGTGGCGTTGTTGGCTATGCCAGAACGAGTTTTGATCAAGACCAGAGCACCCCAGTCATAGGATTTGACATGGGTGGCACAAGTACCGATGTTTCACGATATGCAGGCCGCTACGAACACGTCTTCGAGACTACAACCGCCGGTGTGACCATCCAGTCACCGCAGTTGGATATCAATACTGTGGCTGCCGGCGGTGGTTCTATTTTGTTCTGGAAAAATGGTCTCTTTAAGGTCGGACCAGAGAGTGCTGGTGCTCACCCCGGTCCTGCGTGCTACCGCAAGGGAGGCCCATTGACTATCACAGATGCAAACCTCTTTCTAGGCAGACTGTTGCCGAGTTACTTTCCAAAGATCTTCGGTCCGACCGAAGATCAACCTCTGGATACCGAAATCGTTGCCAAAAAGTTCGCTGAGCTCACAGAGCAGGTAAATAGAGAGTCTGGAAATAAGTTTTCGCCTGAAGAGGTTGCCACCGGGTAGGACTGACAGATTTCCGCCTTTGTAGTCAAATACTGATGAATCAATAGCTTCCTTAATGTGGCCAACGAAGGCATGTGCCGACCTATCAGATCTTTGACCGAAGGCCGAGGATTTGATACTCGAAACCACCATCTAGCTGTCTTTGGTGGCGCCGGTGGTCAGCACGCCTGCTCGATTGCTCGGAATCTTCGAATAAACACTGTGATCATTCACAAGTATTCTTCAATTCTGTCAGCATACGGCATGGCACTAGCCGAAGTTGTGCAAGAAGCACAGGAGCCCAGTTCGAACGTTTTCACAGCAGAGTCTCTTCCACTCCTCAAGGACAGATTGTCTCATCTAAAGGAGAAGGTGAAGGAAGAACTACTACAACAACAGTTTAATGAACACAATCTGCGGTATGAAAGTTATCTGAATATGCGCTATCAAGGCACAGATACTTCCTTGATGATCATGGAACCTGAAGATGGAGATTTTGAGGCCGCTTTCCTAGCCCATCATTTGCGAGAGTTTACATTCACAGTTCCCGGTCGCCCTATCCTAGTAGATGATATTCGCGTTCGTGGAATCGCAACGGATGACAGGAATGTTGCTGAATTCAAACTTTTGGCTGAGCTTAAGGAGGCTAAGGAACAGGCAATTACTCAGGAGAAGTTCAAACCTAGAGACTCGGAGGATGTTTACTTCGAGGAGACCAAGAGGGTTCAAACTCCAGTTTATCTATTGAATGAGCTTCCCAAGAAATCAGTCATTCAGGTACAGCATTTTTTGAATATTTTGTTATCCCTAATATTGAAATTGTGCTAACTCTGAATACAGGGCCCGGCTATTATCCTAGACCAAACACAAACAATCGTGGTCTTGCCAAAATCCATGGCAACAATCTTAGACCAACATGTCATTATTGAGATTGGGAGCACAGTCACCCAAGAAGTTCAAACTGACATTATCGACCCCGTGCAGCTATCGGTCTTTGGACATCGGTTTATGAGCATCGCGGAGCAAATGGGTCGAACTCTGCAAAAGACAAGTGTCAGCTTGAATATCAAGGAGCGTCTTGACTTCAGCTGTGCTATTTTCGGACCAGATGGTGGGCTTGTCGCTAATGCACCCCATGTACCTGTTCATCTAGGCTCTATGCAGAACTGTGTACGGTACTTGCATGAAGTAAACTTTGGCAAGCTTAAGCCTGGAGATGTACTTGTTTCTAATCATCCCGGTAAGTACCTTCGTCATTTACATTTTAAACGCTTTCGTAGTTCAATTCATTAATGTATCGACAGAGGCTGGCGGAACACATTTGCCTGATATTACGGTCGTCACACCTGTGTTTGACGAAGAGGGAAAAGAAATTATTTTCTACACTGCATCCCGTGGCCATCATCGTGATATTGGTGGTCTAGGTGGAATTTCCGGAAATCCAAATGCTACCTATCTTGAGCAGGAGGGTGCCCTATTCAAGTCTTTTCTATTAGCCTCTGGTGGTAGGTTTGACGAAGAAGGTATGTCCAAGCCTAACTGATTGCGTATTACTTGGGAGATTTTTCTAATTCTTGTTACAAGGTATCACGAAAATCTTGGTGCACGACCCAGCTCAGTACCCTGACTGTGTCGGGTCGAACAGTATCAGCGACAACCTCTCTGACCTGAAAGCACAGATTGCTGCTAACCACAAAGGATCAACGCTCATTCAAGAACTCTTTGTTGAATACGGCACACGTGTGGTGCAACGATACATGGCTGCTATTCAATATACAGCAGAGGTTGCAGTGCGCACATACTTGAAAAAGATTGCCAAAGAGCGACCAGGGCCTCTCAAGGCAATCGAATATCTAGACGATGGAACTGAAATTCATCTTGAAATTCGCATTGATTGCGAGACTGGAAGCGCCGATTTTGACTTCACAGGCACACATCCTGAAACGTATGGAAACCGAAATGCGCCTGCAAGCTTGGTCTACTCAGCCATCATCTACGCTTTGCGTGCGATGATCCGAGAAGAGATACCCCTTAACCAGGGATGTTTGGCTCCGATTAATATTATCATTCCCAAAAATACTGTTCTGTCGCCTTCCTGTGGCGCTGCTGTCTACACTGGAAACTCGCTAACCAGCCAGCGGGTAACTGATATTGTTTTCAAGGCATTTGAGACATGCGCTGCAAGCCAGGGTTGTATGAACAGTGTCCAAATGTATGGTGGTGAAAAGGCAAAACCTGGCGAGCCTTTTGCCGGCTTCACTTTCATGTATGGAGAAACAATCTGTGGTGGAAGCGGAGCTGGGCCGACCTGGAATGGTGTTTCTGCAGTACACACTGTATGTTCCTATCCCCTTCTTCCCAAGCCCATAACAAGATATTATATTCAATGCTGACGATGGTGATTCTTTTAGAACATGACTAATACTCGTGTATCGGATCTTGAGATTCTCGAAAAGCGATACCCCATTCTGGTCAAGCAGTTTTCTATCCGCCATGGCTCAGGCGGCACGGGCCTTCACCCAGGAGGAAACGGGGCCATCAGAGCTTTCGAGGCACGAGCTGCCATGACATTTTCTCTCAGCTCCGAACGTCGGGTTCACAGACCGTACGGCATGGCTGGCGGTGGTCCCGGTATGAGTGGCCGCAATCTCGCGTTGCTGAAATTGCCAGATGGAAGCGATCGATGGGTGAATGTTGGTGGAAAGGGCATTGTGCAGCTGAAATGTGGTGAGCAGTTGTGGGTGAATACACCTGGTGGTGGTGCCTGGGGTGCCATTTCAGACGACGAAGGGCAGGGTAAGAATGGTGTCAGGGAGCAATTGCCTCAATATTGGAGAGGAACAGGCAGTCTGCATCAATATGCTGCTACACAAAATGAGGGATGATTATTTTATGTCCGGTTCTCTCATTTTCTTTGGTTTCTAGTTCTAGGATTTGATTTGCACTGGATGTGTTTGTATAATTTATTTTTCAAGATCTCAGGCAAAGTAACGAACTTCCCATCAAAATAATGATGAATGTCTAGATACCTAGATGATAGATTCCAATATACGATACATTTACGTACATCTCATGATCGTAATCGGAATGTATTGATTAGACTTTTAATCCCATAAATTAATTGTTCGCCTTGGTACTGAGGTAGATTTTAAACACCGAGGCTCTATCTCACTGCTGATAAAGAGCTACGAGTACCAACACTCCAACACTTACATCACAGCTTAGAACTTTTACTTCCTACTCTCCAATCCCTAGGAGAAGCCATCTCCTGTTTTCCCAACACTCTGCTTCCCTTTTCTCCTTCTTGCAGGCCGTTTCTCTTGTTTCCCAATTTGCTAGCCTTATCATCCCTCCAGCGCCACATCTTACCGTAAACAGTACTCTCGCCTCTACCTTCGATAATTGGTACGATTTCTCTTCCCAAAATCGGCAGAAATTTGAAACCATGCCCACTGCCACCAGAGCATACGAACATCCCGGGCCTGTTTGGAACATGGTCAATTACGAATGAGTTGTCGATGCTGTCCGTGTACCAGCACAGCTTCGTGGCAGAAAATTCGAGGGGGAGGAGGTCAGGGGTATTTATCCTGATGAACTCTGTTTTATCTTGCGTCAATAAACAGCTGAAAACTTCATAGTCAATAGTGATTACAATACCTTTGATTGAGTTTAGAGATTTCTTTGGAATATTGCTCTCTTTTTTCTCTGTGACGTGCGCTGTCTTAGGCACTGAAATCCGCTGGCCATCTTCCACAGTATCGTAATTGGTCCATCTATGAATTCCATCGTCAGAAAACCTCTATATTCACAAAATCAATGTAGGGATGGAATGAGGAATATCAAAACATACTTCGTCGCTCTGTATCCAAATTTAATAACCCCCTTCTTCGTCCTCGGCAACATATAGACACCTTTCCCTTCCTTCATACCCCAGGTGAGAACGGGCATGTTTTCCGGGCCATATTTTTGCCACAAATCTGGCATGGTGTGTCTATCTAGCTGAATGGTTGCAACTGATCCAGCCGTTGTTTCAAGTTGGTTTCTAACCTCAGGAATCAATGTTGGCGTCCATCCTCCACAAGCAACGACGACGAAGTCCGAATGATGCTCGAGACCATCTGCCGTTTTGATACCCATAACTTTCTTACCGTCAAATAGCATCTGAGTAACTTTGCCCTTGACAGGATCCTGAACAAAGCGTACACCTGCACTGTTGCATAAATGCCACGCCCAGTGGCACGCTTTATCTGCAGCCACAAACCCAGCTGTTGAGTCTAGCACGGCTGTATTATAACCAAGTCGCTTTTTCTTCTCCAAGGGATCAATCTTTTGTCCCCAACCACGGGAATTTGCTCTCAGTATATCTTCATATACACATTAGATCGTGTCTTTTTATCGTATTCTTAGTTTGGTTTTTGAAAGGAGATGTAAACAAACCTTCTGGGTTGTCACAAATATATTGCATGTCCCTTAACCCTTCCTTCTGCATATTCTCCAACGTATTTAACTCAAATTCACCGTAATCCTCGGTGGCACTCATTCTCAGCATGCCACTTGAATACCACAATTTATCATCCTTTTCAAGTCCTTCTGGCAAGCCCTTAGATCCTGATTCAATTTGTTCATTCCAAGTTTTCCAAATTCCACCAGCTTCATAGGCTAGTCGCTGATAATCAATTTCTGTGCCGTAGCTCAGACGCATTATTTTGTTTATATCAGCAGAAGCACTGTCTAAGCCTGCAGTTGGATTGAATGAGTGTTTGGCAAGAGGCTGCATGTCGAAGACAGTTATGTCGGTGTACTTGGATTTGGCAAGCCATAGTGCTCTATCCTCCCTCTTGTTAGTCAGAATGCATTGTATTCAAAATGAAGCATAAGCAATGAGTGGAAAGACGTTACGTGGATAATCCGAATACTCCTGATCCGACGATGATGATTTTCGACGAATGGGAGATATTAGGCTTGTTTGATTGCGCCATGATGAAAACGCCTTTTCTCAACTCAAATATTTATTGACACTCTTCCTCGCGTGGCTCCTAGGTATCCTAGGTATTTGAATGCGAGAGATCAAGATGCAGTGTGTTTTAAGCACCGAATTGGTTGACAAAAAAGATTGTGCTCAACTACATGTCCCCTCAACGAGTCATG
This sequence comes from Penicillium sp. OUCMDZ-019, assembly GCA_011750695.1. Classification (NCBI taxonomy): domain Eukaryota; kingdom Fungi; phylum Ascomycota; class Eurotiomycetes; order Eurotiales; family Aspergillaceae; genus Penicillium; species Penicillium sp. OUCMDZ-019. Next base: position 3,581 of record WTTZ01000200.1, on the reverse strand, counting down.
CACACCATCACAAGTCAACTACACGCATCCTTGCTCATGCATAGACGATGGCAGGGCCAATCGGACTCCGTCCGATTATTGTTCTTAGCGTTTCGGCGTCGTCCGACACTAAGATTGCTGGGGGACGCTTATGCCTCACGTCATGCATACAATGGCATCAGATAGTTATCAACTGGTTATCCTGTTTCGGTATCACATTGATTTCTTGGTTTGTTATCTCTCGACCTGGACAGTTAGAGATAACAGAGACAACTACCAGATATCTAATGTCCGGTACGTGATTAGCATGGGGTAAACCCACTAACCCTTACTACCCCAACTAAAGTTCTTAAATCATCCCTAACCTAACCCTGTTGATACCTAAAATTCCGGACAGGAAAGCAGATCGCCTAGCTATTGATCTACCTGCCACAAAACATGGGTTCCAAGAAAATCACTTTAGTGATAGAATTAGAACATGAAAATTGCTAGTGGTATATAAAGTCTACTAAACCCATGTAGATAGCGACAGATTTCCAGGATCTTGTACAATATTCAAATCAACGAACGACAAGTCGTCCCCCGGAGGAGCCCAAGAGAGATCTACAGGCATTTCATCAATCCCTTCATCACTATTTCGGCCATCACCAATGTTCGTCTGATCAAAGAAAGGTGGTTGAGGGATATCTGCTCCAGTCTCAGAAGATAGAGACCCGATGAAATTGTTATTGTTGTTCACCCTCGAATGATGAGTTGCAGTTCTTGTTTCGAGTATGGTTGGCAATGTATGTCTTCTTTCTAGGGTATCACTGTTGACTGACGGAGGGGAAGCAGATACAGAACTCGAAGAGCCATCATTTCGAGGGAGAGAATCGCTCGCCGCACTACTAACCGCTTCAAGCGCTGCTGACGAAATGGCATCAAATGCATCTCGTTTTCCTTTGGCTGCAGGAAATCTTTCAACCATGGCCCATAGTGCGGCTGAACAGGAATGAACACTCTTTTCCACCGCTCGTAGCGTTATCTTTTGACGCACTAGAGGCGAGTGTGAATAGCAATATAACAACGCTGTGCCAGCAGCGAAGAGATTGTAAACGGCCTGCCAGAAAAGCCGAAGCTTATTCTCCCGGTGAAGTTGACGATATAGCCTGATAAAGACAGAAGCTGACTCTGCAAGCTGCACCATCGCGTATTCAGACGACTGGGGTATAATAGGTGATGATCGGTAGAGAGATATGACGGCTTGGTGGTAGGCTAGATCGAGAACTTCGGGAGGGGCAATATTGCTGGGTGGTGCATTGTGAGGGCGGGGGCTAGATGATTTCCATTCCTGTAATCGTCGATGCATATCTTGTTGCCACATGGTGTAATTTATTGGAGGGTAAGCTGCAGGTCGGTGCTCGTGAAGAGTAATTTGAATCTCAGACTGAAGTTGACGGTAGCGGAAATAGTGAAGACTAAAGGCTTTCTTTCCAATCGCCCCAACTTCTTGATCGCGAATACCCTCGACTGTGATTAGATGGTCCTGGACTGGACTGGGAAACTGTAAGATATTAGATTGAACGCATTCAAGTTTGCTATAGTGGATCAGAGTCCTTTTACCTGGGTGGTAATTGCCCCGTCAGAGAGACAAAAAGGGCGATTTAATATAGAGCCAACTGTTCTATCCATAGAATATACAACCCAGAATACCCTCCTTCTCGTATCTAAGGTCAATGGATCAAACTTCCCAGGAGGGGCTTCCTGATGAAGGCCCAGTTCAACAGCCAATCGAACGGCCATCCCAATTGTTTTCCAAGTGGAGAATACACTTGGGTGTAAAGAAGAATATTGAGCAGTCAATAGAAGAATTTGAACTCCCTCAATGTCAGCCGGTATCCCAATATCGTCCAGCGACCGCAGTGCTGTTGCATAATAACGCTCGCACAGAGAGGTCGGAACACCAGTGGCATCGTGCTTCTGTAGTGTTAGCAACGCCACAGCGAACACCAAGAAAGAGTATGTAACCGCAAGCCTTGCTTTACGGTCATTCTTTTCGACACCGAGATTATCCACAGGTTCCCGTCCCAAGTATGTATATGATAATTCGAGGTTTTGGCGAAATGTCGGCTCATGAAGAGCGGGAGAACTAAAGTTCGCAAATTCAAAATACACAACTGTTAGGTGTTCGGCGACTCGCTTTTCAGGTAAGGACACTGGTGCGGCATCGAGGTTGTGAGGCACTTGAAATTCCACATATCTCGTCGAGGATAACGATGACACGGATTGATTTTGTTCCTCCAGTGCTTCTACTATATCGAGGGTGACTTCGGTTCTATGTAGCTCTGCGAAGAGTAGTTTATTAAAGTTTTCATCGGTTCTCGTCTCGAAACGGAGCATTTTCGGCAACGATTGTGAATGGTCTTTAAACTTTGAATCTAACACTGGCTGAATCACGCTCTCAGCTTGCTGCTGCATTTGAGGAGCTGGAATAGCCTGCGCGAGTCCGTCATGTGTGATGCCTTCATTTTGCTCAATCTGGTCGGAGTCGCTATCAATGCCGTATCTCTGCAGCTTGAGTTCAAGAAAGGCTATTCGCTCTTCGAGGCTATGAACGTAACTGTTATGAATTTCCACGCTGTTAGACTCGGTTTTTCCATAATAATATCCAACATTTTGGCGGACTTTGCTATTACTTACCTTCGCGGCACATGTCTCTTTGCTACCGCATCGTAGCCAACACACTCCACGCCCGCTTTTGCGCAATTGCCACATATCTATGGTTGTAATCAGCATCGTACAAGAAGAACAACCATTTTTAAGTAGAAGGTTATCTCATACTGGAAGATTCTGATCGCACTTCTGCTTCCGTTGGCGACAGCGCTCGCAGGCAGTGATGTTGGATCGGGTTAAGGTCCGGGAATTGCTTATCAGTCTGCCCCTGGCGGCAGGCATGTTCGGGAAGAGCGCTCGGCGGATAAGGGGTGTGCGGATACAGTTTATCGCAAAATCACTGCACAGAGAGAAAATAAACACAGAATCAACACGTTGTCAGGTGATAGCTACGGTGGGAGAAAAGGAATAATGCAAACTTACCTGCGATAGTCATAGTAGCTGGGAGACGGTGATTGGCTACCTAGGTAGGAGCTTCCCCGCACAGGCGGGCGAATAGTGCAGATAAGAGATAACCTTGCTTGCTGCCTCTCCGAATGTACGCTGTGAAGTAGAAGGGTTGAATATTTTCATTTCTTAAATTATATCCATTGAATGCTCTAACCGCAAGTGTATTGGAATGGAATCCTTTTAAGTCATGGGTTTGATCAATAGGTTTTGTGCCGAGTTAGTCATAGTTTCTGTTGAAAGCCTGAACAATCCGGCATTATTCGGTATTGCCGCTTTAGGCCGCCTCCGACATTTATTGGTATCAAAAACATTAGAGGATTTATTAATAGCTTTATACAGCTATAAAGTACTTTATAAGGCTTTATAATTTATATATAAGATCTATTTTATATAATTTTATATTATTTTATAAAATATAATGAAAATAATTAAAAGGATAGAATTACAAGTATAAATAGAAAGATAGAATATTTAAATAATTAGTTTCTAATTATATAATT
>WTTZ01000020.1:0-358716 GCA_011750695.1 Penicillium sp. OUCMDZ-019 | reverse complement strand
TAGATTAGAACTATATAATTAGAAATTAACTATCTAGGTGCTCTATCCTTCTATTTATGCTTATAATTCTATTCTTTGGATTCCTTCTAGTATATTCTATGAAACTATATAAAACAGATCTTATATATAAATTATGAAGCCTTATAAAGTGCTTTATAGCTATATAAAGCTGTTGACAAATCCTCTGATGTTTCTGATACATATAATCGTCGGAGGCGGCCTAAAGCGGCAATACTGAATAATGCTGGATTGTTCAGGCTTTCAACACCTCACACCCGAGATATATATATCCGTGAACAAACACATCATGACAACTTTGGAACCTTCGAAATATCCATGCATATTGAAAACAGCGAGAAAATCAATTATATATCTGATTGGTACGTTTTATTTACACAAGATCATTTCTAAAACGGTATCAAGCGAAGTTTATATGAAAAAGCACTCCAAAATAACCCCCCATCCAAGTCGTCATTGCTTTAGAAACTCATAATATCTGTAGCACATATCAGTCAGTATCCGTTTACCCGCAGGCAAAAACCCAGGGAGATAGGGGATCAACATACCTCTACCAAAAAACGCCCTCTTTGTCCAATCCATCGCCAACAGGGCGCGAGTCCGTAAACTAACACTTTGCGAAAAATAGATACTACGCCATAGATAAACAGCCAATAGACCACCGCCATAATTCATGCCGCCGAAATCAAAGATGGCTGCGTTGCCAATATACGCCAGACTTCCCAGGTGTTTGTACTTGAATGCCTTGTACACTGCCTCGTCGAGATCGCCGTAGTCAACCTCGTTAGCCCTCATGCCGGGCATTGCTTTGGCGATGTGATTGAATTTGCGGCCTAGGTATTCTCCCTGTTGATTGGCGCGTTGCGCTGTAGCAGGGAGGGAGGTTAGCTTGGAATCGATTTGCATCAATAGTTCGTGCAACTCGTCAAAGTCGAGGGTTCCTGAGCGGTCCCGGTCGTATTCTTCGAATAGTCGATCTAATCGTTTGAAATGGTTGGCTGCCTGTGGGAAACGCTTCTTGACTCGATCTGCTACATCCCGCCATTCGCTGAAGTTGAGGTGTACTTTTTCTGGATCCTTGCCCTTCTCCCATGAAATCGTGCGGAGGAAGGCGACCATGTGGTCAGCGATGTTGTTTTGAACGGTAGAACAGTCCCCGATAGCGTAGACATCACCCAAGGGTGCTCCGATCAACCGTAGGTGCGTGTCCGTTTCCAAGGCGTGTTTGTTGCTTTGTGATTCGAGCTTCTTGGCCAATCTCTGAGCAAAAGAAGTCTGTGCTATATTTCAACAACAAACATCTTAGTCATTGCCAAACAGATATATGCCGCGGGAGGTTGAACTTACCAACTCCAGTTGACCACAGACAAAAGCCCATGGGGATTTCCTTCGTTATAGTCTTGCCATTCTCCTGTTGCGTGAAAAGGATCTTGTCCGGGCGCACCTCCTTGACTCGAGAATTTGTCAAGACTTCGACAGAATCATGTGCAAACCGTGACTGTAACATACAGTTAGTCATAAGCCTTAACTCGAAAGATTCAAGTACATACTTCGGCGTATTTTGACAAGGCTTCATCATATGTGTTCAAAATATGACTTCTGCTTTGGATAAGGTGGACAGATATCTCATTTCGTAAAATCTTAGGAAAGCTCTTCCTCAGGTCTTCATTGAGTAAATCGTATAGCTCTGCCGCAAACTCCACGCCTGTCGGTCCACCACCACAGATGACGAATGAAAGCAGTCTTCTTCGTTCTTCATCTGTTGTCGTTGGCAGGCATGCAAGTTCCATGTTATCCGTGACCTTGTTCTTTATTTGTCGAGCGTCGTCGATCGATTTGAGCGTGTTGCAGTATTCCAGACCCTTGACGCCATGTGGGTTCGTAATGGACCCTAGAATCAGTTCAATAAGCAAGATCATTATTGACGGGGGTGTTGATGACGCAACACATACCAACTGCAACTACAAGCTTGTCGTAAGGAAGATAGAAATGCTGTCGTTGACCGTTCGCATCCAATTGAGATACCTCTACCAATTTGGACGAGAAATCCACGTCCTCGGCCTCCGCCTTGAGAAAATGGCCTCGAAGCCGATGAACGATCCGCCGCACTGGTTCCACAAGCGACTTCAAGCTCAGCGTCCCCACAGTCGCCGATGGAAGCATGGGCGTGAACAAGAAATAGTTAACGGGCGATACAACGGTAACGTGATAATCCCCCGGGTTTAGTGTCTTCAGCAGCGCGACACTTCCCCAGCCGGTGCCCAGAATGACCAGCTTAGGTTTATCGCGTTGTGCCTGCATAGCCTCGCTGTCATCGTCGTCCACCATAACCTCTGCAATTGGCAGGTTCTTGGGTCCGCCGCGCTTCGGATTCAGCGCCAATTCCGACACGGGGATGTCCTCCATACTGGGGTCTTCACGATAAGTGGTCGCATCGTAGAGGAAGACACCAGCAACGACCGCGCCTCCACCAATAATGAAAAATCCAAGGTATGCGAAGCTATGGTATATGAATCGAAGTGCGGGATAACGCCATATGGCTGCTTTCAGGCCTGTTCCATAGTGAATACTGCGACGGAAGGGCGGGGCAGAGAGCTTCCTAGCAGATTGTTGCGATATATGAGTAAGCTGTGTATGGTGAAATGAGAAAGGGCGACACGGTGCGTTCCTGACTGCCCGAATGGCTTGTAATCGATTCGATGCACGAGAAGACAGCGACGCTGGGGCGCCGGTGAAGCGCCTCGTCAAGGCCGTCTGCATTGAAATGCGACTAGTACGCTCAATCAACATACAAGCAAACTGACGATAAAAGAATTCAACAAAAACATAACCCAGCAATTGGTGGCAGGGGAGACTTTTTCCTTTATTTCTGCTGGTCGTAGTACATAAGAAAGAAAGAGAGAAAAGGCACGGAATGATGATGTAGCAGCGAGCAAGCTACGGTGCTGGCAGGAGTTGACCAATGGGCGGCGCGCACCCTGCCGTTGGATCCGACGTCATAGCACGGGACTTCGGCATTCTTCTTCTACACGAGCGATTTTGATCCCTGCCCGGTCTATCCGAGACTTTCTTATAATATGGTCAGTGACTCAGTAATTTATTTTCGGTGAGTGATTATGGATTCGCTACATATGCAATATTCATAGAAGCCATAGGGATCGAAGTATATAGATGCAGACTATGCAACGCCGCATTTGCAGCGTTTGCGCTGGTGGAATTCTTATAATACACAGTAAGGAGGATAGGCATGGAAGCAAATATCCTCACGAAGCGCGAGGTGAAACAGAAGATGCTTGAAATATACACACATAAAAGTAAAGCAGATCAGAATGCATGTTTATGCCGAATCCGTCCCTCGCCGCAAAACGCCCTGGTGAAAGATGGCCAACCCCAAGTCATGCAAAAATAAATGAAAATAACATCATCCAACTCCGTTGAAAGCTCCTATTTTGTTTAAAGGACAAAAGCATCTCCCATCTCAGAACTCGATCGTTTTTTGCTGCCGGGAGGTCGACCTCTAGGTCGTTTTGAAGGCATGCCGCCATTAAGAGAGTTCTTTCGTTTCATGGGCTTACTACCGTTGACTTCCCTAAAGTCGTCGTCGGCAGCATCATCAAGGTCGTCCATATCGGCATCGTCGTCTTCGCCATTAGGGACCTTCAATTCGTCGTCGATAGAGAGTAAGGTGGTGAACATCCGGCATTGCTGAAACATATTCTCCTCGCTGTCAAGGCAGGTCATGATCTTCGTTACGGCGTCCCAGTAGCGGTCACCATTAACTCCATGGACCTTGGTCGGAGCTTTGTTAAGCTCTTTGATGTTCGCCTTATTCCCAGTATGCCTTATAGTGCTGCTGACGCCATACTGTCTCTTCAGATGGGTTCTAGTTTCCCAGAGCATCGATAGGACAGCGGCCGCAGTCGCAAGTTGGCGCAATATGTAAGGCTTAACCGCATGTGGAGGGCTAACATTTACCTGCGTGCCGGCCATGACTTGCTCGGGGGCTCCCTGTACAACGGGCGCCTCCAGTTGGGGAGGAAACAGCTCCGTCTCGATAGAATGTGCAACGATGGTACCAGTAGCCGAAACAATTCTTTCCATGCAAGTAATAGTTGGTAGCAACTCGGCCAACTGAGCGTATTCGAAGAAAGCAACGTTTTGACAGACAAATCTCGCCAGAAGAAGATGTTCAGGAGGATTGCCAGACGCATCAAGGTTCTTTAATTCAAAGTTTACCTTGGAGCAGAGATTGGCAAGGAATTTCTTCTGGTATTTACTGTTGCTAATCTTGACGATTTCGAACAGAGGAGAGAGTTTTGCGGTATAGGGGCGGGCCAATGCCCCCGTAGAGTCACCGACAATGTCTCGTTGATAAATAAAGGCATCCTGGACGGCGCGCATATACTCTCGTTCAAACATAGATTCATATTGCTGGTGGAGCATCTTATGCGTTTCATACGCTGTCTTCGCAATGGCAGGGATATTTGAAGTTTCCAGAGAGACTAAGACACCAGCACATTCTTTAGGATGCACCAGACCTTGGCGGTTGATACTCGATATCAGCTCGATGGCGGTCAGTGCATACGCATCCTGACTAGACTGGGCTACCCGAAGCATATCATGTAGAAAGTGTTGAGCAATCAGTGCCGCTGCACCATCATTGTCATTCGCCTTCAACGATCCGCCCAACCGCGTTGTTGCCTCCGGATCAGATGATTCAGCAGTAGGCTGAACAAGCTTCTCTAATTTGCCTTCATGAATGGCAAAGAATTCAGAGAAAGCCCGAAGAATGATGTTATGAAGACTAGCATTGTCCTCTTTGAAAACAGACGATATCACTTTCCTGGGCTCTTCTCTGCTGAACTGCGCAGGCCAAGACTGGCAAATAGATCCTACACTTTCGAGTGCCATAGTTCTCAGTTCCAGTGGTTGATTTTGATGCACGAAAGGCAAGATAAAATCAACTAGAAGGCCGGCTACCGAACCTCCTTTCCATGAGACAAATGCTTTTTTGAAGTGTGGCTCGAATTTTTCCAGGTCACAGTGCCGTCCCACGCAGCCGGCAATACGAATGTAGCTGCGAGCTCGGTTCAATACGTCTGTCTTGCTGCTGTCCGTGAGATCAACACCCCTAGCTTGCCCGATACCTTTCAACACAGAGATTGTAAGCTTGACTAGCCTGTCTGTGTTTTGAAGAACCCCATTAATCGTCCAAAGACATGCCATCACTTCATTCAATTCGGATCGGGCAAGTTTTGCCACACTCTTGAACAGGTCGTTTTGTACATCCTTGAGGAAGGTACTATGGGCTGAAGATATAAATGGAAGGACGCTGCGATAAATGATAACCACTGAACGGAAAATGAAGAGGTCATCCGCAGTGACAAGATGTCCAATGTATGGATGAAGTGCTTGGAGTTGCTCGGAGCTGAAAAGTTTCGCACTAGCCTTGGCAAAGATGGTAATTGTTTGAAGAAGTGCTTGGTGATCTGTTTTTTCCAGAGCGCCAGGATCATCAACAAGACGCTCAAACATGTTTGCGACCATCGCCTTGCAGACCTTGAAATTTTGATTTGTAGTTTTATGCGTCTCAGAAACAATCTTCTTCACGTATGTCCCCAAGCTATCAACCGCGGTCTCACTGCGTTGTACTAGACTGATGACGAGGGCGACCTGTTCTCCTAATGCAACTCGAGCTTTAGGATCACCGTGTAGATTATCAATCACCACAGCGAATGGTGTGAACCAAATTTCATCGATTGTTTGTCGAGCTTGAACCGCAACAGCCTCTTCGTGATCGTTCGTTCTTTGAAGCAAGCTATCGAGTATAGCGAGCTTGAGTTCCTTGCGCAAAGTCTTGAAATATATATCCTTTAATAATGATATGCAGCGCTTACGAACACCAGCTGTGGCATCAGCAGCGCAAGCGAGAATAGCCCTACATCCCTCCTCTTCGAGCCCCGGCTTGAGTCCAATACACTTTGCTATTAACGAAAGTGCAGAATCGCGAACCATGGGTGACGCATCAGCAGCACATCGAAGCACCACACGCATCACTGAGGTGTCACGATCGAGCAGGCTTGGGTCTTTCTCAAGCATGGTAATAACACTCTTCAAGCTACGGCTTCGAACCTTTGCCTGGTCACTGGTGATGGAGTTCAACAGAACCTTGAAAATGGTATCGAACGCTTTCGAGAAACCCATGTTCAGAACGGTTAGGATGTAGGCAAATTTCCCGTGGGCCGTCGAAATCTTGTCATAGTGACTATCATTCAGTTAGATGTGGACATGTATAGCATTTGTTTGTATATCACTTACTTATTGGTTTCTAGCCATTTTGGATCTGACAAGAGCTTTGGGAGAAGGGACAGCAGCTCATCAAGAGCACGATCTTGTTGAACGGCCACATTCTTATCTTCCGAATCATAATATGTAGATGAAATTGTCTTGGCCCATTGGACTACGTAGTAGCCTCGAGCACTAGTAAGCTGCCAATTGTCGAGGTCACGGTCTTGAAGGTACTCCAGGGTAATACGATAAGGCCCGTGCGGTGGAATCAAATCCTGTACGTGCAAAGCATGCCTTAGATGATCGTCGTATAGTTGCCGTAAATAATCGGTAACTTTGTTGTCTGCATCTTCCATGGAAGGAACCAAGTGTTGGGCGGCAACTGAAAGATCCGAGATACCAGAACCCATCCAACCGAGCAATTCCAGGGCCATGTTTTTTGCGGTAGCTGAACTCTTGTCAAGTTCAGCTATACCGATCATGTGAGATGCAAGAATCCGAAGCAATAATTCGGCAGCGGGCCAATCTGTCGAACCCAAAACACTAATCAGGTCCTCTGTAAAAAGATCCAAGATATTTCGGTAAGGTTGATCGCCCGTTTTGGTGGATGTCATTGCTCGTTGGACGATAAATTTGATAATGTATTGGGCGCTGCGAACCGCATTGTCGTAGAGTTTATTCACCCGACTTGTAAGGCGTTCCAAGGACAATTTCAAGACGAAGTCGTCCTCGGAGTCACTTTCTGCTTCATCTTCGTCGTCTTCCTCCTTAATGTTATCCTGATCTTCATCTGCATCCCCGTTGACCAAAGGATTTCGTCTCGCTCTGCTCTTTTTGGATTGCGGTATATCCAAAGCTGTGGTTTGCACAAGCTGTATAACCAGGGCAGTAAGCAACTGTATGGCTTTGCCATCTATCAATTTGAACTGCCGGGCATTCTGACGGGTTGAGGGTAATTTCTCAAGTGACACCAGGATCTCGTCAAGTATGAACGGGCGTTGGGAGGGATAGCGTGAGAATATCTTAGCAAGAACGTCCATTGCTGCGCGTCGCACGGGTTCAAACTTCTGGTATCCAACGGCGGAATCTTTATCATTGTGTGCGTTCTCAACAAAAATCAACTTGGTTGCCAAGAATTCTGTAGAGGTGATGATGCTCTCGGAGACATCTATTCGCGAAAGGAAATTAGCCAAAAGACCGAGCAGCTTCCTGGATTGGTGCATTAGGGCGCTAATTGTCTTTTTTTCACGGGACACAAGCTCGAACAGCTTTGAATCTTCGTTAGCAGGACGGACTTCTACGGCACGAATGATGCACTGATCGAAAAGAGATGTCAAGACGTTCGGAATCGCTTGTAATAAATCTTCAGGACATAGGTCTCGCTCGGATCTCCGACCTGACATGGTTTGAAGTAGTGTGCCAATGGCGAGCAGCGTGTTGTATATGTCCTCCAACTTTTGAAGCCAAGCAAGAGTTTCGGAGTCGTTCAAGGCATCATCTAGTCTTAGGTCTAGGCCTTGCGCAGCCACTATGGGGTTCTCGCAGATCTTCTGAACCCGAAGGAGATATTCGGAGGGAATGTCGTGCAATCTCCCAAAGTTCGCAAGTTTTTGCAAAGACTTTTGAAGCCGACTATGAGTCTCAGGACCAAGGATGGGTCCACTGACCTCTAAGACATTGGGAGTCCTGAACATGGAATTTGAATCTCGACTGACGGCTGCTGAGGAAGTGTCGGGCTCGAGTTGATCTTCGGCTTCGAAAATCTCATGCATGAGGTCTTGCAATTTCAAAAGAGCTGCATCTGCCTCCTCCTTCTGATCTTTGAGTCTTAGATTGGCCACGGAAGACTCTCCGTCCACATTCAACTTGCGCTTCTTGACACCACCCTGATCTGCGAATGAGCGAGAACCACCTGGCGAGACGAACGAGGGAATAACGACAGCAGGCTGGAGGAACTTTCCTGACCCTGGTTTGGAAGACATTTTATGGTTAGAAACCCTGACAACGAGAGGTGTTGAAGAAAGATGGCTTGGGGGGAAGGAGCTACCAGCGGGCCTCGCACCTGACGAAGGCAACTTGGGTTCGGGATCTGTAGTAAGGCATTAGTTTTGAAATAAGCAAAACCTCAATGTTTCCTTACAATTGAACGCTATGTCAGTTCCATTCAATACCATTTTGGCGAATGGGCTCAAATTGCTGGTAAGACCTGAGCGGTCTTCACGTTGAGTTGACTTGCTGACTTTCCCTAGGCCCGTCGGGAACTTGAATTTGCTATAAAAACAAGTCTCATTAGCAACGAAAAGAAGGAGTACCATGTGCGAATATGCGTACAAATCTGACACTCTATCTGCGTTAAGATGCTCATTCACCAGTTCTCCGTAGACAGCCATCAGTCGAGGGGACTTTCCAGAACCCCCCCGAGCTTCCGTGTCAAAGTCTTGTAGCATTTTACGAGCAACCGATCGTGAGTATGCGGGGAAATTCGTCGAGGATTGGCCGATGACATCGGGGCGTGTTATTGAGTCTGCGTCCGTCAGTGAGAGCTCAGTGAAAGGACGGGGCGAGGAACGTACCTAAGCCAAACACGGGCGCGGTGGTCATCGGAGAAAATTGCAAAGCTTCATCTACCAGCAACGGTCGCGCGGGAAGCTGGCGCATCCCATTTTGGACGCCGTTGGAGGCGCCATTTGGAGGGCCATGGAAGTGGTTCTGGCTACCGATCACCACCTGGACTGCTGGAAGTCGACCGTGATCCATGACGCTGTGCTGCATCCCAGGGCGGGAGGTCTATTCTGAGAGTTGGTTCAACCATGCAGTTCTGATGTGCGGCAGTGTTTTCTAGAGACGAGAGGACAAGTAGTCAAATTGAAGCCATGATGGCAGCGTCAACAAAATGTAGATTGCTATCATTGTTCACGTCGCGGCTCAGCTCACATGCTATTTGCCCGCCAGATGGGCTCCACTCCGCATCGCGCGCTAGCCTAGGCCTCTTTGGGACCGCATTGGCCCAAAATTTCCTCAAGATATAAAAAATATTCTTATACCTCCCGACCTATCTACCTCTTCGTCACAGCCCAGACCTGCAGCCAGGAAAATATTCTCGCACTTATACACAATCACGCTTTCTCTTTCATTTTCTATAACAAAACCTCCCCGTTGCCAACCATGTCGGCCATTGGCTCCCTGATCTTCTGCACCGACTGCGGTAATCTACTGCAAGAGAGTACCGGTAACCCCGATGCGATTCTGGTGTGCGAGGCCTGTGGTGCGAAAAACAAAGGTAGGTAACGTCTATTTCAAGACTCGATACTCGGGAATTACAATGTTGACCACGATACACTACAGACACACTCTCTCAAACCATTGTCTCCGAGTCGAAAGCAAACGCTTTTCCTTCCGCCCTAAGGGCAAAACGGTCTGCCCTACAGACATTGACTGCGGCAGACAGAACAACCGAAGCCATAGCACAGTACACTTGCGCCCAATGCGGACGAAAAGAGATGTTTTTCACTACTGCGCAGTTGCGTAGTGCTGATGAGGGAACAACAGTTTTCTATCGATGCGTTTGCGGTTACAAGTATGCACATTGTTTCCTTGCTGCATTTTGTGAAAGTGGTCTAATTTTCTTGCGCCTCTAGGGAAACCGTTAACAACTAATATATACACGACTTTTATTTATTCCAAAACAACGTGGCCCACTCGAGCGAGAAATCCACGAACATGGGAGATCAGAGGAACAGAGATGCTCTCGGAAAGGAAAAACAACGGTCTCTTCAAGCTACAGGGACAGTGGTATCGGGCAACAAGGCGTATTCCTTGGCTCCGTTCTTCTCGTACTCGGCCATATCGAGCGCCACAATAATACTGTCTCTCACAACCTGCTCTGGATCATTCAAAAACTTCTTCAAGATATCCTCAACGCCTTCCTCGTCCCCAAGACTTCCAAGGGCTTCTGCGGCCTCGTGACGTACCATCCCCATCTCATTCACATCGCTTAATGTGGCTGTAAGACTGGGTATGGAAGCCGGGTGGCATAGCTGGCCGAACACAAATGCGACCTCGTGACGGAAGAGCGCGGAGGGGTCTTTCAACCCCTTGGACAAAGCATCAATGGCTGGGACAGCAGTGGGTAGGTCTGGTGGGGATGCAAGATCTCTCAAGGCGAACATGGCGCGGTATCTTTGGAAGAGGGGCAGTTTTGTGTCAAGCAATGTATTCTCCAATTCAGGAATAGCAGGCTCCTCCGTAGATTGCGGAAGCGGTGGTGCAGGATCAATCGAGGCGAAGTCACTAGCAATTTTTATTTATGATTAGCATGTTGATTAACTTTCTTGTTTTCCCTTCTTCAGGCCAGGGGGTAGATGTAGACAACAAACCTCGGTCTAATCTTCTCGTTCTTTTTCTCGTCTGATATATCCCAGATAATCCTGTCAACAGCAATGTCGCATGTCTCCCTTACCACCTCGGACTCGGTCTTGTCATCCCTGAGAGTTTTCAGAAGTTCCAGACTATCCTTGAACCCCAATGCTCCCAATGCCTCTGCTGCTTCATGGCGACACATTGTATCCTCCTCGCGGTCCTTGAGAACGTCGAGCAAGTGCGGAAGAGCATCGACATTCTTCGTCTGGCCCAAACAATAGGCCAGCTCATGCTTCAGCAGTGCAGATTGTGATGCGAACGCAGCAGCTATCGCCTCAATAGCAGGCAATGTTTGCTCAGTTGGTGGCTGCAAGCAAGCAACATGCTTCAGGGAAAACAATGCGCGAAATCGGCGTGCGAGCGGTTCAGTCTCGGAGGTCAATGTCTTGCGCAGGGCTGCGACGGTGGCGTGCGACACTTCGGCCATGTCTAATATTTGTTGTAGCGGATAATATGAATCGAATGGATTTTGATATCAGGAAGTTCGGAGGGTTATTTCATGGCATTAATGTGAAGCCTGTATACAACAGAATTTTTTTCGTATGCAAAAAAGATCTTATCGGCCCAGCGATTGATAGTGGCGGGTCGCGGGACGCAGCGGGGTCATTCCGCCCTTCCTTCTTTCCTTCCTGAGCTTCCAACACCTCGAATTGAACCTCCATATATTCCATCTTACGCGGTATGAGCTCGACTAGGTTTAATTATGTGTATTGTTGACACTTTGATGCCTCATCGAGTACTTGATCCCAGCCATCTCTGTTCTATTGAGTCAGGAGAGTCATAGTCGCATAGCTCAGCATATGGGTACGATGGTCCCCCGCGCGACACGCCTCGAAGCTTCAAGTCTAGTAGTATTCGACTCTGCGACGCCATCCCGTGTCTCTAGGGGACGGAGAAGACGCTTCACAACGCCCCTACTGTGAGCAACGCTACCATGGCGCTGCAACGAGCAATTGATTGACCAAATGCAAGTCAGGGGCGCCTCATTGCATGTCATTTAGAGGGCTAGCCCTTGTCCTTACAGAGCTTCTTCAAGAGCCACTATATTCAACATGCCATCCACACAGAGTCCCAGGTCAAAGGACCTGTGACCATGTGGCCTTTGGTGACGGTCAGTGGCGTCTTAGGCGGCGGAGCGCGAGGAATCTCAGCCTGGTGACTCCATCTACGAACGAGAAGAAGAATGGTCAACGATCTCTAGACTCGGAATATCGGTACTATTGGATTAAGATACGGATGAGAAATCCCAAGAGAAGCAACACCATGCAACATATATGACCTCTTACAGAAATCCATGCAGCCAAAAGAAAAAGGAACTCAGTCTTGGCAAGGCGGCGGGTATGTACAGTAAACAAGCCAACTTTCATCTGTCATCACCTCCAAAAAAACGAGACCCCCCTTATTTTCATTTATCATGCAGCGATACCCCAGAATAAGGGCTCGTTTTTCATTCCCATTGACACACCGAATGTCCATTTGTTGCTCTTTGAAGCCCGAATTCAAGAGATCAAGTTCCACCACTTCTCATTCATTATCAACACGGCATTGCGATAAACAAGAGTACAATTGGATTGATGGCGCGGAGTCACTTCACAGATACAGACCCGGTGGCTATCATCCTGTGATGATTGGCGATGTTCTACACGGGCGCTACCGTATTGTGGACAAGCTAGGTTTTGGAGGATATTCAACCATATGGCTCGCTCGGGACGCCCATCTGGAGCAGTATGTTGCTGTAAAAGTGTGCATAGCAGATGCACCTCCTCATGAAAGTAAAATTCTTAAAGCTCTTTCGTCTTCTTCTACACATCCTGGGCATAGATCAATACCATCTCCCCTAGATGAGTTCGAGGTGCATGGTCCCAATGGGACACATCTGTGCTACACGATGACTCCTGCACGTTGCAACCTCAGTGAAGTATCTTTCAGCCGTCTTTTCCCCCTTGAAGTCGCACGGGCTTTATCAGGTGGCCTTACAATAGCTATTGCGTATACCCATTCCCAAGGCTATGTCCATGGAGGTGTGTTAATCTAACCCTGCGCTTTGCTGGCCCTGGCTAATACTCTTATCTAGATGTCCATCTCGGCAACGTTTTAGCTAAACTCCCTTCAAGGTTCGATCAGCTTTCGATCGAGCAATTATATGAAGAATATGGGGAGCCCGACACAGTGACTATTACAGAGCGCAATCAAAAGCCGCTTTCACCAAACGTTCCAACAAAGGCTGTCATACCGCTCTACCTAGGGAAAGACGCGGAAGAATTTACCCTATCCGATACGCATCTACTTCTCAGTGACTTTGGCGAGGCATTTACTCCGAAGGACCTTCGTCGGGGGGAAGACTGCCATACCCCATCAGCCATGCGGCCTCCAGAAGCTCGATTCGCACCGCAGGCCCCGCTCTCATACTCAGCAGATATTTGGAGCCTAGCTGTCGCGATATGGGAGATTATTGGCATGAAAGCTATTTTTAGCAGCGAATTTGCTACTGCGGATGATGTGTTCTCTCACCAAATTGATGTTCTCGGGCCTCCGCTATCAAGTTGGTGGGACTCGTGGGAAGAACGAAATCAATTTTTTGATGAGTATGGACGTCCAAAGGAGGGCCGGTATGTGTGGTCTCCCATCGACGAGGCATTCGAGGAAGGGGTGCAGAAATATCGACGTGAGAGTAGTCGAGTCAGCGAGTTCGACAAGGAGGAAATGGCTGCCATTCTTGCTCTAATCCGCCGAATGCTGGTATTTCGACCGGAAGAGCGACCAACGGCAGAAGAAGTGCTACAATCAGAGTGGATGGTTAGATGGGTATTGCCTGAGTTAGACAGGAGATAATAGATATCCAAGTCCAGTAGAAATATAATTGGCTCGGGGGCATGCCGAGAGCATAAGGGACCTCTTGTCGATGATTTGATAGATATCAGAAACATGGGCCTGACAGTTTACTTTTGCTTGTTTCAAGTAGGTATATTACCTATCCTAGGAATCATAGATCATATATCGGACTTCTATGTTTACGGCTTTGACAAGGTTACACACGACTCGGCCTTACCTAAAACAGTAGTGGCTTCTGCCTAAATAGTGCAGCCAATGCTCACTGAGATGTTAAAATCTGCAACTGAAATTTGATCATATCCTGCATTGATGCCCTGAGAATTATTAAACACATCGACGTATTTGGACTTGGCAAGTTCGTGGACGTTTCGAGGTTGCTGAACAAATCCGCCGAGGGTAAACAAACAAATCAACCTTCCATCTGTCACCCGTCAAGCACCATGGTATGTATCATCCTTTCATTCTAGTACGGTATATCAAAGGAGAATTTCTCACTCAAATACAGATGTGTTCCAGTCAAGGATTCGTTCATGGTCTCCTGTCGTCCTCCAGAACACTTCCCTGCCTTGCAGCTAGACGGTTGAAAGTATGCCGAATATCGATAGCCACCGAATACCAACAACATAGGGACAGTAAATATACACGGAGGTGCTTCAGCATGAAATCAAACCATTCTGACAGCCATCATCGATTCACAGTCGAGGTCAAAGGTCCGCACGAAACTGAAAGCGATGACCATCGAGATCTCCTGCTGGCGCAACTGAAAAAGATTCCTCGGGACATCCAGTCCCTCGCAATAACAGAAGATACACCATCCAACATTGAGTGGGAACTGCTTAGCAATCATTTTAGCGGCATTAAGGATCTCGAGATGAGCTCAGGTTTCAACGAAGAGTTGAACGATGCGGAACTACCAACACACTGGCCTCTCGAACGGCTCTTTATTAGCGACGCCTGCGGAGAAGTGTTTCGTAGCCCATGGGTTCTCGAAGGAAGGGTCAAGGATTTCGCTTTACTAGGGACATCTGGGCTACGGTTTGAAGGACCGACTAGCGATGAGCTGTATCGTGCGAACAAGGAGGCCATTGCACGGGGAGAAAAGGAAGGAAAATACATCACTGTCCGCGAAGGAACGCCAGAAGAGAAGAAGATTGAGTTAACTTATCTTCCGGAACTCGTCCGAGAATCAATGAATGCGAGGTGGGCGGGGACATTTTCCTCACCACTCTCGACTGTACAGGAAAATAATGACTTGCCGCTTCTCCCAAAAGAAGTACCCTCAAAGATGGAGAAGCTGGAGATATTCGAGAACGACTCTATCGATACATTTACTAGGATGTTCGCTGCTCTTCCCCATGTTGTAGAGAGCCTTTCTACAATCAACATTCGCTCCACCCGAGGCTTAGACTTCCAGTTCACGACTGAAAAGATGTTTCCAACGCTTCTTCCGCAACTTCCACAGTTAAGAACCTTGGCTTTCTCTGTTGGGGAAATCTTCGAGGACGAGACCCTCCTTCCAACACTTTACAACAAGTTGCCCCCAAATATATCAACACTACGCTTTCGGGGTCCCGCCTCGCTTGTGAAATCCAGCGAGTGGCCCAACTGGGTGAAGTCTTTTGCATCTTCGGACTATCTGCCGAACTTGAAACGTCTGAGTTTTGTATTAGATTTGTACTACGAGGCGCGAAGTGAGGAAGAATCATCTTTATACCCCAGAAAAAAGCTGGTCACTGCACCGGAGCATATTCTTCGAGATGCACAGGATGCGTGCAAAGAGCTATATCGGGCTGTCGAGCAGCGTGGTGTAGTTCTTGAACCATTTCAGGATAAATGGACGGATCGTTGGTCATATCTCACACAGGTTGATGAGCGGTGGATGCAACTTTGATATTCCTTCCTCCTCTTGTCATGGTAGGTCTACTTGTAAAATAACGAACTCGACTTAGATGTATTATAGAACAGAAACGCCCCTCAATGAACAACTCAATTCACATACAAGTCTAGCCTTTTTATACTGCAGAAACCTTCCGGTGTGCAATGTGTAACCTGCTATGTATTTGGATATTCGTACGGGTGTCCCTACGGCATACGTAAGTGTGAGTACCTGCGTGGTATACCGCTTGACGCAACAAAGCTTTGAATTAATACAGATCGCGTTTTATTTTCAAGAGTAAAACAAGGACTGCATTGAAAAAAGAAAAAGAAGGAAAGAACTGCTCTCTATGTACAATACAACGACAATGTCTTTATTTCGTCCTGATATGTTTAAGCTTCTTAGGCTCGTGGTTGAAGTTGTTGGCGTATGCCTTTGGAACGAACTTGCGCTCATTGGGCTCTTGAACAAAGTACTCATAACCTTGCTTCTGGGCGAAAAGAATTGCATCCTCCTTGCTCTTGAAGCTCAGGTTAGTGCCCTGCATGACATCAGCGGAGGATTGCCAGCCCATGAGCGGGTTTTCCCATCGGTGACCCTTTTGTAAAATATCCCAATCCATGCGCCAGTGGTGACTGTGCCAGTTTCCAGACTGAGTTGCGGGCTTCGCCTGTTTGAAAATTCTATACAATGAAATGAGCTTCAAGATCTTTTTTTTTTTGAAACAAAGAGTTCAGAAATTATTTACCTGACAGTTCGTGCCTGCAAGTCGGTTGGTGCTCCGGAGAGAACGGCAGCAGCTACAGAATCGCCTGGCTCACTGCCGTCCATAACCCGCTTCGGAACTGGAGAGAAGGTCCTGGTGGAGATAGTTAGTATTGGTCAATGCCCACGAATCCAGATTCACTTACGAGGTGCCGTGGTCAATGGTGGCATTGTAATCTGGCTGGTGACGAGCCATTGCCTCTCCAGGCCCCTCCTCTCTGATCAAGGAGCTCTCCTTGGGTGGTGTGGTCGGAGCATCGGAAGGGCTTGTCTTCAGCGAAGAGTCGGCGGGGGTTGAGAAAAAGCGAGCATTGACGGGGTGGACAATGCGCCCTGTGCGCAGGGAAGCAATGCCGCGTGCTCTAATGAACGACATGGTCAAACGCAGAGAAGGCACGTTAGTGTCGTGGACCGTGTAAGAGGTTGTTGCTATGATGCTCTTAACGAGAGACGTCGACTTCGGCGGCAAGTGGCTGGTGGGGCTTACATAAGTGTGGCTAGTGACAAATCGGAACGCTACACTCGGGATGTCGGGTAGAACTTCACTTTCTTCCTCAACCGCTCTTCACCATCGTCAATCCTAGGATTTTCACACCATTCAAGGTACGAAACCATTCAGCGCACGATCCAACAACCGGAAACTATTCAATTCGACAAATCTGACTGGGTTTTAGACTAGCCAATATGAGCTTCATCACTCGCCGAGCTCTGTCTACCCTCATCCCTCCCAAGGTATGTCATCCATTGTCACTCGTCCAAGATCCTCTAGAATAAGCCATTGACTATGAATTGTTAGGTGGCATCTCCCAATGTGAGTCATATCCAACCAATTCCGTTCCGTCTTCCGTCGGTGGCCCTCGAACAGTGCGTTATAATTCGCGTGCCGGTCGGCCACTATTCTGCCGCTTGCCCTTACATTTGCAACTCTCGAATGACAACAAATCATTAACAATACTTCAGGCTATCGGAGCTGCCCAGGATGCTGCACGCATGGAGCGTGTAGTCAGCTTTTACGCTGGTCTGCCCCGCGGCGCCGCTCCTGCCACCAAGCCCTCCGGATTGCTTGAGCGCTACCAGGCCCGCTACTTCAACGGAAAGAAGGCCTCTGGCATGCGTAAGTTTTGAGAACAGCTCGTGTGCTCCGACGAATTCAATCTAACGACTTCGAACTAGCCCTTGTCCACGTCATTGGAACCCTCTTGGTTGCCGGTTACAGCATGGAGTACTACTTCCACCTGCGTACGCTCGCCCCAATCCCGCTTGTTCTTTTCGACCTACTAACATTGAATGCGCATCTAGGCCACCACAAGAACCACCCTCACTAGTCCGATTATATAGGGAAGAAAAATAGTGGGCGATGAGGAAGCTGTACATATATTTGTGAAACAAGAATTCCAGATTTCGACATGCAGAAGACCATATGCCTCTGTCCGGGTCGCTAGAACAGCAGCGGATATGTATCAAACTTTCCCTCATTTCATATGTTACATTAGTCAATAAAGTGTTCTATTTCTTAATGCTTCGCTGCTATCTACATACAAGAGGAACTTGTCGATGTATCTCCGGATATTGATGGCGTAGCCGATAAACCCGGCCTTTATCATGCCTACTGTTCAAAATTTGTAGCTCCTACCTGAATATCGTAAATGTAAGTGCTAGATACTTGATTGAACCCCTTTCCATCATAATTATCAGCGCCATCTGGCTGTCCGACCAGAAAAGGACACGAGTTGTTTATGCCGCGGCAGACCGCCTTTCAGCCTTGTCTATGCTGGTTAGCCTGAGGCTGCTAGGCGCCTGGCGGCTTGCCTGCCATGTTGGCTGGGCGCTAACCACAAACGGCCACCAGCCTGGCTTCAACCCCGATTGCATGCTGGTGCTTTCCGGTAACTGTCTCATCACCAGCCTTCAACGATACCACCAAATATCGCACCACGGGATCAAGCTTCACGGCTTTTGCCCACGAACAGAGACGCTTAATGGTGCTTGTTTCCGTTTAATCATATCTCGCCGGAAAATATTGTTCTGCCTTCGTGTTACCCCGGATACTGGGTACCTGAAAAAGGGCACCAGCTCAGTTTCATCACAACACCGTGGCAGCCTCCAGCACTTGACAGTCAGTACATTTTCCAGCGCGCCGAATCGTTTATTCCTGCCTGTGACCTTTGCACCTTTTTTCATCAAGGTGTTTGTGGTCTTGTCTCCGTCTTGTCGCTAACTTCCATTTCAACATCTAGCATTGCATATTGGTATGGCAGAGCAGACAAGTCACGATGTGGTAAACCAAACCCGGTCGGGCGGCGAGCCCTCGTCATCCGACGTTCCTGCGAGCAAATTCGACAAATACTCTGCTGAAGGGGACGTGGGGAGGATTACCAAAAACGAGTTCAACTTACACGATAAACCGTCTACTATCGAACAACCTCTACGTGACACGAAAACCATGGACACAAGCGAGGCTGAGAAGTTTTCTGGTGAAGGGAATAAGGTGAGGCTGAAAATAGCCATGGAGCAAAGGGCACACAGTTCTCATACTTTACAGGACTTTGGTAGACAAGGGTCGGCCGCGGTGGCGACGAGAGCACTGGAACTGAACGGGTTGGCATCACTTTCTGATGGTGGTGAGGATGGTGGCTCGCTCGGTGGGTCGGACACAGATACCAGCCGTACTGAAGGTCGACAACATATTCGGACTGGTTCGGTGAAGAAAACGACTGCATTTAAGCCAGTGTCGTTTGCGAAATTTTCAGTGCCCAAAGCCCCAGGATCGTCAACTACGCCGAAACTTGGTGAGAAACGTATGCATTTCCAGATGGCCCAATCTCCCCAAATTAAAAACATGCTAACGATTGCAGCGACCCTGTCTGCGACTTCGTCGAGCGCCTCACCACAGCCCTCTTCGCGACCTCGTTTAGTTGCGAAGACAACCAGTGGACTGGGGTCATCTTCCAAGCCTATCTCAGCAGGATTTAAGGGACCTTCAAGTGGCCCAGATGCTAGCCAGGTTTGGAATAAGAACAGGCGTAAGTTTAATGAAGTTATTTTTGTGTGAATTCTGCTAAGCTATGAATACAGCTGCCCAACCCCCACCTACAAAGCATCTCACGGACGAAGAGTTGAAACAGCAATATGGCATTCATATGACATCTCGAATTCAAGAAGATGGGAATGGAACGGAGTCAAAATGGGCAGACATTGATGACGACGAAGACGATTGGGCTCCGGAAACTATTGAATGGAACGACGGAACCAAGATCAAGCTTACGCATACTGAAAACGCCCAGCCCCCCACCCAGGAGATAACAGATCGCGGTGAAGTGAAAGAGGGCACGATGCCAATACAACAACCTCCAGCCCGAGACAACACCAGGGCCTTCTTCACTAAGCCTTCTACTACGGTTGGACCGAATGCCACTGTGCTCCGTTTAGGGGCGAACGCAGAGAGACAACAACAACAAGCCAAGGCTGCTGCTATTGCCTCCAAATCTGGAACTGATAATCCTATGCTGATCTCGAAGAGCCCCGCACCGGTCCCAATGAAATCGCCATGGGCTTCGCTACCTCCCGTCGATAAGATTTCTCCGATACACCCACCTGTTCAAGCTGGTCAAAATCAGCATATCGCCCGTTTTCCACATAGAGATCAGACAGTCCCTGACAAAGGGGTCAGCTCTGTCCCTACGCGTGAAATAGCGGCTGATGATTTCAGTCGCTCTTGGAGGGAGGGCCAATCAAACGTTCCCCGAGAACTATTTAATTCTCAGTCCGGCAGGTACGAGCCAGTGCCAGACACTCGAAAAGGTCCAATTCGCGTTGATCCTCACATGCGCCCCGCAACTGTCTTGCAGAGGTCCGGTAATATCGAAACTGGGGGACCTGCAGAGCCTTCCGCTGCATTCCAGACACACAGATCTTCTCATCCGGAGAGTGGCCACTGGGGTCGTCGACGAGCTTCATCCAATGTCAGTGGTGGTAGTGGGAGCTTTGGCCGCCGAATGTCAATTGGACGACCGGATGGTCCTGCGAAACCGTATGAAGGTAGGCGGGGCTCTCAAGTCAATGGTGTCTTTGATCATTCCACCTCGCCAAGTGAAACTTCTTACTCGAAAGACCTGCCACCAGATCAATCCCCAAAGCAAGCATCCGCTCTTCCTTTGCAAGCTCGAACAACCAACAACATATCCTATGCTCCTCCTAATGCTCAGGCGGGAGTTCCCCAGGTATCGCCAGAAGAACCCAGTCCTGAAGCTGGCAATGCTTCTTCTGAAGATGTTATTTCTATGCAACAACGTATTATGAAGGAGAAGCGTCTAGAAGCTCGCCAGCGAAGACTAGAACAAGAACAAAAGGAAGAGGCAGCACGGCGAGAACGAATTCGCTTGAAGCTAGCGGCCATGGGACCTCCTCCGGACAAAGAAAAAGAAAAACCAAAAACAGAGGATCAGCCAACAACTGCTGTAACAACTGCAACCTCGCTCAAAGATTCGACATCAACGACCAGTGCACACCACACAATACAATCTCCGCCAAAGCCTCCTGTTCCCGAGCCTAGCGGAGAGCCAAAACAATATGGAATGATGAGGGTCCATCACCCCGAATCCGTGAAGAAGTTGGTTGCAGCAAATGAACGAGTCGTTGAGAAGCCACCGACCGCACCAATCATCAGTCGGCATAGCATGTCTCCGAACCGTGACGCGAAGCCTGAACCCGTCAAATCTAACGGAGTTTTGCAGGAAGAAGCTTTATTGCAAAAGGACCAGAATGTCGAAGTATCCGCATTGGAGGACAAAGATCAACGATGGAAAAGCAATCAAAATTCCTTATACTCTCCCTGGGCAACAGGGACCAAAATCAGTACGAATACTTCTCCGAGTTCTAATATGTGGAAACCTCTCAGCAGCGACAAAATTCTCGGCAATGGTACCTTTGACCGTAATTTAACTGCCTTCGCACACGATTTGTCTCTCCGTGGACCTGTTGGTCTTGCCGAACCGTCTCCCATCGGCTCAATACCAACAAAAATTGATAAAAGTGGCAACTCGCAATCATTTGCTGGTGCGAGACTCGGACCAGATCATAAGTCACCGCTGGCTTCTCTTCCTGCATCCGACACCACCCATCCTCCATACGAACCTTTCCAGCCGATTGCTAGGCCGCGACCAATTGGCCCTCCAAACTCTCAACATAGCCCATGGCAAACTGATTCTCGTCGTGGCGTACAGGCAGCGACCTCGGCTTGGAGCAATTTTCACGTTGTTGCTGCGAAGCAAGAAGCCGAAGCAAACAACAAATTCCAACGAGAACTTGAAGCTATGCGCGACGAACCTCAGGCCTCTCTGAATGTCACTTTCGATGAAACGTGGCGCCAAGTTCGAACAGGAGACCAGGCGGGCCAAAGAGAGGTCATCGACGTGGTGAAATCGAATAAAACCCCTGGCCCTCTACCAACCCTTCACGGATTTGAAACACCTATTGACAGTTTGCCATTTCCGGAATCTCACTCTCGGCCGTTTACCAACGTAGCCAGCCGCGGATCTCGCTTTTTCCCTACCATTACAGATACTCATAGAGGACCTGTGGCTGTAGACGATGGACGGCCTCGGAGCCCGTCACCACCTCCCCCCGAGGCATATTCTACTCACCCTGCATATAGTGGTGATGCACATCGTCCTTTGGTAAATCTACCTATTCCCAAGCCAGTCGTGAGACTACCCCCAAAGATCAGTCAGCAACCGGCCAAACCGCCAACGTTTGCCTCTATGGCTGCGACACCGTTACGATCAACGCAGCCCTCAGTTAGAGCAACATCTTGGCAAGATCGCATCAATGGTCTCTTCGGGAAGGTAACTTCGGAAAAGAAGCATATTTTAGCAGTTGCTTCTGCGTCTAAAGAACCACTGGACGTCCAGTCTCATATTCATCCTGCAGCTGTTTCACTTCCTCAGATTAGAGAGATTGATGGAGTCGACGCTGGGTTGGTAACTTCTAAAGAAGTCGAAGAGGAAGAAGCGATTTTTGAAGATCGAGAAGCGGGCTCTTTGCCTGTCGTTCGTGTACCTGTTATGGCACCACCCAACGCATGGCGTGCGGCTCTCCCTCCGCCAGCACGTTTGCGACCTAAGATTCTTAGGTCTATGCAGGTCCATAGCGTTGAACCGTACACCCCAGAACTACCAAAGAAGGATGCGTCTGGTAATTGGCATATTCTGGTCCACTTTCCTGGGTCTGAAAATGCGACCTCGGTAGCTTTCTCGAAAAAGCTTCCTGTTTCTTCATCACGACTGAAGGGAAACTCTAGTTTCCGTACTCGCAAACATACCAAACCCAGAGAACCAGCACCAAAATTCAATGGCTCTCACAATAATAAGCGGCAGAACTCGACTCCTCAGGCCGCCTAATCGAATGACGCGCAGTTTAACTAGGAGTTGCGAAACCGCTTGGCTCACATTTTTATTCTCTCTTTACAAGTAAAGATGAGATATCTTCGGAGATATTGCTCCCATTGTGAAGACTGGTTTCGGCTGTGCGTTTAGTGACCTATCGATCTCATATGCTTTTCTCTGGGGACTCCTGTGCTAGATATGGCTAGGAAAACATTATGTCGAGATTTATTCTAATACCTTGTCTCTGACGTATTCTTACTCGAAAAAATCCGGCCTGAAGTGACGAGATATGCTCTGTCAGAACTGGGGTCGGATACTCGAACATCTTTATTTTCTTATTATTATCCTTCGTGTCTTAACTTTCTTCTTTCACCATACCTGCTCTGTGATTTTATTTCTGTACCAAAGCATGGCATACGATGAAGGTGTCGTGCAGTTTCAGTGCTACGTGCATTGTACACTGTTCATAACTATGTAACTTAAGTGGAATGATGCATGCTTTCAGTGATCGAGTTATTGATCTATATCTCGAGACTGATCACTATCAAATTAATGGATGAATTAGGATGGGATGAATCGAAAGCAATAATTTTTCATGCCTTAACAAACAATATGATCTTCAATCTAATTCGACTAGCCCTTGAATACGGACTCGTTCAGAACTACAGTATATATATAAACGAGCGTCTCTAGTCTGGTTTTCGATCAGATTTATATTTTATTTATACACTATAGTTATCGCGCCAGGTATCTAGATAATTCGAAAGGACAGTAAAACGAGGACAAGAAAAGTAAAAACCAGACGCCGTCCTAAACCAGCTGAGAAGTCAACAAACTCCAAGGACGCACACGTCCTCTGATTCATAATATCAAACAATCAATCCATTACAGGTCATAAAGCAGAGATCGATAAAGGAAAAAAAATCACCAATTCCAGGTCCGGCTAGAAGCAGTGAAAACAGGTGGCTTCCACTGTAACCGTATGGGATCAATCTTCTTAATACCCTTGATCTTTTCTTTCTCTAGTCTTTTATTGTGCTGCTCGATGATCGCATCGGGTAGGACTATGAGCCAGTTTCCCTTCTGTAATTTGCCAAGTCAGTGAATGTTATATAGAGAGGAGGTCAAGGAGAAAGGAGTGTAAAGTCCTTACATGATATCGTAGCATATTGAGAACAAGTAGCGTCTCATGCACATCCTTTTCTGTCATAGCAGTCAAGGTTGCCAGATCAAACTCGCTCATAGCTTCGCGGTTAGGTTCAACCAATAATTCCACCAGGACTTCCCTCCAGTATTGACGATAACTCAAGAGACCAAGATCACTCAGTGGTTTTTCAGGAGATCCAAGCTTTCCCTCTCGCTTGCTAAGTTCGTAGCTGAACTGGATGAGAAGACGTCCGAAACCTCGGCGTTGGTACTGCGGCAGCGTCAAGATACAAGCCAAGTTGTAACCTTCGGCAGAGTCTTTTTCCTTGGAGAAATACCCCGTGAGGTGACAGCCTGTCTCGTCTCGGGTGCACATGCAATAAAACAGGAAAGGATCAACGTCGTAATAGAGAGTTTTGTGATCGAGGAACAACTTGCTCAGCAAGCAGAGATTTCGGCACCATGTGCGTTGCCGCCGTCCGTCAACTTCAAAAAAGGATATATAATCGTCTCGGTAGATCTCATTTCCCGGTGGGTGGGTAAGTGTGCATTTCGCCCTATGTCTTTCAAATGCCCGCTGGTCATCGAAGTAGCTCAAGCAAAACTCATCAATGTAGACAATATCCGCGTCTTGGAAGGACTCTGGATATGGCGAAAAGTACCATGGTTCCATCTCATGCTTGCCCATTTGGAGCCGAGTCAAGTTTCGAACTCGATGAATTTCGGTTGGGTTCTGAGTCATACTTCCACTTGTTCGGAGTTTCTCAATCTCTTCTTCACGTGTCATATCACCCAGCATCTTCTCTTGAGGTTCAAGCTTGGCATCAACCAAGCCGGCGTCAACCATATCGACATCTTCGGATTCCCCCTTTGGCGTGCCATCTGTGGAGACTGCCTCAGAGCCAGTGACCGATATATTCAACGGCGTTTCTTCTCCGCGGTTCTCTTTCCCACCAGCTTTCGATGGACGTATGGCCTTGCTGACATTCACATTCTTGCCAGTGAGCAAATCTGGCGTTGAAGACACATCTCGACTATCCGCCCTGGCACGTTTCTGACTGGCAGCTTTGCTGGGAACCTTTTGCGCTGCACCTGTGGCCTTTTTCTTCTCTGGTTTTTCTGGTGCAGGCCACTCAACTTCTTGCGACAAATCAATGCGTGTCGCCGGGATCCATTCTGCAAGAGGCAGTTAGCATACCTTATCTAAGGAAAAGTGAACAGAAAAGTCAAAGGATTCTCACCATCCAAACGTTTGTTGAAGTCGACATAGTGTACACTACGGGACAATTAATAACCATGTCCTTCCTCTCAAAAATCCGATAGAGAGTATAATCAACTCACTAGAAGTAAGGAGCATCTTTCCGCTGCCTCATAGACAGGATCTCAGCTTTTCTAAAGCGGCCATCCTGAATCGCAATCGTCAGTATATAAATTTTTGATAAATCACGTGATAGTACGGGCAAAGGTTGGTGATGGCGATGCAGGCAAAGAGCTTACTTTCTCGACCATAGCCTTCACACCGATCCTATGATCATAGTAAGCATATGCGACCGTATAAAGTATGTCTTAGGCATCTGATAGAGGGTTAAATAGAAATTAATCTGCCATACCTGAGTGTATTGAGGGTCGCGAACCCTTTTTCCACTGGATCGGGTGTTCCGGCGTCCTCCCGCGCCACCATTTTTGCTGAATTAAATTATTTCTTTAGTGACCTTGATATGGCGTAATTTGAGTGATTTTCATTTAATTATTTTGATGAAAAGAGATGGTTGGTGGTCGCTTTCTTGATGGACAGTCGCAGTGTCGTTGGTTGAATATATTCCTTAGCACGAGTTTGCGGGTGGCAATTATTACCCGTGGGTGCCTGGCAGAAAAGGCAGCCGCCGTTTGCGTTCTTGATTCAACTCCCATACTATTTACTGTGTCTTTAACCAAGCAAGTTACGTATGTAGACGATATCGAATTTCATCTCGACTAGAAAGATATCAAGATGCTAGTAATAGTGTACAACATGATTTAAAATAAAGATTCTGTACTATCCAATCTCTCAATGCCACCCATTAACTTCACCCTCCACCAGTCCATCAAGCTCTTCCTTCCGAGTTTTATATAGATCTTGAGCCTCACGTTCCCTGCGAGTCACCAGAGTGACTTCGTCGCGTATTTGCTCGAGACGATTGCGGAGTGCCGCATCTTCGCCAATCTGAAGTGTACGGAATGTATCCAAATCGAATCTGGCCTTTTCAAGAGCAGAGCTGGCTTCTACTATCTTGCTTCGGAGAGTCTTCGCCCGCGCTTGATATCCACCAAAGTGCAAGGCAAGCTTCTTTTCTATTTTGTTGTCTTGCTCTGCAGTTGCCATAAGAGCATTTTGGACATTGTCAAAGGAATTGATCATGTGCTGCTCTTGCCTGAATGTATCGTTATCGTCGTCATAAATAGCGAGACCAGGGAGCGAGCTTTCATGTGTTGAGCTCCAAGATGCATCAAAGTCAGTCTGCCATTGAGACTGGATATCCGAAGAAGTTATATCACGAGAGATTTCAGCACGCGCGGAGTCGAGCCACTTATCATCAATCTTGTCAAGACTTGGAGGCTTGCCGTTGATCTTGCTACCCGGAATTGGATGCTTCCTCGCGTCATGAGCAATGAGTTTCGCAGCTTCGGTGGCAATGAGACTCTCAATCGGGTCGGTAATATGCGAAACTTGTTTTAGAAGCGCAGTCACATCGACTACACTAGGTCGGGGCAAGGATCGTTGGTAAACCTGAGTCTGGCGTCTGAATTCTGCTTCAGCTGCTGCCTTACGGATCTGTGCGTCACGCTGATCGCGTTCTTCGGCATCCTCATCCAACCCGTAGCCACCAGCCACCGGCTCCTGAGACTCAGATGGAAGCTCCTCTAATTCCCATTCAGTCTCTTTGGGTCTTGGAAGGGAAGCAAATTTGCCACGAAGCTGTTGCCGTATAAAGTTATCGCGCATTTTCACTTCCCGGGGTGTGCTGCCGACAATTTGACTTCCATCTTCGATGTTGAGAGAAAACTGATCTCTTGGTGTGCGTAACGGCGTTGCTCCGGGGCCGACACCACCTCGCATAGGCGTGGCGCCGATTCCATTTGCACCCTGCCGGAAGGGCGTAGCCATTGGGTTCGGTGTGACGATCTCTTGTCGACGGGGGGCGATTCCATCAAATCCAGTGGAAGCTCCTCCTTCATGAAGCGGCGTGTTTTCACCGCCCAAAAGGGACGATTGAGTCTCGGTTAGTGCTCTGATATTGCGAATCTCGTTGGCAATATGATCTTCTTGAGGAGGGGCTCGAGGCGTCCGGATGGGAGTCGCTCCAGTCATGGCAGCGTAATTTCCAATTAGACCCCGAGTGCCTTCTTCTTCGCCGGCCAACCTAGCAGCCTTATCTCCCGCCATGCCCATTTTAATAATATCTTCTAGCTCGCCCTCACTAACTTGAGGGGCGGGTAGGTTAAGACCACGCCGTTTGCTGAGTTGTTCGGCTTCCCGTATCTTTGCCATGCGGCCAGCCTGAGCAGCCGCAGCTGATGTAGACTGGGATTTGTCGTTTTTCCTCTTCTTGCGCTCAACATCTTCATCTTGATCTCCCTTGCGTTTGTTCGCTAGTTGCTGTTTCCGCGGATCAAATAGCTCACGCTGTCTCTCGTTTCTAGCTTGCTCCTCAACCGTATCGTAGAAACCTGGAGCGGGTGCTTTCTCAAAAGGAATGTCGGCGTTGTAATCCATTTGGCCCTTTTTGGTAGTAACGACCTTGATATTGATACCGGAATTTTTGAGTTCTCGGCGTTTTTGTAGGACAGCTAGTCGACGGGATTCTTCAAGCTGGCGCTCTCGAGCCTTGCGCTTCGCCTTTTTACCTTGGGTGTTGGCCAGGCGAGCACGAGCTTCGCTGAGCATTTCCTTTTCGTCTTCATCGAGATCAATGGTATCTGGTCGCGCAGGTTTTGACTCTGGATCGGGATCAAGCTCGCCCGGTCTAAGAAAAATATGAGCAACGAATACAGTCACAGTTGGTGACGGATTATACGTACCTCAGTCGTCTAACGTCATCAGCACTAGGCGCATGTGCCTCTCCTCCAGGGCCACCAAGGCCTAATTCATCATTTTCACGCGCCTCAGCCTCGTCGAGAAGTTTTTGGTATCGCTCCAGGCATTGTGTCGCGGTCCTTCCAACGATCGGCGCGATGGTGCGCCACTGGGTGGGCATCAGCTTTGCGAGGTGAAGCAACTTCTCATCCTCCTCCCTTGACCATTCGATTTTGCGAATACCTGGGTCCAGCCATTCTACCCATCTTGCTTTGCATTGTTTCGGTGTTTTTCGCGCGAGCAGCGATGAGACACGCGCCCACTGGTTGAGTCCATACTTCGACACCTGAGAGAGGTTAGTAAATGCTAGGCTGTGAAAGCAAAATGGATACACTTACAGCTGCACGAAGAACTTCATCCTCTATATTGGTCCTAGAGAAGAGTTAGTATCTTTCATTGAATTCTCGAATTCGGAAGGCGAAAAGCACTTACCAAACACCACCCTTGACGACAGGCATTGCGCCGGTTTCACAGGTCAACCACCTGCCGGAACTGGCTGCTTGGGCTGTCTATTAGAGCGCGCTGTCACTTTCGAGGGAACAATAGAGTGGTCGATACTCGATGATCAGTTGAGTATCCGTGGCTGGCGGTGGTGGTGAGTTGAAAGTCGTTTCCGCCAAGAAATGGCAGCATTTGAACTTTTGAAGCTAGAAAAAAGCCGCCGCTGGGTTAGCCGCGGCGCCAATGCCGCTTACTAGGTACGACCCCCCGCGCTAGCCTTCCGCGGATATCGATTAGAAAAAAAAATAATTTGTTTCCACCCTAACGATAACGATTTATAACGACAAGCACCACAATACAATATGGCCACGTCTTCGAGTAAAATTGATGCGCCTCAGCAATATAAACAGCCTTCAAGGAAGGGGAAGAAGGCTTGGCGCAAAAATGTGGATGTCTCTGAAGTCCAGGAAGGCCTCAGAGTAGTGCGCGAGGAAGAAATTCAAGGGTAAGTCAGAATTGAGACCTGTACTTTGATATCACACTAACGTCAAGAAGTGGCGTGGTAGCAGAGAAGCCTTCAGAAGAGCTTTTCACGCTTGACACGACAGGTGACCAGGCAGAAGCCAAAGTCCATCGGAAGGGACGCAAACCTCTTAAAGCAGATGAGATACTCGCCCAGCGGTCGGCAATTCCTGCAGTTGATAGTCGCA
The DNA here is from genome assembly GCA_011750695.1 of Penicillium sp. OUCMDZ-019. Lineage (NCBI taxonomy): Eukaryota > Fungi > Ascomycota > Eurotiomycetes > Eurotiales > Aspergillaceae > Penicillium > Penicillium sp. OUCMDZ-019. The sequence continues at coordinate 329,724 of WTTZ01000020.1, read as the reverse complement.
AGCGAACAAGTTCCAAGGTTACTGATGGGATAATTGAACCAAAGACGAAGAAGCAAAAGAGCGATTGGGTTAGCAATAAAGAGTGGCTTAGGCTGAAGCAGGTCGCGCAAGAGAACAAACCCGTTGCGAAATCTAACGACAATATAAACTATGATCCTTGGGGGGACTCTGTCGATGTATCGAAACCAGAGGATTCAGAGTTTGCTTTTTTGCCAAAGAAACAAGAGAAGGTTGCTCCCAAAACCTTGAAAGAAGCGCCTATTTCCCTTGCTGCAAACGGGAAGCGAATCCCGGCAGTTAAGGCACCTGGAGGGGGAGCTAGTTACAACCCGACCTTCGAGGAATGGGACAGTCTCCTCATCAAGGAGGGAAACAAAGAAGTTGAGGCCGAAAAGAAGCGGGTTGAAGAGGCAAAGAAAGAAGCCGAGCGACAACGCTTAATCGCCGAGGCTCAGAACGATGACGGTGAAGTCAAGTCAGACGATGAGAGTGCTTGGGAAGGATTCGAGAGCGAATATGAGAAGCCAGAATGGTTGAATAAGAAACGACCTGAGCGAAAATCCCAATCCCAGCGGAACAAGATCAAACGCCGGAAGGAAGCAGAAAGGAAGGCGAAATGGGAAGCAAAAATGAAGAAAAGAGAGGAGCAGGCACAAGATGTCAAGAGCATTGCTGAACGCGTGGAAGAGGAGGAAGCACTTCGCAAACAATTGCAGCAAGATGATAGCTCCTCCGATGAAGGTGATGATACCGTTCTGCGCAAGAAGCCCCTGGGCGGCAAGCTCCCGTAAGATTAGACAAGACATAGGTCATGACGTCGAACTAACAATTCTACTAGTGCCCCAGAAAAGCGCCTCGAATTGGTGCTTCCCGATGAATTGCAAGAATCATTGCGCATGTTGAAGCCGGAGGGAAACCTGCTGGATGATCGATTCAGGACTCTTATTGTTCAGGGGAAACTCGAATCTCGCAAGCCCGTCACACAACCCAAGAAGGCCAAGAAGAAGCTCACTGAGAAATGGACTTACAAGGACTTCCAGATTCCTGGATTGTGAGCCATTCGCATTCTATCCTTTTACTCTTTTCGTTTTAGGGTTTGGTTCGTAAAAAATTGGCGTTATGGATGTTGTATATAAAACTTGTCTATTGAACTGTAATTTTTTACTTGACAAGTAATGTCAATATCAAGTATTTGAGTATACATAACTATATTTATCGTAAATTGATTTTATTCGCAGAATTTAAATAACATTGTCAAACCATACTTAATTTTTTAAGAGCTGTTCCTGATAAGCTGGCAGATAATTAGATGTTTGCATGGTTTGCATCTCTTATCAACCCGCAGCCTGAGAAAAGTTCCCTCACCAAAATCCTTCAAGCAAAACAATTTCCCCAATTTCATCATGGACCAACAACAAAAGCGTCACAATTGAGTAAAATGGAACTGAAAACTTTATCTTCCAACTGGAAGAAGCTCCAAGTTACTCTCAAGGATAACACAACCCCGAAAGCAAAAAAGAAGGAAGCGCCGACAAACTTGCAGAATGGTCTAAAGCGAAAAAGAAGCGAGACGGTGATTGAAAAGAAAACAGACAGGCCACGGAAATTCTCCAGGGTCAAAAGCATGACCGATATAGTCGATGGGAAGAGTTCAGGGCGGGAGCGACGCCAATCATTGAGAGACCCTGAAGATTCAGTTGTCGCAGAAAAGAAACAACCGCGTGATGGGAAAGTAAATGAAGGTTTCAATGAGACGTAAGTCCCTTCTATGGCCACAAGTGCTGGTATTTGTTCTAACGAATAGTCATAGTGCTGAAATAGGAAAATATGTCGCAATCGATTGCGAAATGGTTGGGGTCGGCCCTGATCCAGACAAGGAATCTGCCCTTGCTCGTGTCAGTATCGTCAATTGGAACGGTGACCAAATTTACGACTCATTCGTGAGACCCAAAGAGAGGGTAACTGATTGGAGGACACATGTGAGCGGCATAGCACCGAAGCATATGATCGAAGCGCGCTCCTTCGAAGATGTACAAAAGGATGTTTCGCAGATACTGGAGGACACGATTTTAGTTGGTCATTCGATCCGTAACGACTTGGACGCCTTGATGATCGGTCACCCGAAGCGTGACATCCGTGATACGAGCAAACATCCTCCGTACCGAAAGATTGCAGGCGGAGGTTCACCGCGGTTGAAGTTGCTAGCGTCTGAGTTGCTTGGGTTGAAGATCCAGGAAGGTGCCCATTCTAGTGTGGAAGACGCTAGGGCAACTATGTTCTTGTTTCGCAGAGATAAAGAGGGCTTCGAACGTGAACATGCGAAGAAGTGGCCTGTACGGGTAGCAGCCGTTGTAACGGAGGGAGACCAAGATGCCAAAACGAAGAAGAAAAGGAAGCCGAAGAAGAAGACCCGGAAGAGGTGATTGGTGATTTTCTTATAAGAATAGCGTTTTGTTTGTCGTCATACGATACCTTTTTTGGTGTTTCATTTTGTGCATAGCGCAGCTCTAGGAATATGTAAAATTTTACCGCGATGATCCAGACAGAGCTTCTCTCGGCTTACGAGAATCTACTTTCAATCCTCATCTAAGAATTCAAAAGTTCAAAAGATCAATTTCTGAGAAGACTAGTATTCATTGTATCGGAAGGCCAATGATGATACTCACTCTGTGGTCTATCTCCGTTCAATAAAAATAATAAATATTTATATAAGATCATATCATTTAAGCACGGCCATATAATACAAAATTTGTTTGCGCAGTAAGTAAGTTATCTACGGACATCGGTTTGTAGTCCATGCCGGATGGGATGCCCCAGGCTGAAATGTGAACGCGTCGCGTGCCGCGTTGAGTGCTTCCTCCTCAACCACCTCCAAGTTGAGCATAGCTGTCACCAACCACACCGTCGACTAATTCGTTAGCTAAAGCCCAATTTTGCTATTTGGATTTGCTATACGCGATCTATTTCAAGAGTTTTGCCTCTATTTCCAACAATGCTTGCCCTACACTCCGCCCAGAAATCTTCCAACTGCACGCCAAATATCCTTCCGTGTCGCATTCACTACGACGGACCCGTCGAGACTCATGAGCGTCACTGGCACCCAGTCAAGGATGAGAAAGGTACGTTGAATAATGAACAATCAGGCATTAAAGGAAGAGTGCTAATGGCGTGATTACAGAAGATAAATTGACAGCTTACTACCGCGGCCGTAAACTACGAGGAAGACCCGTTCAACTTCCCGAGGGCTACCAAGGTATGAAGCACAACAGTGAAGAGAATTCATGAGACTGATGGTTTAATTTTTAAATCTGCAGGTGTCGTCGCCTTACCAACAGACCGTATCATCCCAACGACCAGCACTGGCGACAAAGCGGAGGATGCGTTGCCTGAAGAGCCAGTCAAAGCCCTCGAGGCTCAAGCAACATTTGATGAATTTGTTGTTTGGGGCCATGAAGACGTGCCCGCCGCGGACGAAGCATTTGTGAAAGGAGTGGAAGAATGGATACAATTAGCAGAAGCAGTATGATATTTTTCACTCCTTGTCTTTGGCCACCCCTTTAACACTCGACTGCAGATGCATGGCGACTCTCAGAGTTCAGAAAAGACTACGCAATGAACTCTGCCCAATGATCGAATTCACAGATTAGGGTTTAGGCCCTGAACAGCTCAAATGATCAACCCGCGGCGCTCGGAGAAAGCGATTCTCTAAAAGGTCTACAACACGGAAACACATGGCGGCATTGCCTGCATTTCTTATGGGAAGAGCTACCGCGACGAGACGAGTAGCCATGCGGATATGTGATAGGGCTATCATCAACGCATGGCCTTGATAAGGTTATGATCTGTATAGATCCGCGAATGCTCGCCCATCGGTTCGGTCCATAGACCATGCCATTCACCAAGGCATTTCGTGATCTTCACAAATCTAGGGGTAGTGGTAACTGTCGAGTCTGTCTTATTCCAAGAACCTGGTCTATGTAACTATCCTAGTGAGGTAGTTTGGGGTACATTCTTTTATTTCTTCATGAAATCATAAATACATGGCGATATTACACACCATTTTCTTGTTTTTCAGTCAACAAAACTTGTCAACTAGGCTTTCCCAATTACAGAATCAACAAGTCCTTGATCAGATATTTGAAAGATTTGGAAGAGCGGTACCGAAGCTTGTTCTCCTGTTGAAATACTTCGTTTTATTACCGTACGGCGTATGGAAAGTAACTTTGGTCGTGTGGGCCTGTGGGTCTATACCGGGAGCCTTTCCTTCTTGGGGATAGTGTCTTTATATCGACCAATTTATCTCGATGGACAGGATCTCTTCTTTGTATACAAATTTATATACAAACTTGAGATGGAAACCATCAGTTCTCTGCAGTGCAGAAACTTGCTGTGTAAGTATGATTGTGTCACATAGGGCTGTAACCCTATATACCCCACTTCGCATGTCCTTTTAATGCCAGATTTGTTCGCTTCTTCTTCTCTCCCACACATCACCTATCTCGCTCATCATTTCATCACCCAACTCTCCAACTTTCTTGCCTCGACCCTATGGTCGGCAAAATACACTATAAAACGAGCATTACCAAATGTCATATGATATCTTCCTCTTCTTCCATTAACTTCTCATTTCTCAAACCACTCTCTATCCACAATCTTCTCTTTCTTCACATCACTCTGTCCTTCACAATCATCAAAGCCATCGAGATATCCAGGTAAGCCTTCTCCTTGGCGCTGTGCTTTGGGACTGAGGTGGATTTTGATTGAGAATATACACTGACTTAGCAACCTCTGTGGTGTAGCATTCCAACAAGTCAAAAAGCAAAGCCAAAACTTGACCAGGATGTTCGTTGGTGGCTAAAAGAGTCCGAAGGAGATGTCAAGGCTGCATGGACTATCAACATCAGCCAGGATAAAACAGAGATTGTTATCGAAACCTGGTCTTTGATCGATTGCCGAACAAGGGCAGGGAAAAGGCCGGGCGTCACTCAGCGCGTTAGAATTCGCAGTGAGGCAGACTCTGTTCGGGTTAGCGGTGGTCGCTTGAAACTTGCTTTTCAAGATCTATTCCTTCGAGAAGGATGACTTGATAATGTTGCCAAAATGCAAAACTGAAATAAAAATCCTTGGTTTGTCTCTACTGTGACTCTTGAAGATGAGAAAATTGCTAATCTGCGTACCAGATATTTTTTCTCACGGTGGCCAAGCAAGCACGACGTGCAATTCAAATCCACCGACTTTTCCTCTTAACCTGAGTTCAACTCAGTGGAAGAGGATATTCAACGACGACAAAATCAAAAATTGCACAAGAGAGCAGTTCAAACACTCCAATCATGATTTCTGTCGATGAGGTATTCGAAACAATGCCATACGGGCCATTCGAGATAACCGAAAATCCCATCTGCCAAGGGGATACGTTTTCAAACGCAACTTCGCGCGTTAGCTAACAATCAACGTTTTATATGGCGGATTTTGTGGATAATATCACATCCTCTCAGTCGAATCTGTGGGTTGTTCAAGTGGTCTCTGACATGCTTCTTATGGTCTTCAAAAAAACACGGAAAGCAATCTCTACGATTACAATCATTGCGCCATACAATGCGCAGCGAGCCCTGTACTTGAATCTCATTCATGATGTTTAAGTACAGACCGGCTTAACGTTTGACAAGCTTCCTAGAGTGGCGACTATTGATTATATGCAAGGTCATGAATAAGTACGGCGACAATCTCGGTTTCCTGAAAGACGACCGTCGGGCTAACGTTGCATTGACTCGAGCTCGCGCATGGCTCATTGTCGTCTGAGTGCGCCCGGCGGAGTGACGAGTTTTCTACAATAATCGGTATAATCGCAGCTGAACAGTCATCAGTCGCGGGTTTCCTCCTTGAGGAAGTGGAACGAGAGACAGGTTGAGGTTTTCAAAATATTGCGCGATGCTGCTGGAAACGGGTTCGCCTTCTTTGAATGAGTTTTCGGTTGCGGCAAGACAGTGGTCTATTTTTCGGTGCTTTCAACATGCTATTTCGAAAATAGTTTCGAAACTATGCCAGATCTTGACGCCGTGAGGGTTGTATTTACCGAGAAAACAAAGAAGACCACCCAGGTCGGTGAACAGTCGCTATCGCAGAACAAGGACTACTCGATGTTTCGTTTTCTCCAAACCATGGCTGCCTTTTGTGCTTTACGATACGATGTGCTACCAGCGCACGACTTACAGACACATGTTGATTACTTGATAAAGGCAATGACTGCGACTGGAGAGACATTGATGTTCAAATATCGCCTAATGATGAGGACGAGTCTAGTACAGAAGATGAGACCGAGGATAACCGATGCATACCTTCAACAAGCCATCGAAGGAAAAGGACCAAAGTGCTTGGACGAAACCCTTGTTCATACGCTACAAGAATTATTCGGCGAATTGAAGTTCAGCAAATTTGGTGGTCAGAGCAATCGACCAGTGAGACACCACGAAGCAGCGGTGACCCTTCACACACGGTACCGGATGCATCCGGACCTTTCAAGATTCCCTAACAAGTTTACCTGCGATGGTAAAAAGATTCATTGGCCCGCAGCATTATTACGCGGTCTATCGACACAGACGAAGGACGGAAGCATCATTAGTGTTGCTGCGGACTCAATGGACGTGTTCCTCCAACCATGTGGCCGGTCGAATTCTTTGATAAGGACCCGTTGAAAAGAATTCGAATCCAGTACAACGAGATATCAGCAAAGCAAAAGAGTTCTTTTGGTGATGATATGGCGTCTCTGTACAAGGCGTGGAGCCAGATGAGCGAACAGCTCAAAGCATAATTTTTCCTTCCAGAAAACCTTTATCTGCTTGTTAGATGCAATATTATCAACTAGTGCTGGAGTTGCCTACTGCTCAAACATGACGAGTGGTAAGCTCAGATTAGAACCTTCTCTGGCCATCATCCCCGCCTTGATGATACGATTTCGAAGACAACTTCGCGCGTCAACTAGCAATCAACGTTTCAGATGGTGAAGTTTTGTGGACGATATCACATCCTCTCGGTCGAATCCGCGGTTGCAGAAGTGGTATCCGATTGGCAAAATATAATATCTTTTGGTGACTTTGTGATCAATATTCCGTTGTTATGGATTTTGTGTTTTTCTCGGGGTGTTCCATATTGATAAAGCCATGGTTGCACTATCTTTAGTACTTAGAAATGAAAATATTTCAAACTTCTCGCGAGTCCTTGATTGTCGCATCTAGAGAGACAAATTAGGGCAAGGAAATTCAGAAAGTAATGTTGATGCGGGGAAGAATTTTACAACGTCAAAATATTCTAACGTAATTCCTAACTGATTTTACTCGCGTTGATAAACCGCCACTCCTCTTAACGAGAGCCCTTTGATCTTCTGTCGATATCAGATTTCGATTCCCAAGCTCAAGATATAACCAAAGGTAGAGATTTTTTCGATTAGGGCTAGGGCTTAGCTGCTAGTCGTAGCTCCTTCCGCCGCTGAAGATCGATCGCCAACAGAAAAACTTTATACAGACGTCACCCAACAAGCGCGCCCCTTTTAAATTGAATTTTACTATAAAAGAGGATATTCAACTTGACGGGAAAAAAAGCTATGCCCAAGAAGTCGTCAATTCTTTACCAAAACCCACAGCAAACGGCATTCCTGGTGGATCTGCCAGCATCGATAGAATTAGCGCAGGTCCCATCATCATCATGGCAACATAACGACAACAACTACGACTACAGAAAGCTGCTTTCTTCAAAGCCTCTGGAAAAACCTTATCCATCTCCACCGGAACCAAAGAGTCAGGCAGCTCGTGATCGCTTGTTGTCTCGAATACCGCAATCGGAGATCTTATTCCATGAAAACATCGCGCCTTTTGTCCGCGATGGGCTTGATGGGATCCGGAATGGGTTTCAAGGGGTGAAGTGGTGCAGGCCTAGGAGACTGCATTCGGTTGATGGCGGTGATAGCATTGTCCCTAGGAAGTCGCATGGAGAAGAACCAGAGCCACCGAGAAAAAGAATCAAAAAAGCTAGCAACGGCTACGATGAGAGAAGTCTAGTGGATTTGGTGAGACAATCGATGCAGGAACAGCCGCCGTTGATACTATCACCGTCCAGCGTGAATGAATTCTCGGGTTTATCAGATCTCCGTGGTGTGCAGGTCAAGAATCCATCGCATCTGGAATCAGCCATTATTCAAATCAGAGAACCTGAGGGAGAGGAAACAACGAATTATATAATCCCTCCTGGATCATCCTTCGTCCTGGACACTATATCATCAACCACGAATCAGCGATACCGACATCTCGACATCTCACCTATTGTTCCTAGCTTACCACCAACAGACAAATTCAATGTCATTCTCTTCGACCCTCCATGGCCAAACCGCTCCGTGCGGCGTTCTTCCCAGTATCCTACTCACGGGTACTTGGAGCTAGACTCTTTAATCGATATCATGCAACAAACCATCCTCACACATCTCAACTTCGACGACGAGTCCCACGAGGCGATGGTTGGAGTTTGGACTACTAATAATGCAAAATCACGCCAGGCTGCATACACAGCTTTTGAAAACACAGGTCTCGAGGTTCGTGAGGTATTGATATGGCTCAAAACTACTGAGGATGGAGAGCCGGTGTCGCCGTTGGACGGGCTGTGGCGCAAACCATATGAAGTTTTATTCCTTGCACGACCGAAGAAGAAGGATCATGATGATGAAAAGAAAGGAAATCAAAAGCAATACCCACTTAAGCGAATTATAGCTGCTGTGCCGGATGAGCATTCCAGGAAGCCGAATTTGAAGGAACTACTAGAGAACTTGTTCTTTCATACTGATGAATACAACGCGCAAGAGCAACATAATTACACTGCCCTGGAAGTTTTCGCCAGGAATCTGACAGCCGGATGGTGTGCATGTGGAAATGATGTTCTCAAATTCAATGCCGATGAATGGTGGTCCCAACCTTGAAAATATGCCTAGCAAACTATAAAATGAACCTCATAACGCCTGAAGTATTGCTAGCAACCATTTTAAGCCATTTCTTCTAAGATGAGAAGCCGATACAACTATATCGATCAATCAATCAAAAACTGGCCCCAGACTGACCAAGCTAAACCTCAAATCCCCCTTTCCACCCTCTGCCTCTTTCTTCAAGAACCGTCTTGGACCCAGGTCGAGCGCCGTGTCACTAAGCACATCCTCATCCGGACCAAGCTGGCCTCTCTTCAATGGCCCCTTTCGACGCCCATCCAACTCCCACAAATTCCCATCCAGCGCCTTCACAAAGGCCACAAAATGCAAATCAACCTGATCCTCCGCCTCTGGTGCGGCTGTATCACCCAGCTTCGCGGCATCGGCATGCGCAGCCTCAAGAGCCTTGCTATCATACAACAAATCAGCGCGCTCAGCCGGTTTCAGAGGCTCCGCTCCACGCAGCAAACTATCCAAATCAGAGCCCGGGATGACGTGGCTGCGCACTTCGCCATTGCTAACAGCGTGCAGCAAACCGATTAGTCCGCATGCGTTGCGTATTGTCTGCTTGAACCAGAGCACGGGCTCGTCCGGTCCCGTGCCGGTGTAGTCGGATAACGAGGAGTCTTCGGCGACGCGCGAGGCTTCGTAGGTTTCGGACACGGGGAATACGAGGAGAAGAGCGTTGGCGGGACGCGGGACAAAGGCAAGGAGGTCGGGCTCGTCGATGGAGAAGACGTCTGTGAATCCGAAGTGTGTTGGGAGACCGAGTTGATGCACGAGGTGTGACATCACTTCGGGGTTGTTTTCTGTTGGTGGTTAGCTGCTGCTTTTTGCCTTTAGTTTTTATCTGCAAAGCATATATGACTTACCCAGAGGCACAAAGGCCTTTTTATTGCTGGGGACATCAACGTGGTCTGCCATTTTGTTTGTTGTGGTTGGGTGTGTTGTTTCTGCGAGATTTGCAGGAGACAAGAAGCGATAAGCGATAAGATGCGGGGAAGCTCTTATATATCGTAAGCTCTACCATGCCAGGCACCAACTAGGCAACAACCTCTTTCTTGTTTTTTTGTTAACATTATTTCTAAAATTGTGAAGTAATAAAACCTCCTGCATAGAATATAGATTTATAGAGGTTAGGGAAAGAGAATTGCACTCAAATTTAGTAAGAGCTGTGATCCTGAGCAGTTTTGTCAAAGTCGTACTGAACCTTGGAATATACCTCGAATAGATCCATAGTCCCTATCATACTAGCAGGAAGGCATGCTATCACAATATCCGTCCTAAGAGGAATTACGAGGTAGAGCCGGATGAGCCGTAAATACTAACCCACCTACCAATCAAAGGCCTGCAAAGTCTGGAAGCTCATCATCACTTCCTGCAAAGGATACAGTCGGAGGTGAGTTTATATCATTTTCTTTGACATAATCCTTATGGGCCTCGCCATTTACAGTACAGGCGTGGTGGTCGACGACAGCTTGATAGCCGATTCAATAAGGTCAATAATAATGTTGTAAATCAGGTGAAGATCATTCTCTCGTCCGATATCATAGGTTGGACTGAGGTGTAATAGGCCATCAGGGTCCAAACGCTGGAAGCGATAGCATCGACCATCAGTGTTGAAGCCTTGAATAAGTGGAACAGGCTTCCCATCAATCTTCCTCTGATACTGGCAGAGCGCTAGGCATATTGATAACTGCAATTCAGACTGGCTAAAGGTTGCCTCACTCTCAGCCTCAACACAGATGAGAAGAGGACTTGGATCATTTCCACCGGAATGTGCAAATGCCCAATCAGCACAAGCGTCAAATTCCCACGTTATATCAGGGCTGTCTGGCTGCTTCACCTTGACTTGTATATCGTATCCGTGATGCACAACTAGATCTTTGCGTTTCATAGAAGGAACTCCTTGATTCACGCGTGCCTGGTCCACAGCTGGTATCAAGAGCAATTGTGTGCGTATTCGACCGGACTGCTCACGCAATTCAGAGGCATCGAGTCGATCGTAATATTTCGTGAGTTCTGGTGGGATGTCATGCTTTGAATAATCTTGGTGAAGAAACTGTAGATCACGGCGCTCACTGATACTGAAGAAGCATTTGAGATCCTCTGCTGTAATAGTTGTGATAGGTGACGCCATGTTATTGAGTTGATGATATACCTACTATCCTGAGGAGAGAGCCGAGTGCACACGGGGAAGGACGAAAAGGGAGGCCCCCAGAAATCCGTGTTCTATGTAGGACATAATTTAGAAAGGATGTGAACAAAAAAGAAAAAAGAGGTTGTTGTCTAGTTGGTGCCTGACTTGATGATAAGATCGAGATGCAAAAATTACCACACCTTCAGTATGGCAGCCTACTTTTCTACAAACACGATATACGCAAATGTAGCACTAATGAAAACTAATTCTGTCCTTAACGTACCTATAGACTGCCGTATACGCGGACTATAGGTACGTTAACGACACAATTCGTTTTCTACAAATCTTATTTTTCTACACGCACGTTACAGAAAAACGCCATCGAGAATTGTTACATCTGCTCCACGGAAAGTTGTTCAAATACTGACAAGGCAACAAGTGATATCCAAAGTACACCGGTTTGGCAGAGGGAAGTTGAGAGGGTTTGCATGGACAATTCATAAATGACCTATCCCGTGGAACTCAGTCTCTCGGCACTCTCAAACTGACTGCCAGATACCACTCCCAGGAGCTCCTTTGCATGTGCTGCTGCTGTCGCCGCGGCATACCCTTGCCACTGGAGTCTGAATAGTCACGATTCCTCGGATGACGAGACACGGGAAAGCATCCACCAATCCAGCAGCTTCCATCTCAAAGCAGAGCACATGGAGGTCCTTTCGTAATCGATCACGCGTTGCTCCATGTCTCATGGCTTGGTCCCCAGACGCAATAGGGCCGTAATGGATGTGCGGAGTTGGAGAGTCTCGGTGTTTTCGACGAGTTGGCTGGGTCACATCCCATAAGCGTCTTAATCCATCCTCATCCAAACTTCATCATCTGATCTATATAAATAATTAACAACATCCGAAATGGCGTACCGGTAACATGGCGCTCTCTCACAGCGCAGCACGGGGTATGACTCCCCGTTTCAGAGTTCTTTTTTTATTTCTGGTGGTGTGGGCTATCTATCGGTGTTGTAGTCTGTTGTAACTTTTCTTCCATCCTCAGTTGCCTATCTACATCGATGCCCGGGAAGAAGAGTCCATCCTGCGATACGTCCGTTGATCATGTCGCTCTAATGTCACCATGAAGACTTTCGTTACGAATGAAGTCGAGTATTATTTCTGCTTCGTCGCTAACCAAGATATCCCGAAGGGATACGAAGTCACGGCCGTGTGAGATCTCGACCCTCTGCTTTTCAGCCCGAATATCTAGGAAAGCGAGAGCTCGGAAAGTGAAGAATTAGGAGGCAATGACCAGGAACAAGCTAAAGAAATGGTTATGAGCAAAATTCTAGCACATTTTGGTGGTTGTGCCTGTATGCCACGGCAGTCGTGCGTTTGGGCTGCTGTAGATCGTCGTAATCATCCGGTTTTGAGCTCCCAAAATCGTAATAGAATTATATTATACTATTTAAATAGTTTATTGTTTCAATTTCTATCATTAAATTCCAAGTCTAAGCCTTTGGCGTCTCACCCCTCTTCAACGGCCCATAAATCGTGGTCCACAGCTCGTTTGCTTCGCCTAAGAAATACGACAAACTCACATCGGCCATGCCAGCTTCGTCATCTCCAGACATGCCTTCCAGCTGGCTGATAATATTCTGCAATCCGAATGCCTTCCCGACCGCCTGAGTCTGGCCGGCCTCCAACATAACGTTGACAATGTGCACATGGAAGTGGTAGTATGTCGGCTGGTAGTGGATATACAGCTTCAACTGATCCTCCTCGATAAGTCCAGGATAAGTCTTGACCGTAGCATCAACGAGCCTTTGCCTTAGATACTTGAGCCAGGGGATATGCTTCCGTTTCAAATCTCGGAGTGACCAGATATCGCGTCGCTCGACGAGAGCAAGCAGATGCAACGAGCTGATAGTCTTCCGATCCCAATTCAAATCTGGCAGCATCAAAAACCCGTCTTCGGGGCTGTGTCCTTTGTCTCGAAGAAGCACATCTTCCTGCTCTGTGCGGCCTTCGAGGATGTTGAAGACCCAATTCAGCCGTCCTTCCTCGCGCTGCTGCTGCATGTGCGGACGGACGTAGTCTCTGTAGATTTGCGGTGTTTCTGTGACCATGCGTACCGTCTGGGCAGAATATTTCTTTATATGCTTCTCTGTGCAGGGCCAGATCAGGTTCAGTTTGAGATCGGGCGGGCTGTGGTTGTCATCATCTTTTGACGATGCATTTGCCATGTACCACTTGTAGATGTCATTGTCGCCTAGATTGCGCACCCGAGATATACTCGAATGGAATGCTTGTAGGACTTCAACAGATTCTGTCGCAAATGCTGCGCGTTCGGCAACGAGAATGCCTTGCTTGCCGTCAATGTGGCCGAGCAATGAGATGCGGCGGTCACTTTGATCTTCGACAGTTAGAATTGTTGGAATGAAAAGGCTGCTGGTGGAACGCACCTTGATTGAGCAATTTCTCGATGCGGAATCGAGAAATGAGCGATTCCGCTGCAGACCTGTCTTGTGCCATATTCAAAATGAGATCCCAAACAAAGAAACGAGCAGGATGTCTAAGTATCTGGCTATGAAAGTACTACGAATAATTCTGTCTTGAGATGTTGCCGACTGCGGGGCGGACGGATGCCTTAACAATGTGGAATCCATCTGGGGTTATTTAGGGTTATGAGCCCTAACATCATACAGCAACATACATTGTGCAGATACCTGATGCCCGCAAATTAGACAACTAAGCCTCAATCATTAATTGAAATTCTTTCTAACTAGTTACTGTCATTTGCTGATAGTCACAGCAGGCTACTCCGTACTAAGTACGCCTAAGGCAGCCTTGCTCGGCTATGCATGTCATACGCAGCTCAGCCTCAATGCTTAGCTTGGATCTAGAGTCAAGGAACATTCCTTCCAGGTTCTATGCAGGGACTAGAATGTTTGGCGTGTGATTTAAAATTACCGGGCTGGACAAGGCATATGGATGCTATCATCATGACTGAGAATCGTAAGCTCAACCTCATAAACGCCTCGAGGCAACATACGAAGTATAAAACGGTGGACGTTTCTGTATTCAACCATTGATAAATTAACACTCCATATTATTTCTATTCATCTACTCAAACCAACTAAGTGCAATATATCAGTCTCCAAATATATTTCAACAGAAACAACATGCCAGCCCTAATCACCTCCCCAATCAGCCTCAAACCCAAGCTCTCAACCCTGACTTTCGTCACCTCCAACGCCGACAAAATCCGCGAAGTCACTGCAATTTGCAAGGAGTACGGAATCAGGGTTGAGATCGTGCAGTCCATCGACTTGCCTGAATTGCAGGGGTCGATTGAAGAAGTGGCGCGGGAGAAATGTCGACAGGCTGCGTTGGCTGTGTGTTTTCCTCTTACCTTGAAATTATAGAAAGATGCTGATCATAAATAACCAGGTAAACGTTCCAGTGTTAGTCGAAGACAGTGCCCTTATATTCCATGCTTTGAACGGACTACCGGGGCCGTATATGTGTGTAGCCCTAACTCATCCTCCTTTACCTCAATCTGACTTGGGAAAGAAAATGGTTCTACCAATCCCTCGGCCTCGACGGTCTAAATCGTCTTTTGGCCGGCCACGACGACAAATCTGCCGCGGCAGTGTGCACTTTCGCATTCTCATGGGGTCAACATCAGGATCAATACCCATCTCCATATAATCAGAGTGCAGGTACACACAAACCAGAACCAGAGGTATTCCTCTTCCAGGGCCGGAACGAAGGTAGAATAGTTCCGCAGAGGGGAGGGCATGGATTCGGTGAGTTCTATGGATATATGTAAATGGATTGTTAGAACAATCGCTGACCCTTGACATTCAGCATTCGATCCCATTTTCGAGTATGAAGGAAAGACGTATTCGGAACTAGAGCCTGATATCAAGGTATTCATTCTTTTCTCATCATGTAAGAAAATCAACTAACGAATATTGAAACTGACAGAATCGTACTTCGGACCGGTACAAAGGTTTGGTTAAATTCTTGGATTGGTTGTCTTCTTAGAGATCTAGATATATATCGAGGGCCATTTATACGCTAGATGGGATGATGTTTAGTATAGAACGATGTACACTATGTAGCTTGATGCTTTGTTTTATGAGTAATCATTAATCTAATACCAACACTTTGATACAAATATGAGTTATTGACTAAATAGATAAAGTGGGCATGTATATAGTGAAATGAGCTCACGACTCAGATTGCACCTTTCTATATGTTGAAAATGGCTTCTCTCTCTCACAGTAAACTGCTAATTAGTATAAAAGAAGCTAGGCTCGAGCTTGCGAAGGATCTATTTTCTGATCATTGCGAATGCCCAATCCTGATTGGGCTGGGGACGGCACCGCCACTTGCTATAAAATGTAACTGTAGAAGCGATGCTTTGGTCTTTGTTTCTTTACAGCTACACCCCACCTAGGTAGATGGCCAGGCATACCTCAACATGGAAAACTTTGAAGCAAAACTTGCCCAAGCCACAGCTCCGGAGAACAGACGTCTTCTAGGCGCAATCGGACTTGTAGCAAATGACAAGGGTGCGACAGCCAGAGAATCGTCAGATGTGAAATTCCTACTGAAAAATCGCAGGCGAGACTCTATATTGCCATGCATCTGGCTTCCTCGCCCTGGATTCAGATGCCCGGTTACTCGACTCCGACAGTACCTTTATACTCGGCTCTGCTGGGAAGTTCATTACCCATATTGCAGCCTTGCAACTCGTTGAGCAGGGCGCTCTTACACTCGACGAGCCAATTTACAGACATCTCCCGGAGCTGCGATCTCTCCCTCTAATCACACGCGGCAGTGCCAATCAGCCCTTTATACTCAGCCCAGTCACCAAGAACATTACTCTGCGCCACTTACTCTCGCATACAAGCGGCCTAGCGAGCGAAGACCACCCTCTTATAAGCGAATACCTATCTTCTGATGTCGCAAAAGTTCACGTTGAGCCTGATGCTCACAAAATTGTGCAATACTTCTCTAATCCTCTCGTCTTCGAGCCTGGAGAAGGCTTTGAATATGGTCACAGCATCTACTGGACACAGTTACTTGTAGCTCGTCTCGGAGGGGACTTCGCCAGATATGTGCAAGAGCACATCTTTGACCGAATCGGCATGGCTTCATCAACGTACCAGCCGAACGAGCGTGCCGATATATACGACAGGCGGTTACAGATGGTCGAAAGACGAGATGGGAATCTTGTCCCCGCTGACGGCGCAGCACATGGGCTGCTAGCCAGCGCATCTGACATGGGGATCATCTTGAGTGACCTTGTCTCTGCACAATCCCGAATCTTGAGTCCTGCGTCCGTCGAGCTACTATTCACAGGGCAACTTGCACCATCGACGGCTGCTCTTGCGAGCCTGCGTGGAGATGACGAGAACTATGCCTTCTGTGCAGGACGTGACAATCCTCCGTCGGTCAATTGGAGTCTCGCGGGACTTTTGGCAGAGGATGTGCTCCCCGTCTCACAGATGCCCAAGGGGACCATGACTTGGGAGGGAATGCCGAATGTGCTCTGGGCAGTGAATCGTGAGAAGAAAGTGGGCATGTTTTTCGGTACACAGTTGGTGCCTGTGGGCGACGAGATAGCAAACGGACTTGCCCTCATGTTTATGAGGGATGCGTGGAATAGATTTACTTCATGAGATATGGATTTAAATTAGAAGATAGTAGGCAAAAGCGTTAAGAGAAGGAAAAAATCTGGCATTTAATTCATAATGTCCATGCAATCATGTCTGACCATAGGGCATTTTTGAAGCGAAAAAAGAGAAAAACAAACAGTGATGAGAGCCAAAAACGGCCTCATCAAGTCAACGAGGACAAAAAGATAATGTATAAGAAAAACTTCGAAAGAGCACAAAAAAAAACACATCATTTTTTAAACGAATGACCGTCAACAACAGAGTTAGTTCATCATAAATCCTTCCTTGCCTCCCAACATACGATCCAGCGCCGGTTGGAGTCAAGGCCGTAATACGAAAGAAACGAAGGCTTATTTTTGCGTACATAGATGGCCGCTTTTGTGATGAGATGAAATGAAAAGATGTCAAAAAATGGCAAAAAATATTTTTTATACAATAAGTCTATATCGATCCAACGATAGAAAGAGATAGGGGGTAGCTGAGGTTTCTCAATCAGGCTATTCAGCGCTAGATCCATCGCACGCGTTAGTGAAAGAACGTATTCAATTTTCAATCACGAGAACTTACGCGTCCACGTCGTCCAACCGCGCCCTGGTTGGGAATAGCCTGTGCCTGAGGGTAGTATTGAGGCGAATATTGGTACATTTGAGCCGAATTCAACACTGGGCTGTATTGAGGCGGGGCGAATGCCGGCTGTCCGAGAATTGCATTGGGATTCACCTGCGACGGCCCACCCGGAAGGCCTCTCATGTTGTCCATGCCCCCAGCATAGCCCTGGTAAACGTTTCCGCCCATGCCACCTGGGTAAACCCCGCCTTGAGGCACTCCACGTGATTGAAGATAGGCTTGATATTGCAACTGCTGCTGCGATACGGATAGCCCATTGTCCTGGCCAAATCCTGGTCCATTCACACCATTGAGGCCATTGGAAGGAAAGTCGTAGGGCTGCTCGCCTGGGCGTCCAGGGTCAACATTCGGGGAGTTCGAGTACGGAGTACCAAACTGCCTGTCCGTCTGATTCGGATAGCCGGAGCTGGCTTGACGTGATGATGTTGGGCGGTGCTGTTTGTCGCCATTTACTCCATGGCCACTAGCACTTGCGTCCCTCCCATGATGGTCACGAGAGCTTGCTCGAGAAGACAGACCAACTTCATCCATAAGCCGCTTGTAGCCTTGGCTCGGAGTTGCTTTCAGCTTAGTGAGAACCTTGGACACGTTTTTGACAACCTCTGCGCGCATTGACTCGTCAAAGAAAGGCGTTGTAAGAACTTTGAAAATCAAGGTAGCCCCCGAGCTAGGGTCGCTGAGAATTCTCTCCAAGGACTCATCGTTAGGACTGAAAAAGAGAGCCTTCAGGACGATCTCTCGTGCCTCGGGCTCATTCCGCTGGTTGATGACCTTCAGAACGGTCAAATACGCAACTTTGTGTGTGCAGAGATGGACCAAGTGCGGAACGAGTCGAGGGGCGAGGACAGTTCTCCGACGTGGGAAGGTACAAGTATCAAGGAACCAAGTCAGCAGCAAAGCACCATTAGCGTTTGTAGCAAGCTGTACGCTGTGCAGTGCAATAGCAGCAGCTAGCATCCGCTGTTGATCCTTTGTTGCATGGTGGCTTTCTAAGCAAGCACGCATCGCACGGGCGCCAAAACGTCCTTGAGAGACTTCCCACAGCCTACTAAGCATGCTTTCAAAAATAAAGTCGTTATATGGGCTGCCGAATCGCAAACAGCACTGCAGAACATAGTTGCCGTACTGGTCGAGAAACAGGGGTACGGTGTAAGGGCGTAAGCTGTCCACAATGATTTGCATTTGGTTGGGCGCTTTCGCGACATCGATGATTTTCTGAGCTGCCCATGTACCGTTCTTGTGAACACCGATTTCAGCCATATGAGGCGATATCTGTACCAGCATCTGTTCCTTCGTCTGTTCAGAGCAAAATTCGAACAGCTTCTGAACGACCGTGTTGCCAAGGTAGTCTGACGCTAGCTCTGCGATTTCCGGTAGCATGCCGTTCGCTGTCTCTTCAATTTCCTGCACAGAGCAGAGCCCATTATCGATTCGCTTTCGAATGTCACGAAGCTTTGGTGCATCATGCATTCTAGCAGCACTTGGCTCAGGAACGGTGGAGATCTCGTCTTCAAATGATTGGAAAGATACTGCTCTTTGCACGCTAGCTGTAATGGCATGCACATCATCATCGGACGCTCCAAATTCCCTTACAATTTCGGCCATTTCGTGGCGCAAATCTGACAGCGGGGGAACCTGCGGAGTGATCGTTCCGGCTCGATCGAGCTTAGATGCATCTATAGCCCCATGCTCTCCCAAAGCAGAGTTGGGGTCAGGAGTTGGCGAAAGATGCGTACCATTGGCTCCAGGTGTCCCTGATGCAGATGTACCAGGAACTTTGGCGTACCCGATTCTTACAGGTCCTGCACCGGGGAAGATTTCTTTGCCATTGAGTAGGTTCTTTGCCTGAACAGCACTCTCCAGGCGCTCGAAATTGACAAATCCACAATTCTTGTGTGTGAGGACTCGGGTTGACTCGATTTTGCCATACATGCTGAAAATGGCATCCAGCGAAGTAACTGTGGTAGAAACCGGGATACTTCCAATCCACAGGGCCCTTGTAGGACCTTCAATGCTGCCCTCTTCCGCGACTTCAGCTGGAGGGCGGACGCCCGTGTTTGCACCACCAAGATGCATCAACTGAACTGCTTCTGAGAGTTCATCGTACTCGCTGCCTTCTGCAATGCCAAGGTCTGCAGCGCTGATGCTGTTATCCAATCGAGAGGGGGTTGCGAGATAGTTTCGAATCGAAGAACGTTGTGGTGGTGTATCAAGGATACCAGCAGTGCGAGCGCGCGGACGACTTGCCGAGGCGTGGTTGGCAAAAGCCTGAACCGCAAGGTTGTGCTGATGGATCTGGGCTTGGGTGGCGGCGAGTTGAGCAGCAGTAGCGGCGGCGGATGGTGTCAAGGTCCCGGATGGTACTTGTGGATAAGAACCGCCATACTCCTCATCATCCTCAGCATATTTCTCCTTGGCATTGACCGAGTAGGAACGGAATCTGTTGTTGCTCTTTATCATAGCGAGTTCCGCAAGGAGTGGGGGTAGGGAAGATTGCTGTTGCTGCTGTTGAAGTAATGCTTCGACGGAGGAGTGTGAAAGAGAATTGTGTTGTGGAGTCTCCGCCAATCCCAAGTAGTCGAGAGTCTTCACGTCACTGTCAGCAAACCCATTGCCTGAGAATGACGATTGAGTCGGGGATGTTCGTCCCTCCGAAGACCTAATGCTGGTCAAGGTCGTGGCACGATCGCGCCCTGAGGCCCAGCTTGTCGAGAATACAGACGGACCAAACGGGTTGGATGCCCCCAAGAAGCTGTTGGTGCGCTGAGGCATCGAACCTGCCCGCAAGCGAGATAGCGTGTTGCCTCCAGCACCCGATGTTGCGGTTCTGCTGCCTGTATCAATGCCAGACAAGCCCGGTGGACGGAATGGGCTGGTAGATGGTGTAGGCCTTGAGCTTTGAGACAGGAAGGAAGGTGGCTGGGATGTTGCGGGGTTCATGGTGCCAACAGCTGGGAATCGCGATGGCACAGTGCCAGCTCTGGCTCGTCGAGCAGGGCTGCTCAGTGTGGGCTCTGAAGCTATCAGATCGGGGAAGCCATCTTGACTCGGCGACTCGGGGATATTCTCGCGTAGAGGGGTTGAGTGGCCACTCGTCGGCGGCCCCCAAATGCTTGCCGGGAGGCCTTCTTGAGCTTGAATTTCACGGGCTCTATTTAACGGGGAAAAATAATAACGTGAGCAAAACGTCGAAAGCAAATTTCCATGATAGTGATGAGTCC
Source organism: Penicillium sp. OUCMDZ-019 (assembly GCA_011750695.1). Classification (NCBI taxonomy): domain Eukaryota; kingdom Fungi; phylum Ascomycota; class Eurotiomycetes; order Eurotiales; family Aspergillaceae; genus Penicillium; species Penicillium sp. OUCMDZ-019. The sequence goes on along the minus strand of WTTZ01000020.1, from coordinate 309,097 downwards.
TTACCGCTTTGAATACAGGCGAGTGCCTAGTTCAGAGGGGGATCCAGCCCCTAGGCGTGTACTACCTAACGATCCCGGGCCATTTCCCAGTCCATTGGTAGTACCGAACGGAGATTTGCCTAGACTCGCAGCAAGCTCATTCGGCGAGTTGCTACCCGTCGATGTTCCTGACATTGACTGAGAGACCGGGATGTAGTTGAGATTGAGGTGGCCGTCTGGCCGCGAAACAGGCACCATTACAAATTATAAGTGTTCCGGTGACTTGACCAGAAGTTATATAGTTGGAAATTGGAATAGACGGCGTAATTGATCGCCGAGAAGAGGAAGCTGAAATTAGACTGGTGTCTTCAGTTCCGGAAGGGGTTGTCAAGGTGACTTGCTCGGTAGAGACGGAGGTCGCTATAAAAACCCATAAGATTGTGAGAGTGTGTTGAAGACAGATACCAAATGTGTCCCCTCTATCGCACAGCACAATTCTGCCACAATAGATGCACCACTTTATTAAAACCGAATCGGATCAATATATACGCTCAGCCGATCACGCAGCGACGGAACGATCCCCAGCACCAAGAAGCTAAATACTGGCACAAATTTTTTGTAACGTAGGCGAAATTATCCGGGTCAACGATCAACCCAGAGGCGCACCGATACGAGATTTGCACAAAGTCAAGAATCGAATTCTGAGCGGCCACGGGACTCGATGGATGACGGCGAGTGACAGGTCATGCGAAAAAGCGAGACAACGCGCGGGATAATGAATTCCAGACTGGATTGGTTAATGGAATTAAAGATATTAGAAGAGTATCTCTGGCCAGAAGCGATGAGAAAGCTGTCGTCGAGACACAAAGCGTCGAGGAGAAGAGCGTTGTTTTGGAGTCTTGGGACAGGGTGGCAGGACGTCGACAGCTCTCGAAATGAGAAGTCCGGCCGGGCGGAAAGCACGGAGGGGGAAAGAAAGATCAATGGGATGAAGGAAAGGGCGGTATTAATAAGTAGAACTATTATTATCAAAACCTCTGGAGAGGGCCCGCGAAGGGAAGAGAGAGAGGGAGGATAACGAAGGATGAGGGATGAGGTTGGGGGGAAGGAAGTAAAGTAAACTGTCGAGGTAATCTGGATGTCGTCGCCAGGAGAAGAAGGGAGCCAGCCGACGCTAACTATAATTAACCCCCGTTAGCTTACCGTACCGTACCTGTCGATGTTTCTTAACGCTTCCTCCCGGCGAACGCTCGGCGTGACGATTTCCGTGACGAACCGCTGTTTGAAGAGACAATCCCATGATCAAATCGATCGATTGTTTTCAAAGGACTCGGATACACACATGATCAAACGGAGAGAGCGTGTAGATACAGCCATTGTGTTGGGGCTGGCTTGTCTGCGACTGGACAAAATCCTCCGACTAGGTGCATATGGTATGGTTTCCGGTAATACAATACGCACAGGTCTACTATGTAGCATGTAGTATGCTCTGCCATCGAGATACGTAGTACTATCACACTGCTAAATTTTAACTCGGGTTTAATGGCAAAGAAGAATCAACAGCAAACCTGATTAATCTGATTACTCTGATTACTTTGATTAGGGCAGATGCGCGATGTATGGTGGCCTTGGTCTATTAATAATTTTAGATTCAGGGCTGGTACACCAGCACTCCATCACGCATAATGATGGAATCGTGTTTCATGGGAATGTCGATCGCATAGACGAGGACGGTTGAAGCCTATAGAAGGCTTGCATGACTCAGATCTTCATAATAGAGATATCTCCTAGGTGCATGCTGGTGTTTGTAAAGCAGCAGTGGGTTGATTCAGTAAGGGGCTGGTACCAGCATCTCTGTCGGCTGCCACCGCCCAACCCACCCCGACACCCTCACGAGGCCAGATCATATCATTATCAAGTCTGTGCATGCATCCTTGCAAAGAATGCATACAAAGACATGTTAATGTGTTTCAAACGTGCTGGGGAAAAGAACGCATCGTAAATAAAAAACAAAAAGAAGACGCCTAGGCTAATCCTAAACCGGGTGCGGCCCCACATATTTTCTGATTTGCAGCTGTCAGCAACAGCCGCCTTTCCTGTTTGGGGACTAGCGTTTAATACGGCGTAGTATTGCTCTTACCCTGTAACTTAGTTAACTGTTCAAGTAATGCAGGCAAGTGTCTCAGTCTGGTTTCACTCATCACAACCAACCGATTGCCTGCATTGACTGCAGATGAAACAGTTATACACACTCATACTTGATCCAAGGTTACCACCTGTCTACCAGCTTGGTCGAGCAATGCGGAGTATATTGTTCTGACATCACATCACGTGACAGTAGCGGTACACGAAGTCACGTGCTATCAACCGCCAAGAAGCGACCCTGACGCGGAGTGTGAGAGGCAATCTACATCTCCGATATTAACCTATCCCTTCGACCTGTTCGCATTTCTTCAATTTCCCACTTGAATAGGAAATATAGAAAGATTCGCGCACCTGCGCAATCTTTCATCAACCATGGCGGCCGTCGACGAGACTTCCTCTTTCACCGGCGCCGACACTTCTGAAGATGAAGCCGTTATTGAATCTCTGGTTGCCGGACGGCAAAAGCGAAGCACAGCCGGGCGAAACATGTCGTCGCTGCTCGACGCCGCTGCCGATGACGACCTCACGCTCCTATTCGCCGAAGACGAAAACGACGACGAATTTGACCAGGTTGAAGGAGCCGACGGGGATTTCGACGATATGCGCTTGGACTCGTCCTCCGAAGACGAAGATGAGAATGCGGCCGACGACGATTTAGAAGGCGAAAGGGAGTTGGAGAAACAAGCGAGAGTGGACCGGAAAAAGCGCAAGGCTCAGGAGTCGCTGAGACTTACAGCTCTGCGGAAAAAGGTCAAGATTGATTCTCCTATGGTGGCGAATAATGCGCCTAGCGATACGACGGAGACAATCACCCAGCGTCCGAAGAAAAAGTCCGAGCGAGTGTCATGGCTGCCAACGCCCGAAGAGGGACCAGTCCGGTCGTCTTCGCGTCGCCAAACCATGCAGAACAAGGAACTTACACACGCCAGACTGAAGGACAGCGAGCAAAGGCGGATCAAGCTTATTGCAACCATGGAGCAGGCAGCAAAAAGGAAGCAAAGAACGAAACCCAAGGTCAGGACTCAGGAAGAACGGCTGGCTGAAGCAGCGAAGATCGAGCGATTAAATAAGAAAACCTTGAACCGGTGGGAGGAAATGGAGAAACGAAAGGCCGAAGAACGCAAGGCGAAGCTCGAGGCGTTGCAGAACCGTCGTCTTGAAGGGCCTGTTATGTCGTGGTGGAGTGGAATTGCGAAGTGGGCTAATGGGAAGTTGGTGCGCGTGGGCAATGTCGAAGTCAAGCCAAAGATGGAGAAGGAGGAAGCAGAACGGAAGAAGAAGTCAGCGGCGAAAGATGCGGCAGCTCAGGAAGCACCCAAGGTAGACGCAACGGCAGAGACCAAGACAGATGAGGTTCCTACTACGACAGCCACTGGCGCTTTACCTCCTGAAGTATTACCCGCGCCAGAAGCTACGGTTCCTACGGTAGCTACGGTTGGAAGCGTGGATGCGACGAAACAAGACGATACCGTGCCCCCAGCGCTAGAAAGCGAGAAAGCGACGAGTCCACTGGGATTCCTTGACGGTATCCACCATTATGCGTCTCTTCCAGCAACGCCTGCACCGGATACAACAGAAGCAGAGGCGAAGGCCCCTGAACCAGAAAACCCAAAGCCGGAGTCATCAGATGCCGCTGGGAAAGAGCAATCTAAAGATGAGGATAGCAAAACAGAGACTCCGTCGCATGACGGCCCGCCAGTTGACCCGCCAGTCGACGCATCAAGTGGAGATGGGAAAACAGAGGGTACTCAAGTTGACGATACCCCAGTGGAGACACAGTCACCCGAAGATTCGAAAGGTGTCCCGGAAGAGAAGCCTCAATCGGATTCTAACTCGGCCGATGGACAGCCTAGCGAAACTCCGGCATCGCAAGAGCCGCAAATGGCGTCAAACGAAGCTGGCGCAGACAATATGCAAGCAGAAACAGAGACGGTAGCGAAGGAAAATGCAGATAAGAGCGTTGTTGTCGGCAGGGAAAATGTCGAGTCAACAACAGCTCCTGCTGTGCCCGCCAGCGAAGAACCCAAACAACCCGAGCCACCCGTGCAAGCTGCTACGGAGACGTCAGAGATGGACATTGACAAGCCTGTGTCCGTTGTTGAGCCGACAATAGCAGGCGAGGCCGAAGCTACAGCACCAGCGCAACCCGAAATAACCGAACAAACAGGACGCAATCTGCTGGTGCTAGAAAACTTTGACAACCCAACCATGCAAAGTCGCCAATACAGCATCTACTTTAACTCGAAGAAACCGCCGCGTCTAGCGAGTGAGTGCTCCCTCTCTCCCCTTTCTCTTACTCTTGTCGACTAACTAACTGACTACAGAAATATCATCGCACCTCTGCCCGATAACGTCGCAACTCTCGCGGTACCGCGACCCGGACACGGGCCTGCCGTATGCGAACATGGTTGGGTATCGCGAAATCCGCAATCTGACAGAGCAAAAGTACACGTGGAGTGGGATGCTGGGGTGCTACGTAGGCAGTGCGACTGTGGCGGCCAAAGGTGTGCCGGAGCAATTCATTACAGGCGTGAAGCCAGTGCCTTCGGTCGATGCTTCTGGCGATGCCTCGGGTGACAAAGAGAAAGGAAAGGAAAAAGCAGATGGAGAAAGCATGGAGGTGGACACATGATCAGGATAATAAAGTGTATAATATATGCATGTGCGTTGGAGAGTTAGATACCCAATCAATAGTCTTCGTTAGGTTTGCTGCCCTAACCCTAAAACCATAAACCTTCCGTAATCATAAATAATCTATGATGATCGACCGATGTGATAATAAATGTGATGAAATCCTGTGTCACCCAAAGGTCCTCCCTCAACCAAAAAACAAAACAAAACAAAAAAAAGACTCATTCGACTGACAGATGACACCATCCTGGCTTTAAAGGGCGGTCACATTTTGATGCGATTGCATGATCGATTGACGTCAACCATGTGCGTTTTGCCCCATTCCGTATGCCAGGTATGCAATGTACTGTCTGCCTGAGGTGTTGTCAACTGATCTTGCAAGGTACTCCATACTTGCCTAGACTAGACTCATATTTGAGACTTTACTCCACATACTGCGTGTTGACTAAGAAAAAGCTTGAGGGATGTCGTGTCAGTCTTGCATGTGGGTGGTGTAACCCTAACCCTAGTCTGTTGTGTCCATGGACGACAGGAGCGAAGAGCAAATCATCCGAGCAGATTCTTCAGGGATGGACCGATTCTATTAATATTCTGACTCGTACGTGGACAGTAAGGCAGTGCAGGCAGTCTAGAATCTGGTTCACGTCAATTCTAGGCTCTGGTTCAGACAGCGGGATATCCGGATGCGGAAGTGATATAATGATGTGTGATGGATCAGATTTCTACCGCACGACGACTCCCAGTGGTCTGGCCTCGTGGTGGCTGATGGCAGTACAGTAATAATATGTGCTGGCATTAACCATGTTCTAGACTTGCGTAAGAATCATTACTGCATCAGGCTAGCAGAGAGTTACGTACTATCTAGTATCAGACCCCGATTGTTCTCGACCAGCTTACGTACGGCGAATATCCTAATCTTCAGCGCTGATGGTGAATCTTATAATCAGCCGATGTCCATCCCAAATCTGAATATTATTTACTATTTGTTTGTGTGTCCGAGTGTCTCACCGCTGGTATCTCTATCGCGTGCTTATCTCGCTCGTTAACTATCACCATCGCGAGACTGCTGAGTCACGCTGATCTCGACATAATAACAGCATTCCTCTCTCTGGAAGAGTAGACTAAGCCTGTACCTGCATCGCGCAAATTACTTGCTGTCCTACGCGGGCTGCTTGTCGCACGAATACTACACACACACACACACACACATTTATTACTCGTTTCATTCATTATTTTTATTATTATTATTAGTATTATTGCTATCGCATCCCTTTGATCGGCTGGTGGGTCTGCTTATCTTGCAAGGGCCATACCAAACCACACCAGGCCAAAATGCATCGCCAACAAAAGCCTCATAGTAGGACCGCTGCTAATAATAATATCTCACCGCCATCCACGAAGCGTCCTCCTTTTCACCGCCACACCACTTGTCCTTCTACGACTACTGCTGCAAATCCCAATCCCAATACCACTCCTAATCCTCCGACCAGAAAAGGAGTCAAGTCTCTTTATCACCGCAAGAGCGCTTCGGCCCACACGATTTCTCACCACCACAACCACTCCCACTCCCACTCCCACAGCCACAAATCTCACCAATCGCTCAGCAAACTGCTCGGCGCAGGCTCTGGCCCTGCCAGCTTACCCGTCAGCAAGGCGGACGACGAAATGGCGACTAGCTTTCTGCAGTACTGGTACGTTCCTTGTTCCTTGTCCCTTTCCTTATCTATCGATGTATGACATGCATGCGTGGACCGCCTCATTTTCTTCCCTCGTCTCACATTCCACAACCTGGTCTCAACATCCAATATTTATACCGCTGGACCCCCTGGCTGACGTCGTATGTAGCGCCATGTGCGAGAAGCAGATAACGGTGCCCAGCAACTCGGTTCTGTATTGCAGCGAGAGGTATGTGACTCATCTATCTATATCTATGTGTATCTCCCGGCAATAGCCCTAAGTTACTAACTGACTCTTTGTATACAGCTGCCGCCGCAAAGACTCCTGCAAGCCCCTCTCGGCCTCTTCATACACATACACCATGACTTCCTCTCCCTCCTCTACTCACATCGACCAGCCGCCCTCGCCGGCCATGTCCTCCTCCGGCTCGCTGACCAGGATACCTTCCGACCTGCACTTCTCCAAGGCGGATCTTGACCCCACCGAATGGAAACCCGTGATACACGGGTACGACTACTGGGGCGGCCACGCACGCAACGCCTCGTCCACCTCGCTGGCTGCGTCGCCCTCGCCCTCCAGCGATGCATGGACCTACCTCTCGCAGTTCCATTCGTCCGCGCCTGCTGCTACTGCTACCTCTGCCTCTGCCCCGGGCACCGCATCCTCGCTCCCGCCGCTGATGATCCGCCGTCCGACCCAGCCGCGCCATGCCAGCAACAGCAGCACGAGTCTGTCGGCCCTGAGCAGCAGCAGCAACACCATCGGCGGCGTGCCCTCGCTCGTGCACACGCCTGCGACGTCGACCTCCGCCTCGTCCGTGACGAGCAGCAGCCCCCCGTCGTCGGCGGCGGACTACATCGGCGCTTATGTGTATGACACTGCGTCGCGGCCGCTGCCCCCGCGCCACAACCCGTCGTTCTCGGGTGTGACCAAGGGCGTGGAGTTGGTTGTGCCGCATATCATTGCGCCGGGTGGCGGCAAGGGTGCTGCTGTTGCTGCTGCTGCTGCTGAGAATGTTGACGTGGTGGATGAGGACGATGTTGATGTTGTCGCTGCCCATGAAGGTGGCCTTTGGTTGAGAGCATAACTACTAGCATAGCATGCATGGGATAGGTAGTACTGGGAAAAGTACACGATTATTTGTTTCTTTATCTTGTGGCAATTGTTGATAATCCTTTTTTTTTTACTATTATACTCTTACGGAGCTGTTACACCTTCCGGTTAAGTAATGAATCAACAAACATATTTATTCGTCCCTTTCGTCCTTTTATTCCCAATAGGCTGTAACTAGCTACCCGCTGGAGTATCAATCAAGAGTTCAATCAAGAGTTCAGTCAAGAGTTCAGTCAAGAGTTCAGTCATCTATGGAGTGCAGCGACCCGTGAATCGCGGATACAAGCAGCACTCGCGGACCGTGTAGCGACCGCAAATCCAGGCCAGGAAACGCTCAAGACCCAATCCGTAGCCTCCGTGGGGAGATGTTCCGTATCTAAGACGCATTAGTATGTATATTTCTGAATTGCAGGAGAAAAACCTACTTCCGCTGGTCGGTGTACCAGTAGTACGGCGACGGGTCCATCTCCTCTCGCTTATACGCCGCAATCAACTCATCCCAGTCGTCGATACGGCAGCTTCCTCCCACAATCTCACCCACGCCAGGCATCAGCACGTCGACACTCTCCGTGACTCGCGCATCCTGCGGGTCCTTCTTCATGTAGAATGCCTTGATCTCCGCGGGGAAATGCGTCAGGAAAATAGGCTGGTTGATGATATCAGTCATCTTGCGTTCAGCTGCTTCGGCAATGTCGTCGCCGAACTTGTGAGGCTGGTTTTCCTCGTTGGGGATGTTGTGTTCCTGCAGCCATACAATCGCGTCCGAGTATCGCATCCGTTTGAATGGGCGTTGCGGTACTTTGAAATCTGGGTTGAGTTCTTTGATGTATTTGGCAGTCTGCTCGTCCTCAAGCAGATACCCGATCACGCGGGAAATAACTTCTTCCAGATGCTCAAGGAGATCATCAAAAGTGATAAAGTCCAACTCTGCCTCAATGTGTGTATACTCGGACAAGTGGCGTCGTGTAAGCGATTTCTCGGCACGGAAGGATGGGCAAATACAAAATACATCTCCGAGAGACGCCAAGCAGGTCTCGAGATACAACTGCGATGACTGCGTCAAGTACGCCGCTTCGCCGTAGTAGTCAAACGAGAACAGCGTGCTGCCACCCTCGACCTGTGTCTGCACCATCGAAGGCGGCGTCACTTCCAACATCTTGGTCTCCTCGAATGTTCGCCTAAAAGCCCTCAGAGCTGCCGCTCGCACCTTCATTACGGCAGACGATGTCTCACCACGGAGAACCAAATGTCTGTTGTTGTACAGCGTCTGAGGGTCAGATTCGGCCGAAACACGGTTGGTAATGGCCTCCTTGTCACCCGCAGCCCTGCCGATGACCGTGAAAAAGTCCGCGTGCAGTTCTCGGTCATTGGGCGCATGCTGCTTGGGAGGCACGGCTCGCATCTCACCGTGAATGGCAATTGACGTCTCAAGAGTCAGGGTCATCGCATCATAAGTCTTGACCAGATCTCCCATCAATATAACTTGGAGGAAACCATATCCATCAGTAAGTGTGATGAAAACGACGTCCTTCTGTGCTCGCAGACGATGCACACGACCGAGGACACGAACACGAGTTCCAGGCTCGTCGGATTCTGGTGTACGCAGCTTGACGACCGCCGGGTCGGTAACGTCGAGTCGAATGCGCACTGGTTTCGGGAGAGAAGAGTCCTCTGTGATGACAACCTTCTTGGCCTCCTCAAGCACAGCCTGGCGTTTCTCAGCCTCGGCCTTTTCGCGAATCGCAAGTTCCTGTGCCTTGGCTGCCTTCTTCTGGGCTCCCTCGTACTGTTTCGTCATCTTCTTCACGGCCGACGCGGAGGGTGGTTTCCACTCGAGGCGGGCGGCTTCATTGCCTTCCTCAACAGCGCCTGTAAGCGATTTGCGCACCAGGTACTTGATTCCTTCGGTGGAGGGGGCATGCTGCAGCATGGCGTGGAGGAGGGACTTGTAGGGGGCGGCTTCGGTGCCGCTGGCCGACGAGTCGTCCTTTCCAACATCCTCGTCGATGTAGATTTTTTGTTCAGGGGCCGCCATGTTGACGTTTAGATTCAATCGTCTCCTATGTCTCTATGTCTTCAAAGAAAGTGTCAAGTCAGCCAAGGAGCCGTCCCGTCTAGTTATTCGAATGCGGGTATGACTATGACTCAGAGATAAAACTGACCAATGCAGCGTAAACGTTTGCACGTTCTTTAATCAAGGCCTGCTTGGACTTTAGATAGGGCGACGTAGCCACCAGCTGGTATGCTGAGTCACTGAGGGCGATGCGAAACGCGGTGGAGTGAGTCAAAGTTGACCTGTCGGGTTTTTACCCACGGAAGGAGGGGTTGCAATTCTCGCGATAACTGTGCGGCGTCCTTATCTCTTGCTGCCTAAGGCATCAACCTCAACATTTGCATCTGCAGACAGAACAACTTCTTCTACCCGACCATTTTCTTTGCATCTGGAGGACTTCTAATGATTTCATGTACGGAGTATACTATATTACTACTAATATTAACTCATTCCCTGAATTTGTCATGCAATCACTATGACTATGCCAGGGTTCTACCTGCTAATCCCCAACTAGGCTTGTTCATGCATTATAAGTAGGTACGTAGATAGGACTATTATTGATATGTACTGCCATTTGAGTCAAGGCAGTCTATTGAACACCGGCATAATGCATCAGCAATTCTTCCAATGTGAATCATCTGAGTACCAGTCACAGTCCGCCCTTGCGGATTCGATTATTGGTCGAGTGCCTTCCTTGACCGTCTGCAATATTCACGGCTGAGTGAAGTAGTTGAATATACAACGTAGCATAGAGACATATATCATTCATGTCTCTTATGTACTCCGTAGATAACATCGTAGATGATCGTAGGTATAAGGCTGTATCTGATTGGCCACACAGAGAACCTCCAAAATGAGTCACGTTACCTCGCTCCCGCGGGCTAGCCCTGATTTGTCTAGCCCCCATGCTAGTCAGGGGCTGGACCCACTCCGGCAACTGGATCGAATTTTAAATTTCGTGAGGATTCAGGAAAAACAAAAGAAAGTGTCGCTGTCTGTTTCAGCTTCAGCCCAACCGATATAGAACTCCTCAGCCACTTGATCATACGACACTACGATCCTGCTAACTTGCTGTGTAATATGTATGACATGCATGGTGATTGGTATCTGCTATCTTCCGATACGAGCCCTATCGATGCAACTCCCGCCCTACGCCCACGCCACGGAACCGTACGCTTACAAGCCAAGCTGTCACCATGACAAAGCTGGACTAGGCAAGTGCTAAGGAGCATAACGTGCAGGAGGATCTCGCCAGGGCAATCCTGCGCGTCCAATGAGCAGCTGTTGACTGTTCCTCGCCAGCCGCGGCCCCGTTGCTAGTCTTTTGATGGCTGACTAGCGGTATATCATCCTTACTTGGTTGCGGTTGCCCTCCTGTCTACAGACGGTACGTAGTCTGGGTGCAGAGTTATGGGTTGTTTAATATCGCAATGGACCTTTGCCTGCTTCTTCACTGTACAGACTTCAGAGCAATAATGGCCACGATCCATAGCTCTAAGGGCAGTGGGGTGCACGTGAGGTATCGTCTCCATAGCATACGACGTAGTTGACCAAAGAACGAGAGCCATAACAAATCGCAATTTCAGCTTGAGAAACTAGGGAGGATAATGGATTGTTTTGAATGATCTGGTATGCAAGTAAGAGCTATATGTTGAAGACAACCATATCAACCTGCTACGAACCTTGGAAATCGATGCGCGATGAATATCAGCCAAGACGTAAGCAAGACCATTTTCTGACCGTGTTACATCATCTATCTTTCTATTTCTTGAAAAGAATACAAGCACATTCATTTCAATATCTCTACAATAGTACTCCGTACATGACATTCAAATGGAATATAGCAAGGAAGCCATTGATTGGCATGGTATTGGTATTTACCATTCTTAACAGAGGAATTGGAAGGAACCGCGCTGATTGGCCCACCATACTTGAAGACGGCTCTGATTGGCTGACCAGAAAGCTGAATGGGGCCATTCCCGCAGTGGTGATATTTATTGTACTTACCCCTGGTCAGCCGGATACCGTTATTTATCCAGAGACGCAGCTTTCCTTATTGATGCAATGATGCGTGCTGTGTGATTTAATTGGGATGCTTGCGTGCTGTATCGGCAATAGTTGCGGAAACTAGATACAACAGGCACCTGGGTCCTGTACTCCGATGGCATAAAATCAATAAACGGAGCCTCTCCGGCACAAACGACTCTATTATTCCAGGTCAAACACTCGATGCAGACACCGAAAATTGTCCATATTGCATAAAACGATTCGTCAATATTGGTTCGTGAAGGAATAATAAGATATAGTTCATGAGGACCAGAGATCGCCCTGTCATCTTAGAGTATCCACCGTATCATCTCAGCTTGAGCCTTGGAGTGTGTATTCTGTACGCACTCTGTACAGTGTACGCGCTCTCGGCGACAACAGACGCACTCCCACCACGCAGCTTCATATTAGTATAATATACCATCCTATATAATAAAGCAACACCCAAACCCATAACCACTGCGTATCTCCATGCAGCGTTGGGCCGTGCAAGCTGAAGGAGCCGATTCCAGCAATACTAAGCAGCTAGTGCCAGCCAGGCCTTCCCCGTTTGGTCGCGGCTTCCTTCCCTTCGTCCTCCTTTCCGTTTTTCCATCTTCCCCCCTTCTTCACTCCTCCTCCTCCTCCTCCTTCCCTGCTCTCTCTTTTTTCTCTGCATACCTTTCTCCCATTCCTTACTTTTTTTCTTTCGTTCTTTTCTTTTAACCTCCCAGCTGCCTAATTCTTCTTCTTTTCTGTCGTTCACACTTATCTCGTTTCTAATCTGTCCACTTTCCGATCGCCGCTCTCCTCCGGTATAATTGTATTTGTTCCACCTGGGAAAGGTAAAAAAACAACAAAAAACATCCCCGTCCCTCCTCCCAACCCAATGAACGAGTCTTCATCATTTCTGGGCCAACCCGTCTGATTCGATCCGTCTCAACCAGTTATTCTTTTGTCGAACTCTAGACTCTCGTTTTGCTAGCCTTGCGCTAGTTGTCGTCCGATAATTCATCGCTTCGTCATAGTCTCACATTCGCTTAACCGTATCGCGCATTCACGCATACTTCGTTCGCTTTGGACGAGCCGATTCATTTATCTTGGTATATTGTCAGAAGTGCCGTCGGATTCACTCGTTGGTTATATAACACGGTCGATCGTTCATCTACCAGACGTGCTCCATGGTACATTGATTTCACTTCGGATTATTATTATTAAGAGGCCGTCTATATATTCATAGCCACCTCACCTTCCCATCACTTCTCCTGCGTCCGGTGATATAGGTCCCGGACCTCATCTATCGTCAAAACGGCTCTACTCTCGTCGAATATTCAGGACAATCTTGTCCTACCACCGCACATGCTCGCCATGCAAACTGCGGATTCGAAAAACTCGCGTTTACCGTCAGTGTCGAAATTGTCCGGGCTGAACGCTGATCACACAGGTTTCTCCCACGGCGCATTCACTTCCAACAATCCCTCAGTACATCAAAGCTTCGGGAACCGTGATTCTCGACGAGCCAACATTCCCTCCATAAACACCGGGATTCAGAACGACCTCGGATCCGGCTTCGACATGAATGTCACACCTCTCCTCCCTTCCCAGCTTCTGCTTGGAAGCCCCTTCCAGCCTGGCACTCCGTCCGCTTTTGCGTCTCCTCAATTCGCCAATTTCGGCGGTTTCTCCCAGGCAAACTCCGCTCACAATCAAAACGGTCAAAACCAACTAGGCAGCCCAACTCAGGCACAACAAAATGCGCTTTCCCCCCAGCTGTATCCTGGACTGGTTTCTGCAGATGGATTTGGTGGTTCTCAGCTGTTAGGAGGACCCCAGTCACCCATCGGGGGGTTCCCTGGTTTGACCAATGCTACTTTTGGTGCATCTAACGCTCCCGTTCACCTGGGACCCGGTATGCTTTCAGGCACCAGCCGCACTGTGTACCTTGGCAACATCCCGGCGGAAACGTCGGCAGAAGAAATTCTGAACCACGTTCGCAGTGGCCAAATCGAGTCTGTTCGTTTGCTCCCAGACAAGAACTGCGCTTTTATCTCTTTCCTTGACAGCAGCTCTGCTACACATTTCCACTCCGATGCAATCCTGAAGAAGTTGGCAATCAAGGGCAACGATATCAAGATCGGCTGGGGAAAGCCCTCTCAGGTCCCAACTTCGGTCGCTGTGGCTGTACAGCAATCCGGTGCCTCTCGAAATGTTTACATGGGTAGTCTTCCTGAGGACATCACCGAGGAGGAGTTGCGGGAAGATCTGGGCAAATTCGGTCCTATCGACACCGTGAAGCTTGTCAAGGAAAAGGCTATTGGATTCGTACACTTCCTGTCCATCAGCAACGCCATCAAGGCAGTCGCTCAGCTTCCTCAAGAGTCCAAGTGGCAGGCTCCCCGACGAGTTTTCTACGGCAAGGATCGCTGTGCCTATGTGTCAAAGACCCAACAGCAGAATGCCGCTCAATATCTGGGCATTGCACCTGGTTACGCCCATGTTCTCAACAGTGCAGACCGCGATCTGATTTCCAATGCGCTTGCCCAGCAATCAGTTGCTGCAGCCGCTGTCGCGACCACTGCTGGTGGTGTCAATAATCTTGGAAACCGAACTATCTATCTCGGCAATATTCATCCTGAGACCACCATCGAAGAGATCTGCAATGTTGTCCGTGGCGGCCTCTTACACCATATTCGTTATATTCCCGATAAGCATATCTGTTTTGTCACATTTATTGACCCAACCTCGGCGGCATCGTTTTATGCTCTTAGCAACCTCCAGGGTCTGATGATTCATAACCGACGGCTTAAGATTGGCTGGGGCAAGCATTCGGGTGCTCTCCCACCTGCCATTGCTCTTGCAGTCAGTGGAGGAGCTTCGCGCAACGTGTATATTGGCAATCTTGACGAGACATGGACTGAGGAACGCCTCCGTCAGGACTTCTCCGAATACGGAGAGATCGAGCTTGTCAATACCTTGAGAGAAAAGAGCTGTGCATTTGTCAACTTTACGAACATCGCCAACGCTATCAAAGCTATCGAAGGAATGCGTGGTCGCGAAGAGTACAAGCGCTTCAAGATCAACTTTGGTAAAGATCGATGCGGTAACCCTCCTCGTCAAGCGAGCAATGGTAATCAGCAACAACAGAACCGCAATGGCTTGGAAGAACAGTCACCATCTCCATTGAACGGCTTCAAGCAGAGCAGCAGCCAGGGCTCTCAGCCAAGCCCAACACGGCCAGCATTGTCGCCCGCCCCAGGATCGTCAGGCTCTCAGGGTGGACAGCAGAACCGGCCTCCTTTGCAAAATCTGTCGTCGCCTTCATCGATCTTGAACTCCGGGAATAGCAATCCTCTCACGATGTACCTGAACCAGGTCTCTACTCAGCAAGGCCCGGATCAGGAAAACCGTTTGGCGGACCCCATTACTTTGGCGACTTTGCAACAACAGCAGCAACAGGCTCTCGCCAACCAGCAGGCAGCACTGTATAACGGAGCAGGCTCTAATGAACTTCCCAACGGAGGTATCGAAAATCCCCTGCATCAACGAAAGCCTTCCAACGGTTTTCTCAACGTTGCCAATGGCCACCCCGGTCCTACCCACAGTTCCGCCAACAGCCTCAGTATTCCCCGAATCCAACATTCCCGCGCCGTCAGCTTGCCGTCTTTCTCCCAAGAGCCATTCGGACCAAACGGCAACCAGCCGTCTCATGGCCGCTCAGGACTGTCTCATCAGCCTCAAGGAAGCTTTTCCAGCTTTGGTTCAGCTCTCGGTGGTTTGAACCACAGTGGCTTTGGTCTAGCCATTCAGAACGAGTCATCTCTTCCGGGCTGGGCTGAAGAGGAGATTGGAGCCAAATAAAAGCGCCCACGTTTCGTCTTCTTTTCTTTTTCAAACTTGCCACCGTTTTTGACTTGGTCTATGGTGGTGCTTTTTAATTCAACATTTATGTGTTTTATCTAATTCTATTCTATTCTCCATTTTTGTTTCTGTCATGCCCCCTCCCTATTTTATATTATTATCTTCTGCTTCATGTATTCGTCTTGATTTTATGCATTGTCTAAATGATTTTACATTCCATGCCAAAATGAGTCCTTTCTTCTTTTTTCTTTTCTAAACCCGGTTTTTAATAGTTACTTCTTCTAACCCTTTGTATTGCTAGCTGGCTAACGAAAGTTTTGGCTTTTGATGGGTGGTTTGCAAGACGCTTCTTTTTCTTTCTGTTTTGCAACCCCCTGTTTTGAAATGTTTTGAGACAACGGAGAGAGATAAACTCGGCTGGTTTGGGCTGGGCTCAGTTTTCTGTTCTGTCTTTTTTTTTTCATGCCGAGTTTCTTTTTTTTAATCTTCTGCGATTCCATTCCTTTTTTTTAGTCTTTTATAATTTTTGGGTGGTTGGTTAAGTTGTGATTCGGTCCTGTGATGGAAACCCGACTCACAAGAGAAAAAAATGGGTTGAATAACCCCAAGAGAGGCAGCGAGGAGGAGCTTGTAAATTAGCTCGTTATAATAGCATAGCACAATTGAATACCTATTGCGAATGACCATGAACTCCACTTCTATATATCCTATGGAATAGCACCCCGAATCTTACTACCTAGGTACCTACTATAGGTGCTCATTAATATGTTTATCAGGTTTCAACATGAGCACTATACAGAGTAGTAAGCAAGCACTTCATAGAAGCTGAAGTTTTCACGCCCCAGATAATAGTATATTTTGAATGCAAATTCCTACAGTTTTGGTGCAGGCGTGAACTATAGCAAGTGCCTAGGTGGTTTAGGCGACAAGCAGCATTCAACCTGCTCCAACCTTTCCAGGCATAAAGTCTAGCTCTTTCTCCTCAATCTCACTTACTTAACCAAGCAAACAATATTTTCTCGAACATATCAAATTTTTAGGGCTACCCAATCCCACGACAGATCACGTGACCTCAGGCAGCTTCCGCCACTCGACATTTATTGGCTGCGGCAAGTCTTGCAAACACGTCTACTCGTACATGAAGGAGAAAATATTCACCACAAACGCAGAAATACGAAAAGAACAAGTTCTGCTTGTTTATAGGACAAGATGTTACCCCCCGAGCAATTCCATATCAAACGCCGTCGAGAAGAGGAGCCGGTGGAAACGCTCTGTAAGTTTTGGCCTTTGTTGACCCCCGCCTTGCATACCACTGGCATGTACATGTATACATGCAAATGCACAAAACGCTATTATGAATGAAAAAGTACGATTTCAAGACTGTCGGCTGACTGTGGATCATAGATATCCAGTCTGAGCTGCATCAAAAAAAGCGGCGCTTTACAGACTTTATTTTCCAGAGGGTGAAAATCCAGGGTGGCACTACTCCTCCCGGCAGCTCTAGAGATGATGCTTCTTCTTCCTCTCCTTCAACACCTGCTACGGCCACTCTGGCTGTGCAGAACCGCCTTCGGAGCCCCCGGTCTGTGAGCACGTCTGGCTTTGCGAGCGAGAACAAGGTGCGCCGCCAGCCTGCTGCTGCAGGAGTGGTAGCATCAAACGGCATCCCCACTATCCGGGCAACGTCTCCCGGCGCAGAATTTCGTGATGAAAGCATTCGCGCCGAGGCTCGACGCCGGGAACTCGATGCTAAACGTAAGCGGCTCGAGGAGCCCGTGAGTCAGTTTTTGCCGGAATCAGAGAAGGCCGAAATTCAGTCTCATGATGATGTGCATGGCACTGCTTCGTCTATTTCAGAAGAGAGGGGCACGCGTCCGCTCAGTGCAACTCCCTCTGCATTTCCAACTTCTCTTCGCCGCTTCCATATTGCGCGGCCGAGCACGTCTATGGATTCTCTCAAGGGAGCTGCTGGGAGCGGAGTGTCGAAGAAAGGCAGCACGCCGAGCCGGGCTCGAGCGATTCTAGTCGAGAAACTTACTCGTGCACCTACACTAAGAGGTGCATCGGTATTGCAGACGCTGGAGAAGACAGCAGATAGCAATGCGGAGTTGGACACTGTCGCCCAGTCTCAGGTTGCCGCTCAATCCCAGCTTTCGAAAACCGAGGCTGTGCCGTCGACAAGAAAGCGGCCCGTCGTTAACCAAGCCGAGAAAAAATGGAGGCAGCAGCATCAAACCGCTATTTCGGCGGCTAAGGAGCACTTGGCCAAATTCGAGCAGCCTCAAGATGATGCTCTAGACAAGCTGGCCGCGGAGCTGGAAGAGGTGATGCTAGATATCGAATCGGAGGAGAACCAGATGGACGGTCTTGTCCATCACAAGGCGCCACCGTCGACTACTGCAAAAGCGCCTGTTATAACAAAGCCAAGAACGCCATTGAAATACCAGCCCCGCCATCCGGCTCCTCGCAAGACGCCAGCACATGTCACGCACGAGGAGGAATACCCCTCAGACAAGACAATGCAAGACGCGGATAGTGACGGCGAGTACGTCTACGACACCTACATCCGCATTCCTTTAAACACAGCGCCTCAACTGCCGCAACAAAAGTTACAATCAGACATCGCCGGATACACGGACCCGCTAGCCGATGCCAATGCAGCACACAGCATCAACGGCATCACCAACATCGACCCGACGCGCACAGACATCGGTGTCGTCGTGATCACTTCGGATGACGAGGAGATCTGGGACCAATACCTGGAAGAAGACCAAGACTCCGAGGTCGACTGGGACGGTGACGATGTAGATTCGAACGGTACATTCCTTTCCCCTTCCTTCACTCTATGCCTTTGCTTGTACTAATATATCTGAACAGCGGAAGACAACCCCGCAAACGACTACCCCGACGAAGAGCTTTCGTCCGCGGACGAATACGATGATAAACCAAGTATATACCGTCGGTATCGGTCCACGGCGTCTGATGACGAGGAGTTTGACGTCAACGAGTTTGACGAAGAAGGCGGCTTTGACGATGACTACAAGAAGTATATGTATGACTACGTCGGAGATGATGACGATGACGAGTAAACACACAGTTGTCTACAATATAACCAGATACCTTGAATTAGAATCTATCTTGATCTGCTGTCTATCGATTGACATGTCAATTGTACGTACGTATAAGACCTAGTATTGCAGCATATGATAAACACATCGGTATAGCACGAAGACATAGAATGGAGTTAAGGCAAAACAGAACAAAATCAAACAAAGCCACCATGACAAAAACAAAGAACGAGAACGCAGACGAATCCACCAATGTTAACCATCATATATCCAATCGAGGCAAAGAGGCAAAAGAGACAAAGAAAAAAACAAAGAAATAATCAAACTCAAAAACTGTGGCCATACCCAAAGTATGTACATGTCCTTGTTTTCGATCGAAAAGCGAGTAAAATAGATAGAGAAGAGAACCGAGAAAAATAGTGACAAGAATAGGCAGAAAGTAGCAAAACGAGGAAAAGAGTATACCACCGAGAACCCGACCATGTCAAATGCAGTAGCGACAGATAGCCTCTCCAAAACATAAATTCAGAACAGATCGAAGCGGATTATGAATGCAGGAGATAGAAGGGAGAAGGGTTATGAGAATGCGTCAGAAGGGTGTAAGATCACATCGAGAGAGGAAGATTAGTACTCCATCTCCTCGTCACTCGCAATCTCGTCGGAATAAGAGCTAGGCGTGTAGGGCTCAGGGGTGGACTGTTCCGAGGACGAGATAGAAGCCACCGAAGAGGAAATAGAAGAATGACTATACGTGCGCATCATCCGCTTGTCAGAGACAGCGCTCGTGTTGTGTCTATTGCTGTGGCTGTCTTTGCTGCTATTGCTGGTGGGACTTGGTTCGATCGGGGTCAGTTGTGGACCTGGTTGAAGACCAGCAATAGCATGCTTGGTTTTCATCCATGGATACCATACGCGACACCATTCGATGACTCCAAACTTGGGCATCCGCTCACGAGACGGTCGCCCGCGGGTCATGAACTCGCCGTCCTTCAGCCGTCGTTGTTCGCGCACAGTCGGACATTTTTTGGCGTGGATGAACCGGTAGAATTTGCACTGGATCCCCTGCGTATTTCGCTCCGAGCGTCCTTGCCCTGGGAATTGACTGTTGAACGCATCCGTGCAGTCTTTCCAGTCCTCGTCAAGATCCACACGGTGATACCAAATGAAGTACATCTCCTCATCGGTGTATTTAGGTCGAGGAGCCCTTCGCCGCTCACTTATCGTATTCGAGGATGTGCTAGAAACCGAATCGAAGCGCTCGTACCGGTATCCCGCCGAGTCTTTCTGCTTGCTATCATCGCCTGATGACTTTTCCCGGGTTGGCTCGCTATGGTTCTGTGACTTCTTCTCTGTTTTCTGGTGGTGTTTGCCGCCGTCCGTATCGTCGATTTGCATTTTTTGAAGCGGGAGGTTGATATTTTGGCGCGCATTTTTTGTGTCTGCATATTGTTGTGGTGGGTTCAAAAGCGCACTAATCGACATCGGAGTTGTTATGGCCGTCATGGTTGCTGTATATATCTATACCCCTCTAATCTGTGAGTCGAGTAGAAAGAGAGGCGTGAGGTCCAGAGTCTGTGTGATGTGATGTGATGTGATATAAGGGAATGAATCAATCAAGATGCTGCTTTGTTATGAAACCCCTGGCTTTTCAGGGCGTTGACAAGTTAAACCCTCCGAGATCGAGATCAATATGCAGTGTACGAGCGGATTAATATGAACTCTTGATTTGCTGCAGTGTCTTTAAATGTTGATCAGTCTAGCAAACGAAGCCTTTGTCTAGCGCAAGCCCTCGGCCGAACTCGAAGATTGCAAAGCTGACAATTGTGAAATCTCTCGCTGGAGAAAGAACAAAGATATTCGAGGAAAGCGAGTAGGTCATAAAGACAAGGTGGAGAATCTCTAAATATCATATGCTATCCAAAAAAGGATATGGCCGGCGAGCCCTCGCTCAGCGTTCGTAGAATCTCAGCGGAGAAAAAATAAAGCTCAGTAGATCCGGGAAGATTTTTCCTGGCGCATACTTGAATAACGACGACAGACGACAAGGGTCTTTTTGTTATTTATCAGGGTGTTCCCTGGAGGGGTGGGGATGATGAACGAAAATATTGGCACGTCAATGGCTGTATAAGCAGGGTGAGAGCTAAGAGTTTTGCCAAAGAGGGAAATAAAAAGGAACAAGTGATGTCTAGTGGCAGTCAGGCAAACAAAGACATGAGTACATTTTATGAACGTCGTAATGTGTCATGGGCCAAGGCAGATTGAATAATGGAGCGACCTTCTTAGAGTCTTAATATTCCCTTCATCTAGCGACTATCGAGAGTGGGGAAACAAATCGATGTCTCGGCCAAAGAAAGAAAAACCGACGTTAAATGCGGCGCATCATTTTTTTTTTTCTCTTCTGCATAAAGTTGAACCTATAAATTGGGCTAGGTCGGGTTTTATTTGACTCTGATAGGGCCTGCATGACTGGTGTAGCGGATGCTAGAGGCCAGCCAGGGCCAGGGTCTGCATTCCAGGCTGACCAACATGGATGCCGCTGTCAAATTCTGGGCCCAATGTGCATTGTGAGAATCATCCGATCCCGTCCTAATAGATCTGCGAGCAAGTAGGATGGATCCATAGGGTGGAGTGCACGCTGCGCTAGAATTTGCTAAAAGAGGATTCCCCGTGAAGAGCACGTACAAAGCTGGCAAGAAATGGCGCTTGCGAAGCAGCAGCCCCAAACAGTGTTGCAAAAAAAACGGCGCCGGCTAATTAAGCTGAATCCTTCCTAGCCAGCAGTAGTAAAAGAAAGGAAGGACAAGGCTATAATCGAGATTGGCAGGCCGATCAAGTTAATCAAGTTAGCCGAGTGTCCGTTATCTTTTCTCCGTCCCTGCGCATGGCTTGACCGAGACGAGACACAACAAAAATTTGCGCAGTCTTGGGAAGGCAGAAAGTGGGAGAGCAAGCTGGGACAATGCAATCAAAGACGGCGGACCGAATGTGCGTCAATTAGGAGCCTTCCCATCCTGGTTTTTTTTCGTCATTGAGGGGCGAGAGTCGTATAGAGAACACGAGGGGAGTCGAATGAGCAAACGAGAAACGTATGGCAAAAGACTCCTCCTCCTGCACGACCAACATCAGCAGACAGGTCGATTGGGCGCAGAACAACACCAAGTTGCACCAACTTTTAGCTTACCGTTCTGCTGGGATTTTTCGACGAATAGAAACGCCGAGCACCCTGGCCGGTGCAACCACAGAACGAGAGTGATGGACCTAGATGAGCAATAAAACACGCCCCCTCCCCTTCTGCCGCGTAACAAGCGTGACGGCGTCCCGTCAGGATAGATTGCCAGCACATCGTTGCATTCGATGCATGGTGAGTGCAGCGCCGTATGTATTATTGAGGATATTATAACTCTGTCGTCAGATATTTCTGGAGGGTGTGCGTGGTGGGCTGCAGAAGAAGCTGACGGATTTGTCATTCGCCCACCAACCGCCGATGGCCCCTTGATTCGGCAAGAAACCAGGAGGAGCAACAGCGAAAATGACGACGGTGGTGAGGAATGAAAAATAATAATTGGTGATTATTACGACCTGCGCCGCAGACGCCGCCTCGTTTCCACCATTCGATGTGTTCTACTGCAGTTAGCGCGGCCTTAGTGGCATATAGTGCGCCTGGCTCTTTGTCTGGCAGCGGAGACTAGAGCCACTAGAGGCAGGCAGACGAATGGACGTCGTTTGAATGTATGTACTGAGCTGACAGTCGAGAGTGTACTGGACTGTGAACAATACTTGGTTAGTACTAGTGCGTGACCGTGGTTTTCCGACTTTTTATTAAAAACATGGCAATATCACAGTGCATGTACAGTATCAGCTTACAATAATACTGTACAATCAGGTCAACGCGAGTCACTCGACGCATAAGTGGATCCTGGTCAATAATTCTGCTTGTTTTCACTCGGACAGAAAGTGGCTGAGGCTCTGGCGCGGCGCTGACCTGACCTGAACCACAGCAGCATCCAGCGCACGGAGTACACCGTGCATATCTCGACATCCACAATATTGTGCGCCGGCGCAGATTGGACTGCACATAGTAGTCGTGTGTATTATTTAAATTCGCTGTGGGGGGTGGAGAGGCCGTTGGCTTGTCAGTGGCCGGCCGGCAACAAAGAAGCCTGAGGAAACCGATGAAAGACGGTCGATCGTCTGATCGTTTGCCGTGTCACGTACGGCGTACTCTGCGCTCTGTGCTCCTGACCCATCATGCAGTTGCAGTTGCAGTTGCAGTGGTATGTACTATGTAGTGTTGCTGGGCATCCAGAAGAGGCACTCCATGCGTAGGGACGGAGTAGTAGGTAGAGGAAGAGAGGAAGAGCTGCGGAAGGCGGCGTCTTTCTTCTTTGAGCTGCGCGACTTGGCAGGAGTGCCTTCCTCTTTCGCTCGGCACGCGCCTCAGGCTTCCAGGCTTCCCGTGATCATCTCAATAGTTTACGACTTATCATCATCAACACTACGTACTATCACCACCGCACAGTATTTACTACCTCACCTCCCGACCCGGACTCGAGTCTCGCTCAAAGAAACGCAGGGGATCTCCGAACTGCAGTCGAGGCACAAACAAAGCAAATCGATAGTCATCTCGCATAAGCATAAGCCTGGCAGACGCGCGATCTCGCTTTCTTTCAGTCCACGTCAACTGCCTCTTTGATCCAAGGCTGAACTTTAATCCCGTGCAGAATGAAAGGATGCGCTGGCCGGCCGCATTAATTATGAATCCTTCGGTCCAATGGAGTTGCTCCTTGCTGAATTATCACGCCGTTCTGTGCTCTCATTGCCTGGACTATCCGGTAGCGTCGACGAGCCCTCGATAATCAGCCGCTAGCCGCCAAATCGGAGAGTTTTCATTCATGCCCTTTTCTTTGTTTGATTTCGAACCGTTGCCACGCCGCATGAAGAGACGGTCACCTGACCTGCCCAGTATGCCACTCTTCGTTTACGAGCGCTACTTGTCGAGAAGGATTGTCAAAGAAATACACCCCATTCATTCATTGTCTGCAAGAACGATGCATTCGGCGCAAATCTGGTTCCCGTGAGGGTTCGACGGCACCATGACTCGTAAAGGAGGGCACGAAAAAATACTGAATTATTGAAGAAGTCCTCTCATATATTATGTCGATCATTGCAGCCGCCGAATGGTCGATGAGAGCAATCCATAGCATTCTTCAAGGCAGGCCGTGCCGTCGCTGTCGAGTCATTCACTCAGTCACTGTCACTGTATTGGTGCGAGGCAGTTGCAATTACGGCACCTGCCGTGCTGCTACAATATACGTGGCCACTAGCGGCCAGGTCATGCTGATGAATCATGATAGTACATACTGCATACGGGCTATGGATGATCTATTTAGTACGTAGTGGGTGCAGAATGGTCCAGAGCAGTAAATTGACCTGGCTAACTCTCATTAAGCGCATTCGGGGCGTACTCCGACTCGGTGCATTACTACAGACTACATACTACTACATAGTACATAAGAATACGAGACTCGACGCAATCGACAAAAGGCAACAACCTTGAACCCTGAAAGTCATTACTCGATGCGAAAGTTACGTACCTCTGTCATGCTAGCGGACTCTTGAGTCTTGCCGGACTTGCCGAATCCGCCGCGCGGTACGGGCTAATTACAGCATACTCCATAGTAGCAGTACTAAACCCTTAGCACATGCAACGCGCGCCGGAGGCAGGCCAAAAGATGCTTTCCCCGGCGGCGCAGTGACCAGATGTCTCTGAAGTGTACGTAGATTCCCACGGATAGTGGAGCCTACTCCGGAATCCACGCAGTGATACTCATGCTCATATATGAGAGTCCAGAACGCGAACTATAGCAGGCTCGCTTGCATCTTGTCGTCGTCGTCGTCGCTAAGTAACCGATTATCTAGTGGCAGTGCACGGTTTGTCGTAGTCTTGATTGGGCAGCTGTTGGATGATAATCATTTATGCATACACTGCGTGTACTGCGTATACAGTGCGGATATATATTAATATCATGAACTCCAATTTACAATGCGGCGTACTCCGTAGATAGTTATACTTATACGTAGTCATGCTGAATAATAGATCAATGCAACCTTGCGCTGGATGTCACAGAATACTCGACCATCGTTAGAGATTATGATTAGATCTAGAGATTAAATATTCTGCCTAGGTATAGAGAACAGCCATCTGATACGTAGGTACGCATTCCCGATGTACCTACCTAGGTAGGTAGTTGCTACTGCAATAGCTCCCTTGCATATACCCAAATCGTGTTGTAACTGATTCAGTCGTTGAGGCCTTCCATGGCCCACGAAATTGTGAGAAAATTGAAAGATCCGTACTCTTTCTTCGATCAGGGAAATATTCTCCGCCAAAAGCCTTGTAAAGCTTATATCTACAAGATATTTACTATGCCGCTGCAGGTGATATCTAAATATCTAAGTAAGGCAGGTGGCTTGTTTCATAATAACCATGATATACCTATATCGTAGATGATTATAAGTTATTCTATTCTTAACTGCATCCAGATTCTGCTAGATTAATAATGTAAAACTGATATCTGTAAGAGAGCTTGTATCTTGTGGCCTTGATGAACTGTATTCACTAAGGTTTGGATGAGTATCAAGCAGATTTCTCCATATTGAACTTAGGTAGCTTAATTATATCTGCCTTTCTATAATAGATAATATGTATTCTATGTCCCGTTCGAAGGTCTTATTCTTCTACATGTATGTGCCTGGTGATTGAGGAAAGGCGTAGATGTCAAGACTCTGTCTTTGTGGACCTATTCTCCTTGTTCGTCCAAGATTCGACATATCACCCTCAAGTTCCTAGGTATAGATACATATATGAGTAAAAGTGAGCGCAAATGGCCATATTTGTTAAGATATCTACGCTAAATATTCGGTTTTGAGATTCGTTGGTTTCAAGCTGTTTCGGCTGTGAGGTGAAGATGGTTGCTCTGGTAGAATTTCTACACATCCCAATGAAGGGAGGATGGAAAGAAAAGAAGAGAGACAAGTCTACTTAGGCTAGCCTCTCTCTTCAACGCACTCGTTAAGCTCATTAATGAGGTCCGAGGACTAATATACTTACTTGGACAAAGTCAGTCAAGATATTTACTTCAACAATGTAGATGGATTGACATATCACTCTAACCCAACAGACAAAATAAGGCTATCATTTCTTGTGGAATTGGAAAAGATATCTTTGAGAGCTCTGACTTTTCCCAAAGAAGCGCTTCATATTGGCCCAAAGACTTGCTCAAGACGGTTGATCAGATCGATGCATAAAGGGTATTCAGAGAAGCACAATTTATTGACAATTCTCTCTCCTAAATGCCGAAGAATGCCATGGCTTTATTCTGTCCTACCCAAGAATATATAGACAAAATCCATGTACAAGCCAATTTACATAGCTAGTAAGCTGCTTTATGTCAAACCTCAACTGGTGCTTCTTCAAAGTCCAGTCAGTCGCCCATTCCCAGTTGACCAAGCTCCGTAAACCACTTTTGCAGGATTTTCCTCTGGAGTCGCAGATCAAATATGCTATCCAAAGCATCTGGCAGTCTTCTTGCACATAGGATTTGACTCAACGCTATAATCAACGTTAGCTCTACTGTCCCAAACCAGGAATTAAGTGCTCTAACCTATTCTCATTCCGTAGGCGGCCCCGACGCAAACCCATACACTGCCAGACAACTAGAACAGTTGAGACGCTCAAAGTACGGACCGAGATCGAAATGACCAGGCATATTAGCAGGAGGGTCCATTCCGTCCGCTGCGCCTTCAACCATTGCTACGATGGCGTGCAGGCTGCAATGGCCCATGCGAAGGTGCCATAGTTTTAGGTAGTCCATGGCTTCCTGGTTGAATTGGTGCGGCATTTTGGATCTTCTTTTGTTGAGAACTGAATAATGAATGTGGTTTGTTCTGGGCAAAGATGGATGACACTTTTCAACCGTTGTATATAACCCCGCAGCCCCGTTTTATCACATGACATTCCAAAACAGAAACAAAACCATAATTTGTTCATGATGTCATTCATATTGATTTCTATTACATCTATCTAGGTAGATGAAACTTTTTGAATGGCACCTAGGTAGACAGTCCAACACGTAAGAAGAGAAGAGTCCGGTCTACGGAGTAGTGTCCAAAAGTCAACCTTGGAGAATACTTCAAGGATCAGGCATATTTGCTTATAGCATCCAGATACGCCTGTCCACTCTCACTCAGCTGTCCATCGACGACCGGGGGCCATGTATTGCCCAGTCCTTCTCCAGATGAATAAGCATATGCGTAAACACGATCGTCGTTCTGGAGCAGATCCACGATGTCAGCGATGAACTGGTTGATCTGGGTCTGGTTCTCGCTCGGGGTGAATCCGTTTACGTCTGTTTATACTCTGTTAGTTTGCATTTGTGATGGAGTTAGGTTAGACTTACCATCGACACAAGCGAATTCTGTGACCCAGATTGGCTTTCCGTATGTGTCCCAGTAGTAATCCTAATGGCATGAGTGAGTGTACAAACCACCTGACAGAACAACTTACCAGGTCCTTATTAACGCCGTCCATGTCAAGTGTGTTAACATGAATTGCAGTAAAGTCCCAGGGCGTGGAGATCCCCTCCTCGAACGGAGTCAACCAGTCTTCATTCGACTGTTCTTTATCATACTTAGCCAGGCTCATACACAAGGAAGAAACAAAGAAGAAGATAGACATACTACACATCGCCGGACTCCCCAACAACGACCCCGACTTATTCCACGGCGCAATCACATCATCCCACACCTGAGCGCCCTTCCCAGTCGCAATATCCGAAGAATCCGGCGGCGCGCAATCCGGCTCTTCGAAGCCGAGGATGTATTGCGGAGTCGTCGTCAAGTTCAAGAACTGCTGATACCGCAATGCGTCGCCGCTGCTCACCTCGCCGTCGCCCCAGAGCATGGCTACTGCGACGGCCGAGCCGGTGTTGTCGGGGTAGTTCTCGAGAGGAACGGGCGTCCAGTCGTACCACCAGCCTAGGTGGTCTTTCCAGAAGGGGTAGGCGTCGCCGCCGGTGCTGCCGGCTTTGATGTTGTTGGGAGTTAGGGAGGAAGAGGAAGAGGCCGCGGAAGGTGTCGATGAAGGCGTCGACGAGGATGTTGCTGAAGTTGTTGGCGTTGACGTCGACGTTAGCGAGGAGGTCGGCAAGTAAGATGTTGCAAAGGTGGTCGTCGGGGGGGACGTCAACGTCAAAAAAGATGTCACGATTTGAGGTTCAGTATCTTCAGGGCTTTCCCCTGCCCAACAAGCGTCTTGGGGCGGTGGGTTTTCGGTTTCAAAATTCCAACTCTAGATAGGTATCAGTGTATTTAGAATTATTATATGTTATAAGCTGTTCAATATAGTTAATTTAGGGCTATATAAGGAATCTAATTAATCTAGTTATATAAAGGATATAATAAAAAGAACACACATAGAATTTTACTAGTTGCTCGTTCATAACATGTCTCTGGTTAATCCTCATACAATATATTACCACCTCCGTAGAACTACATAAGCCTGTTCCGGAAGCCTCCACAGATCACAATTATTAGGCCATCAGGGACGACTCTTTTGACTGGAAAAACAAGCGAGTTGCAGTTTTAGGAAATGGCTCGTCGGGCATTCAATGTTCTACAGCAATGCACAAAAAGGTGTCCAAGATGGTCAACTACGTCCGGAGTCCAACATGGATTTCACCCAATGTATGCGCAGATTTAACCAAAGATGGGAAAAACTTTGCCTTTTTAATTTCTGGAAGACCCAGACCCATTCTTTGAAATGCGCAGGGCGCTTGAGAACAGGTAAAACATCTGGAGCGTGAATCTGAAGAGAATGTTATGCTAAACATTGTCAACACAGTGTCAATGGCTTCTACTATGCGATGCTTCGAGACCATCTTTTCCAGCAAATGTGTTGCGAATTCGCGTCCAAAAACATGCAACAAGCGCTGCAGAACTGCAGGGCAGGGATCCAGCCATCGCAGCATGGATGAAACCATCTTTGCGGCCAGGCTGTCGCCGACTCTCCCCCGGGGATGGATATCTAGAATCCTTCTCGGAACCCAAAACGCGCATGTGCTTTGAGCCAATTGACCGAATTACACCAACCGGAATCACCACTAAAGATGGCCACCATGAGGAACTTGACTTGATTGTCTGTGCCTCGGGTTTTGAAACTTCCTATATTCCGCCTTGGACGACTACAACGTCTGGGCACAGGAATACTTCAAGCGAACAGTCTGGTCTCATAAATGTCGAAGCACCTACAAGGGTGGCAACGCTGTTGGCCCGGTTACTTCACCTTACCCTGGGTCCATCAGGCACTTTAAGAAAAGCCTTGACAGTATTGGCGGGGAAACTTTCATATCAAGTACAGCTCTGCAAATCGTTTTCAACATCTGGGCAACGGTCAGGTTGAGGGCGAGGAAACCGGGATGAGAGAGCTTTCGGATTATCTTGCTCGTGGTCTTTTTGACAGTGGAAGAACATAGCTCATGTCTCGATCCATAACATCCTGTATAGAGAGCTAGCTCCTGAGATATTAGAAGATCGCCGAGACTGACTGAATAGAATTAATGGATGATGCGAAGTAGAGTTCCGCAGGTGCTTGCCGACCAAATTCTCGCTGTCAACGAAGAACGCCCACAAGCGAGAGATTGATGATTGATTGGGTCTGTTGGCGTTTCAGCCTGATTCCCTACCAAAGTCAGCGCGTATCTGCCTCTGCAGTCGACCGCTGGATATGTATGTTTTAAGCCTAATCCGTCATATCACATGATAGTAATGTACTGACTTGCAGGCATCAGGCCGCCAATCGCCCAACAGATGCATGCGAATAAAGAAAAACGACAAGGAAGCTGACGACTACGGCTGCAACTGCGCCATCGGCCCAGCTGTTTGCGCCTGAGTGTCAGCCTTGTCCTGATTATCATCCCCCATGAGAACCAAGTTCTTTCCACATACTTACAAACATACCCATCAACAATAGTATTTATTGTCAGAATTGCGGGCTGCTGAAATGGCTGGCAAATCATCTACCACACAGTTTGTGTTCAATCATGTCGCCTTTCCACCCAAGCTTCCAGGGCAGCGTGATAGCGACGAGCAGAGAGAGAGCACACAGAAAGAGCTGGTAACCAGACTCCTCAATGCAATAAAGATTCTGAAACAGGATCCTGGGAACGAGAGTCTGCAGGTCTGGCATTCGATAGAAAACTCCCTACGGTCATGCATGCTGTTGAATGCAAACGGTTACATCAATAAATCAGCATTGTTGAATGGTTTGAGCGAGTTGCAACCTGAAGCAAGTCTAATCTTGCATGTTGAGTTGCAGAATGCTTGCATATTTATACGGAAGCCGCCACAGTCAGTCACTACCAATCTCAGCTTTTCATTTATCGCGTTATTAATCTATACGATAGGGATGACGAGAACGTTATATTTGAAGCGTTTGAGGCCTCTCCAACAGCAGAGCAGACTCTAGCAGCAAAAGGCGCTTTGCAGTGGGACTTTCCAGGTGTCGCAGTCTCCCTGCCCATGGGCGAATTCGAGAATCCAGTCTTCCAGAGCAGTTTCTCGACCTTCATTGAAAAAACCAGCACCGAAACGATAGACGAATTCGTACCTAAATCCCAAAAGACGGGCAAGATGGTCTCCGAGTATCGTGATACAGTAGACCCAGCGATAATCACACAATTCTTGATGACGGTGTTGGAAACGAACGGAAAGGCTATAAATCCACCACTCCTTCGCAAACGCATCAAAGATGATGTATGTTGGGATAATGCAGAGCTGCCTTGGCGTCGAAGCCCATTTTGGCTGGCTTTGAGGGTTTGTGTACAACGTCTGCTGTACCTACGTCTTGGAGCGGAACGTGGACGGTTGCAGTATAAGTTGCTTATGTGTATTTTCTTTGCGAAATTGTTGGACGACTCGATCCATGACTTGAGCCCGGAAGACACAAACTTTCTCAAGACCAAGCTCTGTCGCCGTCTCGCGAAGTTGGAGACCGAAGCTGAGGATTTCGACAACTCAGGAAAGGTGTTGCCATCCGCGAATATCAAGCAGATATGTCAGAAAGCCATAGGTACCGCTACTGATCATTCAGCGAGAGCCTGGGAGTCCTTCAAAACTGCCTTGCAACGTCGAATCCCAAAACTTCCTCAATGGGGAGACGATGATGATTTCCGTCTAAGGTTGCCAAACAGCTATCCGTACTTACAAGACGTGTTGAATCCTGTCAGTCTTTTGCCGAATCCTCGAATTGAAAACTCGCATCAATCTGTCCCCAATACAGCAAATCTCGCCACTGGACAATTTAGTGAATTGACTACAAGATATTCCGCGTTGGCGGAAGTGGAGATGTCCATGGAATTCGATACACGGGAGACACCCACCCAGCGAGAAGAGTGTGAAGTTCGCTGCAAAGCTATAGCAACTGAAATCGAAGTGTACTTCGAAGCTGTCAAAGATTCCTACGATGAAAATCCGGAACAGATGAGCGTTTTCCTCTTGTCTTTGTTCGAGATGTGGGTTCGCATGGACAAATGTGCGGTAACCGCGCACCCATTTTTGAAAAGGCTTCATCCGTGTTTTGAGCCAGATTTACTGGATCTATTACTTGTGACACGATTGAAAGATCTGGAACGCCTCCAGAAAGTTCAATTATATCTCCAAGAGCGTGTCGCAGAGTCAGACACAGAAGAAGGCATTACCATCTTTGCAGATCCCAAATCAGGATGTCTTGCTGACCTTTATTTCGACGCAAATCCTGGAAGTTCGTTATGCAGACTTGAAGCAAAAATACAAGCTGCGTCTGAAGTTAGCCGCTTGGCAAAGCAAATGGAGCTTGACCGAGTCAACAACGAATTTCGGGAGTTATCTGAGAGAAAGGCCGCTAAGTCATGCACACAACGACAGAATCCAGATGGAACTCACGATATTCGAGGTTGTGAATATTGCTATTGTATCCGTGCCAGAAAGCGTCTCAAGATTAAAGTCCATGAACACTTTCTGCCCTCGAACGAGAACCCGATGCAGAAGAGAGCCGTTATATTGGAACTGGGAATGCCGGAGTCCCTCAGTGTGTACAGAAACACTACCTGGAATATAATAGCAAGGCTGTGTGTTAATTCCGATCCACCAAAGTCAGCAGGACTGGAGAAATTATTGGGGAATTATGCTCCATTGCAGGAGTTTTACCGCCATGATGATAGAGGCGGAATCACCCTAGCATCTTACACCAAATCCTATCTAGGAACTCACTACAGGTGGCAAAAATTACCAGCTAGTGTTAAGTCAATCATAGTTCCCTTCGGAATGAAGCTCCAGTACTATGATAATACAAGGAAGATGTGGCTAAAGGACCTTCCGGCAGAACTCACACTGGCACACCATTTTGCATTGCGGTTGCCTGCGGACCTCCAGTTCTCCCAGCTCTACTCTACTGCAGATTTCTGGCCTGAGGGGAAGGGACCATCCTCGTACGAAACAACCGCAAGTATCACTCAATGTCCTTCAACATTGACAGTCCATGAGTTCGTTGCCAACAAGAATATAGTTGGGGGCAAACACCGACGCTGGATGTCCATTCTTGCTGAACTTGGGTCTGCCAATATAAATTTTAGCTTGCTAGATACCACCCATCTCTTCCGTCTGCTTGCTCATCAGGCCGGCCCAAGACTAGGCAATCATGTACGGCGGGCTGTCCATGCCGTATTCAAAGACGTGTTGTTTTGCAACCGGCTAATTGACCAAATAGAACAGCATGTCGACATTATTTCTGAGAACTGGCGGGAGACCAACTATATGGAAACGATGCTTTCCTTGACAATACAAGTTTGCGCTCTCTGCAGCCCCCCTGAAGGATCTGCGCGAGCACACCAGCTCTTGATTAAGATCCGGCGTATTACTCACAAGTGGATATCTGCGTTACGATACGAGATTCGGAATGCACAGGAATTGGACATGTCAGAAAAAGCTGCCCGTTATTGCTTCTTGTCAGCTTTGTTATGCCGTCGCACATATGTCCTTGAACATCTGCAAACTTCGGGCTTGGATGCAAATGAAATGCAGTGCTTTGTCGAAGCAACGCTGGCCATGCAGGAATCCTTGGTTGTGGATATAACTAAGTTCTCGACCGCGACACGTAATATGTTGATTCGTGATATCAAGTTGTCGGTCGGATTGAGGGATTTAATTCGAGAATCGGTACTCGAAAATTCTGGTGCTTCCCTTGAAGCTGCTATTGACATAGTGTGGCCAAATCCCAATGGGCTACCGCGCACATACACGGACTGGCAGTTATCAGATTCTCTGTACTGTTGGTTGAAATCAACAATTGTACCTGCAGAGCATTATATGGCCCAAGAGGTATACTATCATCTACTCGAAGGTCATTTGTTGGTCGATGGACGACCCATTGGCAAGCTGCCGGATGATCTCAGAGATTCTGCAATACTGAAGGAACTATTCGGTAATCAGCGTTTGATAGCTTTTCCGTCAAACATGCTCGGAATGACCTATGCGCTTGCTGCTACTAAAGAGAATAACCAAATTCATCTCGGATATAGAAAGAAGGAGCTGATTGTACGAGCTCAAAGGCTTGGCTCAACTTTTGAACTCATTCCTCGCCGTGTGTTCACAAAAGACTCCGACTTTGACTTGCCCCAGCCACTAGTCGATGACTGCGTTCATTGGCTTGACTTGCAGACAGGAATACTTCAGGTTAGACGACAGTCGCGCCTTTGGCATGACAAAAGTTGGGAAATCGACATTGCCAAGCAGATTGGACGCCGGAACGAGACGTACCTGGTTGATCCTCATAGCAGAGTGTTCAAATCAATAGCACAGGTATTCGCCAACTTTGAGCATCCTTCAATGCTCACCGTTTTCCAGCCAGCAAATTCAAGTCTAAGGGTAGAGCTGAAACGTATGGATCTGACATTCTATGTCAACCGACGCAATCTTCTTCAATGTTGGCAGTTGGCAGCAGAAATAGATCCGCAGCAGGATGCCGGAACATTATACGGACTTCAAAGTATGATTGTCCTTCGGAGCATCCACAATCGTGCGCAACGCAGCATTATAACGCCTGTGGGTAAGGTGCACTTCCAACGACATGGAATGCATGTCAAGGTCAGGTTCGAAAATGATGGCTCTCATGCCAGGTACGGTATCGATAAAGTACTGGGACGGCTTTCCAGTCCATCAGAGCCACGTCTGCTATATCACAAGGCTTTATTACATGCCTTGACGTCGAGTTTCATTTGCGACCCCTTGACTCGGCGAACTGGAACAGAGGAAGCGTTGGCCTCTCTACAATCGGGTGCATACCAACCATTCATTCCTCTAAACAAGGAGCGTTCGGAAAAACTAAAGGAAATAGCAAGTCTATCTCCCCAAAGGCGATACTACCCTGAGAACAAAAAGGTACAACAAACGGTGCATTGGAACGCATACCTGACAACAACGATCCAAAGCGATGCGCTGGCACCGATAGTAGATATGATCCTAGCCAAGTCCGAGCGTCTATCTTTATTCCACCAGCCCACTCCGGATGCGCCCCCAGATCCTCCAGCAGAAGCTTCTTCTGAATTAATTCTACCACATCTACGGGAAAGAGCTGTATGGCGGACTTCCCTATACGAACGTCCAGGTGTATTATCTACTGAGCAATCTCTATGTCCAGATACAACATATCGTTCACGAGACTCCTGCAAGTTAGTGATGCCACGCCAGTCCAACGTCCGTGAGATTGTAGGTCACCTCAAAGATCGGCCGAGGCTCATCAAGACGACTCAAAATCTTGTCAAGCTACTAGACAAAGAGCGTTTAATTGGCGGATACACGAAGACCTTCTCCGAGACTGCTTTGGAAGATAGTCTGGCGGCAAATCTGTCTCACGAATGGGGCAGTCTAATCAATCTGTGCATAAATTCTGAACCAGAAGACGCCTACCATCTTA
Source organism: Penicillium sp. OUCMDZ-019 (assembly GCA_011750695.1). Lineage (NCBI taxonomy): Eukaryota > Fungi > Ascomycota > Eurotiomycetes > Eurotiales > Aspergillaceae > Penicillium > Penicillium sp. OUCMDZ-019. The sequence goes on along the minus strand of WTTZ01000020.1, from coordinate 274,542 downwards.
TGTTTCAGCTGGGTCTGTTGTCATTTGGTCAAGGTGTTAATATGACATTGTTGAGGGTGATAACTTCGTTTTTCCATCTGGAAGAACTCAGAGAACTTGATTTTCCGCTATATCCGTCTTTCATCGGCTTTGAAGTTGAAAAATCCCCCGATGCTGATACCTTGGAGGCACTCATGAAACCATCTACTCAAGTCTATGTTGCTTCAGATTCGCACAAAACGAAAGGGCAAAGAAGAGCTGCCCGCCTTGCTTGGGAGCAGCTATCCGAGGAGCGGGAGGAGGAATGTAAAAAGCTCGCCGAATTTTTAATTGACCAATGGCCTTGTGAATATCCCAACGTGGAAGTCGTGGAGGAGAACGCCTGGACTTATATTGATGCACAGTCTGCACTGGAGCAGGCATTGCCTGAATGGCAACGTCTATATCAAAATTTGGAACTTGGTAATCATCTCCAAGAGGTCCAAGATATATTGGACGAACATTTCGCATCGATTGTCGATCAGGACTATGTCGAAGTAATTACTAACAATGACATTCTCGGAGCCTCCACTCCTAGGTTCTCTATCCCTCGACTTGGAAAGGAGCTTATCAGACAATTGGGTCCTACGATCAACACCCAGCACACCCTCAATTGGGTCGACCAGTGGATAGCCGAATTCCCGGCACATGCTACCCAAACAGGCCATTTCACAAAAACCTATCTTCGGGCCCCTGAGACTCTAGAATTGGAGATGATGACAGATGATTTTATCAATTCGTCTTGCCCTGTGCAATCGAGTTATGGAAAGGACCTCAAAGCAAGTATTGAAGCATTGAAAATGGTAGAAGCATCAACTATCGACAAGACAAGCCTAGATATCGACTACGTACAAGGGGTGAGATGGCTGAATGGCATTATCGGTGAAGCTACTGCTGTCGTTGACACAATACATTCGCGAATACAAGACTCTCTATGCCGTCATCACCCATCGTACAACTGGTTGCACCAAGGCAACCTGTGGCCGTGCATGACGCCTGTCTCCCTTCTCGAGCAACTCAGATCTATATCTCAGCACATTTTCGGACTACATATGAAAGAGGCCTTGATTGCATACGGACTTGCCATAATAAATGTGCAGAGACTTATGCGCCTCAAGGAAGCATTGGGAAAGCATGACAAAGCAAGGTGGTTTGATGAATTTCACAACCATGGACATGTGAATTGGGACCCATTTAACCATCCAGATTGGCTTCTGTTGGAAATAGATAGCAATATGCAAATTCGAGAGGAACAAATTACTGTTGCGCAGGAGATGATCTCGCCGAATTCCGGTTCCAACTCCGTGCTCCAGATGAACATGGGCAAAGGAAAAACATCTATCATCATACCAATGATAGCATGTGCTATTGCAGATGGGGGGACGCTTTCTAGAATTATGGTTCCAAAAGCTTTGCTTTCCCAAACCGCCCAGATTCTCCAGGCTCGCCTTGGAGGGCTTCTGGGAAGGGAAATAACGCATATTCCCTTCTCGAGACGTACGCCAACGACTCCCAAAGTGATTTTAGAGTATGGAAATCTCCACGAAGAAATACAGCTCAAGGCTGGCGTTATACTAGCGGTTCCTGAACACATCTTGTCGTTCAAACTGAGCGGGCTTCAGCGAGTGTCTGACTCGAAAATCAAGGAAGCTAGCTCTATGATTGCGATTCAACGCTGGATGGAAAAGACCTGCCGCGACGTTCTTGACGAATGTGATTTTACCTTAGCTGTCAAGACACAATTAATCTACCCTAGTGGTGCCCAGCTTGCGCTAGATGGGCATCCAGATCGATGGGGAGTCATTATGACAGTGTTGGGCTTTGTTGTTCATCTCTTGAAAGATATTGCGCGAAAGTTCCCCAAAAGTATAGATCTGATACAGCACACGGACACCGAGTTCCCAGTGGCATACTTCCTAAGGGAGGATGTGGAAGAATGTCTTATCAACAAGATTGTGGATAAAATTTGCTCCAGCGACACGGCGGTATTTCTAACCAGGGACTTGACAGACCACCAGAAAAACGCACTGAAACTTTTTATTTCCGAGGAGAATCCCAAGGGCTTCGACGATATGCCCCTTTGGATCCAGGCAAAACCCAAACTTTGCAAAAACATTTACCTACTTCGAGGACTGTTTGTTCACGGAATCCTCATTTTATGCCTGAAAAAACGGTGGAACGTACAGTATGGTCTACACCCTAAACGAGACCCAATGGCAGTCCCTTTCTATGCCAAAGGCGTCCCATCAGAACAGGCGGAATGGGGCCATCCGGACGTGGCGATTTTATTTACCATTCTCGCATTCTATCACCAAGGCATCACCACCGATCAGCTTCGGGAGTCCCTCCAGGCAGTGCTTAGGTCCGACGATCCAGCCACAGAGTACGATAAATGGACACAGACTTCATTAACTCTGCCAGAGACATTACGCCACTGGAATATTATCAATGTTGACGATGAAGGTCAAGTCAACGAAATATGGCGCCATTTGCGCCGGAAAATGGTGGTTATCAACTACTTTTTGAGCAAGTTTGTGTTTCCTGTTCATGCAAAGCAGTTCAGCATCAAGATGCAGGCTTCTGGTTGGGATATCCCACTAATGCAAGATTCGACCCCTTATTCAAGCGAGATCAAAGGCCGAGGCTTGACTACTGGATTCAGCGGCACCAATGATAATCGTCGGCTTGTTCCTCTTCCCATCCAACAACAGGACCTGCCTGAGTTGGCCCACACCAACGCAGAGGTCCTCACTTATTTGCTCCAAGAAAGAAATCGGCGATATATCCAGGCTGTTCATGCTGGGAAAAAGCGATATTCAGAACTTGATCTGCTAAGTCGTCTCAAATCCGAAGGAATCAGAATCCTGATTGACGCTGGGGCGTTTATCCTGGAAATGAGCAATCAAGCCTTAGCGAAGGCATGGCTAGATCGGGATGGAGGCGCCCAAGCTGCAGTTTACTTTGGGCCCGACAACAAGCCATGGGTCCAGTATCCGACTGGTCAAAGTGTACCTCTGATAGCCACCCCGTTTGCAGATAACCTGGAAAATTGTCTAATTTACCTGGACGAGGCGCACACTCGAGGAACGGACCTTAGACTTCCACCTCTGGCAAAGGGGGCGTTGACGCTTGGTTTGAACCAAACAAAAGATCATACTGTACAAGGCATGTAATCTTTCAACTCCTTCCGTTCTTTCCTAGTCCATTGACTAATTTCATTCGTGTGTAGCGGCCATGAGATTGCGACAGCTAGGAACAACACAATCGATAACATTCATTGCTCCACCAGAAGTCCACCAAAGCATCCTGGACATTCGCCAGAGAGCCAAAAACCTCCCAATAGACTCGTCGGACGTCCTCCGATGGCTTATGGTTCAAACATGTAACACAAACAGGGACCTGCAACCGTTGTATTATTCCCAAGGCGTGGATTTCTGCAACCGTATGCAAGGTGCGAAGATCTTTAACCATTTTCTAAAGAGCTCTGAACACCGAGAAGACTTTTTAAAAGTTCTGCAGTCCCGTGAGCATCAAATGTTGGAAGAGCTATATGGGCCGACTGTACCAAACTCTACCGACTTTTGTTGCGATGAGGACTGTACGTCAGCAGAATTTAGCGGCAGATTGGGTTTATTCATGCATCAACTCAAGCAGAGCTGGAATGCTCCCCGTGGGTCTATACGGGGGTCTGCGCTCGAGGAGGTAGAGCAAGAACGAGAGGTTGCCTATGAAATAGAAGAGGAAAGGGAGTTGCAGCGCCCCGGTCATAGGAAAGCATTAGAATTCCCGGGTCTCTCCAGTTCTATTTCTGATTTTGTGGCAACTGGTGTCTTGGAATCTGATACGGAATGTATCCCGGCATCTACAATGCTGGAATTGACTCAGCTGGGTGAGAAGCACAATATTAATGCTTCCATGCTGACACCCAATCTTTATGTTTCTCCGGAGTTTGTCAGAACTGTTTACTTTGGTAAAAAGAGCAAAAACAAAAAGGATGACGCTTTTATTGTGAGTTTTATATTCTGAAGTCCCCCAGAACTGGCTTTTCTAACTTGTCTTATCACCACAGCGCCCCGTGAACTGGCTGCTATGGAGCAGAACAACGCTCCAAGGTCTTGTGATCATACCAGAGGAAGCAGAAATTTTGGTCCCCTTGCTTCGTAAGAAGCCCAATTCGGTGGTCAATATGATTCTCTACTCGGCACCTGTCACCAAGAGGATGCTGCACTTCAACCAGATAGACTACTATTCTCTGCCCAGTCTTCCCAAGAACTGGCGGCCGCCAATGTGGCTTCCATTCGAAATTGGAATTTTGGCCGGTAGATTATATTTTGAATTCTCCGAATATGAGGACTTACTTGAGCGATTAAAGACTAGCAACGACGCTTCTAGCAGCACCATTCTCAACTTTCTCCAGGAATGGCTTTCTCTTCGCCGGCAAGGACAGGACATTTCACATACCCCCATGGGATATCTATGTCAGGGACTACCACTTCGTCGCGACCACCCATTCTTCTCAGACATACAGGTGGAGGAACAACATCAACTTACCGATAAGAAATTTTTCACCGCAGCCAGACATGGTGACTCCAACGAAAATGATGATTATTACGGCAGTGGCGATGAAGAGACAAGATTTGCCGAGGTGGATGGCTATGAAGACTCGGGGGACGAAAGTGTAGATGGTAAGTTATTTATTACGTCCCTATACCGACTACCTAGGGCACTAGCGCTAATTGCATACTTTTCTCTCAGGTATGATAGAATCTGTTGGGAAACTGCAACTAAACGAAAAAGATTTGCACACCTAGAGGATCTAGGGGTGTAGAAAATAGCTAGCAAACGTGGGCATCCGCTGTGCTGAGGGAGAGATCTTTAGAACTAAATACAATATTCAGATCACAGTAACTAAAGTAATTTGAAGACCACCTGGCAGACATATAAAGAGAAAATAAGATGACCATAAGAAGGGCTCTAGATGTTTATAAATGATGGCTGATAGACGACCTTGTATAGGGGAGGGTATTAGCACCACTGTAATTAGGCTACGTCGGTCTTTTCGAGCAAGTGAAATCCTCGACTGCCCATCACTAGATGCGACTGCCTTTGCCTACTTCAACCTTTCATCAAACGCAGACCCAACCCTTAACACCGTTGCGATGTGCTCATATTGAAGCGGCTTGCCCTCAACGCGCGCGATCGTTCTCGACGTATTGACTGCATTAGCAATCTCCCTCCCATTCAGGTCCACCACTTCTACATCCTTATCCAAATCCAGGTCGGTCTCTTCAGCTGGAATCGCTTTCAGTAACTGCATCCATAGTTGCCGCCGGCTGTCGAGAGCCGGTGGATTGTATCCAAGCGACAGATGAATGCGAGATTTCATAGCCTGGTCAAACGAAGCTACGCGATTGGTTGTGAGAAACACTATGCCGTTGAAATATTCGAGTTCGCGGAGGAATACTGTGGCCGAATGAGTTGAATCATCATCAATTGATTAGATGTATCAGAGAAGGGATGTATACTGACCAGCGACAAGGGCGTTACGCTCGCTCTGATTGTCGTCCCGAGCCTCTAGCAAGACATCTGCCTCATCAAGCAGGACGATTGCTTCCCATGTGGTGGGATATCTTAGCAGATCTTTAAGTTGGCGTTCAAATGCTGAAGGTCTAAACGGTCAGCCTTTCTCTCATACAATGAGACAGAACTGGAACTGGAAAATTATATATGTAACGTTACGCTGGGCGGCGATGGTATTACGTGCTACGATGATATTCCGAAAGTTCTAAACGAGTTCCCTAGTAATTTGAATGACTACTATCTCGGGACTTTGCTAAAGTTATGTAATAAGCATGATACAGAGAGAAAGCTTGTAATGTAAGTATATATATATCCCTGCTCTATTTGCTCTATTTAACTGGTGGAAATGTGCCGAATGCTGAAATATAAAACTCTCAGGCGAACTTTTATGTGTCTCGTGGCAAGTGCTCAACCTATTACCTGGAAAGAGCTTGGGCATGCCCTCTCGATTTCATCAGGTCAGACTGATTACTCGCCATCACAAGTTCCCTTGGAGAGTAAAATCCTGGCATCTCATCCTGGTGTCTTGGATCAATGTGTGTCACTAATATAATGGCAACCTCTATAGGAAAATATCTTCCGCACTCTAAAAGGATCGAAGTTTTCAATCTGAGTGACAGTTTGGATCCTGAGGAAGTGCAAAACATTCGGTCAAACTCTCTATTTTTAGAGAACAATAGACAGTATATTGAAGTCTTGTGCTGCCGATGCGAAGATATCCAGCAAGGGAACATTCGGTATTACTGTCTTCCGATGTTTTCGAGAAGGGACGGCATAAAAAAGGGACTTTCAAATAGCTCCACAAGGCGCTAATGATATTCTTGAAAAGGAAATATACTGTTGTTGTCGACTTTCAGACAAGAAAATAGATATCTGGAAAGTTGCCGAATCTGGGCTGAGCCTGGAGCATTATTTTGCGGATGGAGGCTATGAGAGTTTCCAACCGTTACCCGAGGGACAAGTGAAAGAGACATGGAAAGAGGTTTGGCAGGTTGTATGGAAAGATAATGATGTGCAATCCTCACAAAAGTCAGCCATCTTCCATTCGTCTCGACAAAGACCAGAACTGGTCAGAAAAAATACTGGCGATGAGTTCAACCCTTGGCGTTCGGACTCGGATTTGGACGACGAGAGCTTCACAAATAACCCTGCCCACATATCAAGACATAAACTTCGCACGGATGACGATTCTGATGAAGACACACAATCGGATTCATCCTTTTCGGATGAGGACTATGTTCATATTGAGAACAATCAAGCTCTTAAGGGCAATTTGGTGAATGAAGTTGTAGTATTGGCTCGCGAATCATCCAGCCTGGTCTGAATTTTATTCAATCAAACAGCTCTGTATAGCCGAGGCTATGACTACGGACATTCAGGCTATCCTTTTCCATTTCCTGAGATGACAGACCAAATCAAGGCAGCGAGCAACATTTCTACACCTTAGTATCCAACATATGCCATCCCTTGGTGGTAGTTAAGACTCTTGCTAGCAAATAAGATGAGGTTTCTGCGCTAGCAACCTTCTCTTATGTATTTAAAGATACAAAACACTGAAAATCATCATAGCAGCAGTGTAGACTACTTAATAATACTCTTGTCCGGTATACAAGCATCTGTGGCGTGCATACCAGTGTTGAAATCGTGCATCGGGCGATGAAGTACTGTAAAGCGGCAATAATACGCTGTCAGGATGAGACTAGACATGGCAATATGCTGTTTTAGTGAGGGGGCAAACTAGGATAATCTAGAGATATTTGTTTGAGAAAAGGTCTAAGAATAGTTGACTTCTCGACAATGGCATTGAATAATTTGACTAAAAGGCCATGAGAGGGATATTTGGGTTCATCGAATCTTAAACAAAGACTCCAAATATAGATCTCTTGTGGCTACAGGGTTTAAGCAGGAGCTTAGGCATTAAGAGCGCAGCAGCGAATAGATGATGCTGGTAAAAGCAGCACGTTACAACTACCATCTTGGGTAAGGTGATCCGTGCCTGAGCGGCGCTGCTGGTACGAAAACTTGTGTCCCAAGGCACACTTTTTGGCAGTTCTGACACCTAAAGGTGCATTATGTTTGTATATAAATATAAAGCGTCAGTCTTGGTCTTGGAAGGAAGGAAGAAGAAAAAGATACTTATTTAGATTATAGATTAATTCTGTTCTATATAGTATGCCGCGTATTAAAATAAGCATATTATGGCTTGTCTACATATTGCTGATATCCAAATATCTAGGTACTAGGCAGGTGGCTTGCTTTTATAATAGCCATGATATACCTATATCGTAGATGAATATAAGTTATTCTATTCTTAACTGCATCTAGAATTCTGCTAGATTAGCAATTTAAAACAGATATCTGCAAGAGGGCTTAATCTCAGTGACTTGCTGTACCGTATACACTTAGGGTTGAACGGGCATCAAAGAGATTTCTTATATAGTTACTAGATTACTATTATATATTCTACACCCCATTAAAAGGTCTTATATCTTATGCATATCTCGTCTCTGCCCAGTACATGTATGTGCATAGTGATTGAGGAAAGCCGTAGATGTACAAGACTCTGGCTTTGTGGACTTGGTCCAAGATTCGAGGGTCTGCGCTCGCCGATCTCCGGGACGAACCGGGATCAACAGGGTGAACGTGTTGGCTCGATCGAACTACTCCATACTCCATAGCGAGGTGAGTGCTCCGTACTTCGTAAATAATTAAATTAAGCAAATCCTGCCAATATTCTGCAGATTTGGAGAATGAACAAATTCAAAAGGAGTCTATGGTACGGTCGATGAGCCAATCAGAGGCGTTCCCGCACGTGGTCCGCCGCGGGAAATCACGTGGGCGGCTGCGGCGGTTCCGACAATTTCGTCACTTGACTGCTGACTACAAAGTACGTACTTTCCATATGGAATGCTCTGGAGTACGCCGTACGCCGTACGTACTTCCAAGGTTCTCAACGGAGAAGTAAGCAGCATGAGAGTACACACGTGATCAGCTGCAGAATCGGCAAGGAAGGCTCCGTGTTGGGCAGCGTGCAGGGCTAGTGACTAGGCCGTGCAGCAGCGCGCATTTCAATCGAGGCCATTGGTGCCTGAGCCCTGGCGAATCCTGATTTGAACTGGGAACTGGGAACACAAGGCCGATAATAAGACTATTAAAATAATAAATAGTACGGAATCTCATGAATTATTACGGAGTAGAAATCACAGTACAGTACTCGACAACGGTGCGACGCCGGATGCAACTCAACGATCTTATCTGATCAGATAAACCGCTTTAGCTATCTCCCCCACCACGCCGACCTCCTAACGAATTCTAATCCTCCTCCTATTCACGCTCTAGTCTCCAGACGTTCAGCGCTCTTGTCGGTCATTCGCCGGGTCCGTAAAATATTCATTTATTTTGCGGGCTACTGTATTCGTTTTGTGCCCCCATTCTCACTCGACTGTCAGAGTCAGACGACTAGCCGCTCTTGCCTCCGGTTTCAGTCGGCTGTCCGGAGGTCTTGCTGCGTCGACCGCTATATAACCAGACCTTCGTCCCTATAACTACGGAATAAATACTCTCTATCGTTTATTGATCGCCCCCAGTCACTACCTCACTACCTCACTACTCACTACTCACTACTCACTGCCTCGCTTGACCTACTCGCCGATTCGCCTCGATCGCATCGCCGTACACGACTCAGCATATGGACCGTTGATAGCTAAACAAGACCAGGAGGTTTAACTTACTGGTTGCCGACGCATATCTCGCATACTGTTGCCGGCATGACCCTGTTGAAGGCCGCTTCGAATCTCATTTCCTATGGAACAACAGCGAATGCGCAACACTCGATGGGCGACCAAGAGGAAGAAGACCGGCTCCTGTACCCGCACTCGGTATACGAGCCGGAGAACGAGCCTGGCGATGGGTCCAGCATAGGGAGCGATGTGCAGGACGGCGTTCGCAAGATCGAGGCGATCAACCTGACCTGGACGCAGCGATCGCTCATGGTTGCATATCTCGGGTAAGCAATTCGATGCGATGCAGATACTATTTTGCGGGATGCTTATTTTTGCAGGATATTCCTCATGGCGTTTTGTACCTCGCTCGAAGGCCAGACGGTGGCATCGCTTGCAGTATATGCAACTAGTTCATTCAGCAAGCACTCTTTGATTTCAACAGTTCTCGTGGTGCAGAATGTCGTTAATGGTGAGTTACCAAGCCATATTACTGTGTATTCGCTGACGGAAAAGCTGTGATCAAACCGCCCATGGCAAAGATGGCAGACGTCTTCGGCCGGTTCGAAGCCTTCTGTCTTAGCATTGTCATCTATGTTCTTGGATATATCCAAATGGCTGCATCGACCAACGTGCAGACATATGCCTCGGCGCAAATCTTCTACTCTGCCGGGTCGACTGGACTTCAGATTCTCCAGCAGGTGTTCATCGCCGACAGTAGCGATCTTCTCAACCGAGCCCTCTTTGCTCTTTTGCCCGAATTTCCTTTCTTGGTGACTGTTTGGATCGGACCGACGATCGCAGATTCAATCCTTGCGCATGCGTCGTGGCGATGGGGATATGGGATGTGGGCGATCATCCTCCCGGCGACGTTTCTCCCGCTCGCTTTGACGCTGCTCTTCAATCAGCGCAAGGCCAAGAGGCTGCGACTGATCAAGCAGAAGCCCCGGAAGCAGCACCGCACTTTCTACGAGTCCTTGCGCTCGACGTGGTTGGAACTGGACATGTCGGGGTTGATTCTGCTCTCTGCTGCCGTCTCCTTGTTGTTGATACCGCTTACTTTGGCTGCCAATTCCGAGGGTGGATGGCACGATAATCGGATTATTTTGATGTTGGTTCTGGGCTGCGTCTGTCTTGTTCTGTTTCCTGCGTGGGAGTCTTCGCGGAAGCTGGCCCCGAAGCCACTGCTTTCGCTGCATCTGCTGACCGAACGAACCGCGCTGGCTGGCTGTGCTCTTGCATTTTTCTACTTCAGTATGATCCTTCTCCCTTCTTTTTTTTTTCTTTCTAACTATCGCAGTGGCCTTTTATTTCTCCGTCCAACCGTACTTGTACTCTTACTTGCAGGTGGTACAGAACTACGAAGTCGCAGTGGCAGGTCGGGTTACGCAAACATTCTCCTTCACCTCAACGATTGCAGGCCTTATAGTGTCGCTACTTATCAAATACACTCGTCGCTATCGGATTTATGTTGTCGCTGGCACGCTCGTGTATATTTCTGGCTTGGTTGCCATGCTGCTTTACCGGCAAGAAGGCAGCTCGGTGGTCCAGATCCTGGGTACGCAGATCCTCGTCGGCACTGGCGGTGGACTGGTCAACGTGCCGGTGCAGCTTGGAGTGCAGGCATCGGCGCAGCACCAGGAGGTCGCAGGCGCGACAGCCATCTTCCTGACGGCACTTGAGATGGGCGGCGCGGTCGGCGCAGCTATTTCCGGAGCGGTATGGACGCACCAGATCCCCAGGAAGCTTCGCCAATACCTGCCAGCGGAGAGCCAGGACCAGGCGGACGAGATCTTTGGCAAACTGACGACCGCTCTGTCGTATCCAATGGGCTCGCCCACGCGGGTCGCAATCAACCGCGCATACCAGGAGACGATGAACAATCTGCTGTGCTTGGCTATTTTGGCTGCGCTGCCCATCGTCCCGCTGAGCTTGACCATGCAAGACTACCAACTGGACAAGGTATGTTTATTATCTGCCCCTTTTTATTTATTTCTATTCTGACTGGCAAATAGATGGGCCCGAGAAAAAAGCGCAGAGCTTCGGAGCATAGACCAGAGGAGACAGCAGGCCGGTCGTCGGAGGAGTAGACAATCGATACAATCGACTCGCGAGAGATATATAAGTACAAAAGCAAAAGCAAAAAACGATTACGAGTTACGAGCTATGACTTTTGTGTCACTGCGTACTGGATATGAGTGGCAGGCATATCATTTGACTAGACCTACCAAGCATGGAATAAGCATGGAATAAAGCATTACAATTTAAAAGTTCTACGTAGTCTACCCCCTACCTAGGTACAAGTTGAGAGCAGACGAAAGAAAAGTCATCGGCGACAATGTCGAGCGGAATATTTGGCGAGGAGTCGGCGTTTGTCTCTTTTGGCCGAGCTAGCTTCTTTGTTAGTGAGTAGCTTAGTGTTGGCTAGTTTGAGGATTAGTCAGGCCTCCTTTTCGTTTATTTTCCGTCTTTCTAGGAGAGGGACTGTTCAGTGTTTAGTATGTACGAGTATTGAATTTGCCAGTGTAGTCTTAGATGCTGTGCTAGTCATAGGAGTATGATGTGCTGGCTGTGGTATCATCATTCATGGTGGAGACATAGGCACTCATATTTTGAGCAGATTATTGTGTGAATTGATATTCTGTGTAGAATAATAGATAATAAATAATAATAATAAACAAGAAGAATAATCATATAAAATATAAAATATATAATAAAATAAATACAAACAGAACAGATGAAGGCGGAGCCCCCACATAAAGATTGGAGATTCACGCCGGCTGCAGACTCAGTCACTGCAAAGTCACGCCCCAGACCAGACATCATCCCTATCTATTACCGCTGCTCCTGCTCTCTGCCACCACCTTCACCTCCATTCCACCTCCATTCCACCACCTCTTCTCCTTCTATTTAATACGTCTTCTTGTGTCTGCCACTGTCTGTGGACATTTTCCACATTGGGCTTTATTCCTTATCTATTCAATAGCCTGCAACACTTTGTTGTCGTCTCGTCGTCGCCCCTCGGCCGGTCAATCGACGTTTCAGCGATTCTTTGAGAGCGACTGCTCTTCTTACTCTCTTCCCCTCGCTACACCGTCACCTGCATCGACAAGATACCTGAGAGAGCTGAATAGGAGAACTGAGAGAGCAGAAAAGGAGAAAAGGGATAAGCAAGGAATAAGCTAGGAATAGCAAGAAGCAAAAGATGGTTGTGGCTACAATCAAGTGCGTGCTTTTTTTATTTGATTCCTTCAGCTTGTGCAATAAAAATGCGTGTGACAATGCGTGCGTGATTTTTACTGACTCCTCCAGATGTGTGGTTGTTGGTGATGGTGCTGTTGGAAAGACCTGTCTATTGATCTCCTACACCACAAATAAGTTTCCCTCAGAATATGTCCCAACAGTGTTTGATAACTATGCGGTGACAGTCATGTAAGTGCTCGAATATTCGACCTCCCCGCCATATTATCGCGTCCGTACTGATGAGATAGGATCGGCGACGAGCCCTACACCCTGGGCCTCTTCGACACCGCCGGTCAAGAGGACTACGATCGCCTGCGCCCGCTGTCCTACCCGCAAACCGACGTCTTCCTCGTCTGCTTCTCCGTGACGTCGCCGGCCTCGTTCGAGAACGTGCGGGAAAAATGGTTCCCCGAGGTGCACCACCACTGCCCCGGCGTGCCGTGCCTGATCGTCGGCACCCAGACCGATTTGCGCGACGACCCCGCGGTGCGCGAGAAGCTGTCCAAACAGAAGATGCAGCCCGTGCGCAAGGAGGACGGTGACCGGATGGCCAAGGAGCTGGGTGCCGTCAAGTACGTCGAGTGCTCGGCCCTGACGCAGTACAAGCTGAAGGACGTGTTTGACGAGGTTTGTCCCTCCTCCCTCTCTCTCTCTCTCTTTATCGAACTATCGATATACTAAGGCTAGGAACAGGCTATCGTCGCCGCTCTCGAGCCCGCCCCCAAGAAGAGACCCAAGTGCGTTCTTCTGTAAACAAGAAGAGCCGCTCACCACTCCACTGAAGCCAGCCAATTGGTTGGATAATCCGTTTCAATTTGATATCATGTGGCGTCCGGATAGTTCTTTTCCTTTATTTCCTCATTTCTTCATTCCTTTCTCCTTCACCAGAACCAACAAGAAAACTGATCTTCAGATCGCTGTGCTGTCCACGAGTGGGTGACGCTTGATAGACAAGAAGATACGTTGTAACTGTGTACATACGTGGTTCTTATCTCAACGATCATTTTTTTCTTCTTTCTTCGATTCTTCTATCCGATACGTATTGCCGTTTCATATTCCCCATCAGTCTCGATCTCGATTTTACACTCAACCACCTTCGTTGGATATCTCTATCCCATACATTCGCCAGCCAGGTCGCCGTATCCATTACTCGATCACAACACTCGTTGGATAAAGCTAGGGATGGATTCACGAAAATCAACCGATCTAGTTCAGTTTCGACATCTCATACAGTCACTATCTTCTATTCCCCTATCGTGCAATCACGGCGTTGATGCCTTCTCTTCCCTGTTCATGTTACTCTTAGTCTTGAATTAAATCTAACATACTGCATTCCCTTTTATAACAAGAATATAGATGTAGAATAATTATAGCTCGTCCTTCCGCCCATACCACCCGCCCAAATCCTCCCTCTCAACGCCAGCCTTGACCAAACTCGTAATAATCTCAAACGCCACCTGCGCCGCCGCCAGCGCCGTCGTCTCGCCGACATTATCATAACTCGGACTCACCTCCACAATATCCGCGCCGACAACATTCAACTTCTCAATCCCACGCAGTATCCGAATCATTTCCCTTGTTGTCCACCCGCCAGGCTCCGGCGTGCCCGTCCCCGGCGCCGTAGCCGGATCCAACACATCAATATCCACAGACAAATACACAGGCTGCTCCGGGTCCAGCCCAATCCTGTCCACAATCGCCTCAATAATACCCTTGGTGCCTATATCGTCAATGTCATCCGCATGAATGCGCATAAACCCCTGTTCAGGCGTGCCCGGCGTCGTATAGTCGCTATCATCAACGCCCGTCAGCCGCGTGCGAATCCCCGCGTGCGCAGAGGTCGTGTTGCTGATCAGCCCCTCGCTGCTGGCCACATGAAAAAAACTGCCGTGGTTGAAGCGCGACTGCTCCGAGAGCCAGTACGAGGCGTACCGCACGGGGTTCCAGGTGTCGAGGTGCGCGTCAAAGTGGAGGACTGTGATGGGCTTTTGGTAGATTTGGTAGAGCGCGCGCAGGGCCGGCAGGGCGACGCTGTGGTCGCCGCCGAGTGTGACCAGTTTGGGTTTCTTGTTGGTGGTTGCTGCTGGTCGCGTGCCTAGTTCCAGGAACGCTTCGTACATCTGCCGCGAGGCCAGGGCGTTGTCAAAGGGCGTGATGGGGATGTCGCCGCAGTCGAGCAGCGTGGCCCAGGACTTGTAGGGGTTGATGCTTGCGCGCGCGTTGAAGCTGGTCCCTGGCAGTTGGCGGGCGCTGGCAGCGCGGATGGCGCGAGGGCCGAAGCGGGCGCCTATATCAACCATGAGCATTTATACTTACGTGTGTGTATAGGTGGTGGAGCTCACCCGGCCGGTAGCTAACAGCCGTGTCAAACGGGGCGCCGATAATGGCAATGTCGTATAGTTCGTCAGGCTCAATGAGGCACTTGACGGGCTTCATGTGTGCAAAGGTCGAGACGCCAGAGAACGACCACTAATCCACGTTAGTGTATATACGTACACAGGATCAGTAGGAGATACGCACCTCTTGCTCCCATTTTAGTAGCAGCTCTTCCTTCTTGCTATCCGTCAACACTATTTCCTCCTCATGCTCGTGGTCGTGGTGCGAGTGGGCGAGCACGGATGTGCTCAGCGCGAGGCCCAGCACCAGGGCGTTCTTTATAGAGAAGCTAGACATGGTCGTCATCGTAGTCATTAGACAGTTGCAGAGGACTGAAGATGGACGAGGGAAAGAATTTATGCGCGTGACACAGGTGACAGTATAGCTGTAGCATCGACTTTCCTAATCCGATAGCTCGCCCCGCTTTGTCTTCTTATCGCTCGACCATTCTCCTCATACTAGTACCAAGTACAGTACACTCCTTCTATCGTATCATTAGTATATCACTATGTAGTATGCAGAGCACACAGACCCAACAACCATCGTTAATCATCATGTTTGTCATGAATATGCACTGAGTCCGAGGAAAACGAGATATGTTATCGCTCAGCACTAGTCCGGAAGAGGCATAGCGCATACAAAATGCCGATGCAGCCAATCAGCATCCCGCATTCCTAGCGCCATCGTGCAGACTTTCCCTTCTCGACCAGCTTCTTTGATATCAACTTCACTTTGCATACTAGTACATACTACAGCCTAGTACCTACTGTTGTAGCGCTCAGATTGTCAGACTCAGCCCCGATTCCTTGCAAGCCAACCCCATCCTCGAATCAAATCGTACACGGCATTAGTGCATACATGATGCAATGCGGAGGGTGGTCGTGACTGGTCTGGGAGCCGTGACGCCGCTCGGTGTTGGTACGCTATTTCGCAACTATCCTTCGCAACTATAAAAATGAAGTCTAATTGGTTTTCCTGGCTAACCGAATTCTCAAGGCATCCGCCGCACCTGGTCTCGTCTGCTCGACGGCCACTGCGGCATCGTCAATGTGGCAGACCGTCATCCGCGCTTCGCCGAGATTCCCTCTCAGATCGCCGCCGTTGTGCCCTCAGGGACGCGCAAGGATGGCGGATGGACGGCCTCGGAATGGCTGAGCCGGGATGTACGTCTTACATTTTCTAGATGTATGTATGCTGGCATTGACATCGTCTAGGAAGAGCGGAAGATGGCTCGGTTTGCACAGCTCGCCATGGCTGCGACGGAGGAAGCACTCGAGGATGCTGCTTGGCGGCCTACCTCTGCTGAGCAGCTTGAAGCAACGGTAATCTCCATCCCCTGCTTCCGTGCGTCTAATTCACTAATCGTCTATAGGGTGTTTGTCTAGGCTCTGGTATAGGCAATTTCGACGAAGTTTACGATACCGTCGTGGCTTTCCAGCAGAATGTAAGAGTATGGTCATCCGAGTGTAATTCTAGTTAACATTGTCTAGGGATACAAAAAAGTCTCGCCTCTGTTTGTCCCCAAGTTGTTGATCAATTTAGGGGCAGGGCACATTTCAATGAAGTATGGATTTATGGTATGCTCTCCTTTTCCCTCTTAAAACTTCTACTGACGTCTAAATGTAGGGCCCCAATCATGCAGTAACTACCGCATGCACTACCGGCGCACACTCCATCGGAGACGCTGCCCGCTTCATTGCCTTTGGCGACGCAGACGTCATGGTCACAGGCGGCGCCGAGTCTTGCATCCACCCTTTAGCACTAGGAGGCTTTGCGCGAGCACGAAGTCTTTCGACAGGCTTCAACGACAATCCGACCAAAGCATCGCGGCCCTTCGACGCGGACCGCCAGGGCTTCGTCGTTGGAGAAGGCGCTGCTGTGCTGGTTCTTGAGGTAGCCACATCAATTCACAATATCTTCCTTTTACTAATGTGGTATCCAGGAACTCGAACATGCCAAAGCCCGAGGAGCCCGTATCTACGCCGAGTTCAAAGGATACGGCACCTCCGGAGACGCGTTCCATCTAACAGCGCCAAAAGAGAACGGCGCCGGCGCTCTGAAAGCCATGCGCAAGGCGCTCATGCACGCCAAAATCCCCCCAGCGGCCATCGACTACATCAATGCCCACGCTACGTCTACGGTCGTCGGCGACGCAGCCGAAAACGCCGCCATCAAGGCTCTGCTCCTTGACAGTGCCGATGGCGAGGCCAAACAGAAACCTGCCGACATCAACGTCGGCAGCACCAAGGGCGCCATGGGGCATTTACTCGGCGCCGCTGGAGCCATTGAGGCCATTTTTTCCGTGTTGGCGATACACGAGGTATGTCCCTAAAACCACGATCAAGATATACAGACTAACGTGCGTAGAATATCATGCCGCCCACGATCAACTTGGACAATACAACGCCCGACTTTGACTGCAACTACGCTGCCAACGCGGCACAGGAACGGAGAATCGATGCTGTCTTGACGAACAGTTTTGGCTTTGGGGGGACAAATAGCACGCTCTGCTTTGCGCGGTATAAATAATTGTAACATTATATATTCTTGTACAACAGATAGACATGATCCAAACAAGGCCTGAAATTAGGCCTTTCAAGACCGATATGAGTATGTAACACCTCTTTCGTTAATAGAATAAATCCATAGATCTGTCATATCTATATTCAAGATGATCACGTGACCCGATGCCCACCGCGGCTATCGCACTCCGCAATCGATCGACTTATCAAGCCACCGGAGCTGAGGACCATACCCCATACACTGTCTGTTACGCACTGCCTAGACTCAGACGTCTTCCAGCTCTGCCTAGGAGACTCATGCACTGGTGCTGACTCCTTTCGTTTTTGTTTCTTCTCCATTTCTGCCGTTCCCTTTTTCCTTCGCCTCAGTTCTTGACACCATGGCGACCGGACAAGGTTGGTTAAATTTGGTTACCTAGCTATAGAAGAGACTTACTTACTCTGTCTGTTTAGCATCTTCTAGCCTCGTTGACGCGTCGGGATACAAGTTCTCTGAAAAGGACCTCAAGCCAGGCAAGATCAAGCTGAAGAAGCAGTCCGGAAAGGGCGCCAAGGCCGGCAAGGCTGAGCAAGGTATGACGCCGCGACATATCTTGGATATGATAAAACCTGTGCTACAGTTTTTTTTTTTTACTGTCAGGGTTAGAAACTGATCTATTTCTAGCAAATGATGTCGACGCCCCTGGATCGCCCGATGTCGGCTCTCCCGTCCTCCCGCAAATGGATGCCAAAACCATCGCCGCGTTCCCGTCCGGCAAGCCGCGAGACGACGAGCTCGAAACTGTCATTTGCAAACACTGCAAAAGGCCGCAGCTGAAGCAGACTGCTGTCGAACATATCCGGGGCTGTCTCAAGGCGAAGCAAGAGAAAGCGCGCAAGAAGAAGGAAGCCCGCGACCTAAAAAACCAAGCCAAGTTTGCCGACAAGGATGGCGACGAGAAAGACGACGACAAGGACGACGATGGCATTAGCGGGCAGAAGACGGCTAAGAAAGGCGCCGTGAAGGGCATGGCCGACGACGGCACGAAGAAAGGCAAGAAGCGCAAGGCTGATGGCGAGGATGAGAAAGACGGAAAAGAACCGAAGAAGAAAAAGAAGAAGGAAGAGCCGAAGCCAAAGGTCCCCAAGCCAAAGGGCCCCGTCGATGTCGAGAAGCAGTGCGGTGTACCGCTGCCCAATGGTGCTCAGTGTGCGAGGTCGCTTACGTGCAAGAGCCATTCTATGGGCGCAAAGCGTGCTGTTCCTGGGCGATCGCTTCCGTACGATATGCTTCTGCAAGCCTATCAGAAGAAGAACCAAGCCCGCCAACAAAGTCAGACTCCTTTCCTATACTTCTTCTGTTTTGCTGCCGTGCTTACTGGTTTATAGAAGCCGCAATCGATGCCAATGCGCCCCTCCAGGACGATTTCGAGACCAACGGCCCTGTGGACTCGGACGAAGAGCGCGATTCAGTCATGGCTGCTATTTCCAGGTCTCGCCCAACACCACTGGCTGTCCACACCCTAATGCCGACGCGGAAAAAGTATCACTTTGTCCGCATGAAGGAGATGCTCTCGAGCGTACTCGGCGGTGCTCGCGGAGGAGGCGTGTTTTCCACCGGTCCAACGGCGAACGGAGAGACCAATGGATTTTTCCCGTCAGAGAATCCGACTATTGCTGCTACAACATCCTCTAACATGCAGGACACGTCTGGAGGAGATAAGAAGCAACCGCCCTCTCAGACGACACCAGTAAATCGCCCTACGAATGTAGCCACTGCTCCCAAGACAGCGGTGGCAGCTTCATTCTAACTGTCTCTCATTTTTTCTTTCTTTCTGAAGCAATTATATAGTTTTCATGACGGCGTTACGGACGGAGTGGTTTGTTCTGTTTGAGGAGTCGGGCATATGATACCCTTATATACGCACTGATGTATTTTTTAGTCTTGTAACTCAGAATTCAATGTCACATTACTCTAAATGATTCGCCTAATTATTTATTATTGTACGGAGCACTCCGTACTCTGTAATGGTTTATTCTATTGTCGCCTTGGATGATCCGCACGTTCCTGCCTGAGGCAGCCGAAGCTCAACCTCACCTCTTCGAGTACTTCAAAAAGCTGCCTTTAAACACCTTCCGCGCCAACACAATTACCTACGCTTTTGCGAGGGAGACCTCACTTTAACTTAACATTTTATTCTATTCTCTCCCTAATTTCATTTCGATCGTTACCGACTTCTCCGTCCGCACGCGAGGGCTGCAGAGGCCGATAACTCAGCCTGGCTTCACGACGACGTCTTACCAATGCCTCTCCACGCTGATACCTGATACCTATACCTTCTACCTATACCTTCTACCTATACCTCCAGATATAATCATAGACTTTAAAGAAAATGAGCCACGCCGTCCCCGACCTCGACGAAATAGGGATCAAAGCCGAGCCCGAACTCGCAGACAAATTCCGACACGAAGTCGCCGAGCTACTGGGTCGCAAGAACCTCAACTTCCCAGGCGCACAGCCCGTGTCCTTCTCCGCCAAACACCTAGTCGAACTGCAAAAGGAGGACTACTTTGTCTGCGAAAAGACCGATGGCATCCGCTGTCTGATGTACTTTGCGCAGGGCAACCCTGACGCTCCGGAAGTGCACTATCTGATCGATCGCAAGAATGATTATCGCTATGTGCCGCAATTGCATTTCCCGTTGCCGAATGATACGACCTTCCAATCTTACCATATCGAAACGCTGGTGGACGGGGAGCTGGTGAAGGATAGCTATGACGACGGCACGACGCAGCTGAAGTACCTGGTTTTCGACTGCATGGTGCTCGACGGGCAAAGTCTTATGCACCGCACGCTCGACAAGCGCCTCGCCTATTTCAAAGAAAAGGTCCTCAAACCCTACAACGCCATGTACAAAAAATACCCCGAGGAGAAACAACATCGCATATTCGCCGTTGAGGACAAATCCACGCAGTTTAGCTACGGCATCGAGATGATGTTCCGCGAAATCATCCCCAAAGTCAAGAAAATCCACGGCAACGACGGCCTCATCTTCACCTGCCGCAGCACCCCGTACAAGATCGGCACAGACGAGCATATCCTGAAATGGAAGCCTCCCTCGGAGAACACTATTGATTTCCGAATGCGCCTCGAGTTCCCGCTCCTGGAACCAGACACCGATGACGAGGCGGACGGCGTGGTCGAGCCGTACTATGACTACGACGCCATGCCGATATTCCACCTCTTCGTGCTCCACAATAACAACGAGTATCGCATCTTTAGCGAGATGTTTGTTACGCCGTCGGAATGGGACGGGTTGAAGGCGTTGCAGATGCCGCTAGACGATATTATAGTTGAATGCTACCAGGACGGTAACGGACGATGGCGGTACATGCGTTTCCGTGAAGATAAGAAAGATGCGAATCACATCTCGACTGTGGAGAAGGTCCTCGAGTCGATCCAGGACCGCGTCACTGAAGAAGATCTCATTCGCGCGGCGCCGGCGATCAAGACGGCTTGGAAAAAGCGACAGGCAACAGTTAGACCGCCACCTCCTCCTCCAGGGGCAGCGGGAGCAGGACCAGGCATTCCGAATGGGAACGGTGTGAAGAGGAAGTTTGAAGAATAACTAGTCATTCCACTGCTTTCTTCGACTGATTTCTTTTCTTTGCTTTCGTTTATTATCCTCTTCAATGATTTATGTACATGGGTGGATGGACATTGGATAGTGCGGTGTTGTTCATGATCAAAAAAGGCTTCATTCAATATAGGACTCGGTATGTTTAGGCAATGGCGCTGGTTACGGAGTGATTTAATATTTTTACGCATTTTTTGTCTTTTACCCTGCGTTTGCAGTACAAAATGAATTCTTACCATATGATTCTAGCAATTCAAATAGTAGATATGTACAATTGTAACGACTACTAACACAAGACTAAAAAAACGCCGCCGTTCTCAATCCAACACCAGCTGGTTCAATACAAAATTGACAAGGAAGAAAGCTAATACTCAAAATCGTCGTCAACTCCACCCTTGCCAGTATTCTCCTTGGCAACAGCTTCTTGTCGACGATACATCTCCGCAACCGCCCGAGTAGTAGTCGCCTCCTCGGGCTTTTTGTCGTCACGCGGCTTAATGTAGCGCGGGAAACGCAGCGAGATACCCTTCCCATCACCACTGCCGATTGTGCCTACGACTTCGTCTGCAGCGGCCTTGTAGCGCGGGCTCAGGGTTAGATCGGCGGCTTTGACTTCCCAGACGAGACGCGGCTCGAACCAGACGTCGGGTTGGTCCTTGGGGACACTGGAGTGCTCGTAGAATGGCTTGGGCCGGTCGATGGCGAGAGGGGAGAGCTCTTTGTGGAGTTCTTCGAGGAGAGCTTCGGAGAAGCCTGTGCCGATGTTGCAGATTGTTTCGAATGTTTGGTTGCTAGGGTTGTAGGCTGCTAGTAGGAAGGCTCCGTAGACTGATGTCCGCTTTCCTCTGCCGAAGTAGGCGCCTAGAACGACCAGATCGAGCGAGTCACCGAGACCGGAAAGATAGTCTTTTTTGACCTGTATGTTTCGTTAGAAATCGAGAAAGAAGAAAAGAGACAGAGCAATAGCTTACCTTGAGCCAATTTCGGCTTCGCTTGCTGGGTTCGTAACCACTTTCCTCAGTATCAAGCATCTTGACCATCAACCCCTCACATGACGCCTTCACACTCTCTTCTAGCAAGCTCTGAATTTCTTCCAGTTCGTTGGTATTTGAATGCTGGGCAAAGGCAAACTCGCCCTCGACAAGCTGGAATGAGTCGTGGAGAAGCTGACGGCGCTCACGGAGAGATTTCTTCACCGTTGGTTCGCCATTCAGGAATAGAAGATCGAATGCAAAAACACAGACCTTGACTTTCACATCCTCTGCCTTCACGTCCTTTCGCTTACGAGTCATCAGCTGCTGGAATGGGAGCACTTTTTTGTTTGCCATGTCCCAAGCGACTGTTTCACAGTCAAGGACAAAGCTGGAAACCCCTGGCTTAATCCAGGTATCCAACTTCGCCAGAATATCAGGATATTTCTTCGACAAGTCTTCCGAGTTTCGCGAAAATATCGAACTGAGACCCTTGGCATCTTTTTGAAGTGTTTCCGTCGCATTAGGATATTGATGAATCGAGTCCGGAGAGACATAGTGGATTTGAGCTCGTTCGCCGTCATATTTGTATTCACAGGTAAACTCCTTGCCTTCAAACCTGTCCAAGACTTCGGTAATAGATTTGGTCGGCTTAGCCAACATGGGTTTCAGCGGAATTCCAGGCTGCAGCTTGCAAACGTCTGAAAGATTGAAGACACCGTCTTTCAACATCGCTGGGATGATAACCTCATAAGAGGGAAGTTCGCTATAAACCTGCTTTAGTACAGCCTCTCCTTCCGCTAGACGCTCAGGACTTGGAGCTTTCCCGCCCTTGACAGCTGCTTCATGAGCAACAGCGGCTTGTGCGAGAGCCACTAGGACTGTTCTCTCGGCTAGACCAAGTCTCAATTTTCCTTCAAGAAACCTGATGAGAAACTTGGCTTCACTGGGCCCTCCCTTGTCTTTCTTAATATCAACTCCCTTGGCACCTTTTCCTGCCGTGGCAGCGTCAGCCGCAGACAAAAGCTTCTTAATGCCAGATATCTTCTTGTCCTGAGAGCCATGGCCTTGCACTTTGGCGATTGTGAGTAGACCTTGGTGTACGCCTCTAACAGTCAATGGCTTTGGCTTGAACATTGTAGGTTGGTTCGATCTGCTCTTTGCGGCAACCAGGCCTAAATCACCAATTTCATGTTGGTCTGATTTGATAACAGACAAGCTTCGGCCGGTGGTTTCTCCAATGGCTTTCATAATCAAAGATTCTCCGATACCCAGTTCAATGCCAGCGTAGTCGGCAGCCAGTTTATTGATCATTAATTGAACGGTCGGCAACAGGTCCTCCGGAGTGAGTCTCAGGACTTGGCGCAAGAAAAGGGACGCATGAGCTAGAATGATAAGGCGCTTGGGGGTCATCTCAATAAGAGAAAATGTGGTGCAGAGAGCAGCGTACGGGACAGGCTCCCCTGCCTTCCAGTCGGGATATGGATCATTCCCGGTGCTCTTCAGAGTCGCCTGTACTTTCTCGATCTGCTTCTTTTTGATTTCTGGCTTCACGTCATCTTCTTCTTCACTGGCAGATGGGTCTTCTGCGGGTTCATCTGCATCTTCCTCCACAGGGGTCACATCGCCGGAGGCCTTTTTCACCACTTTTGGTGATGACGGGCGCTCAGTGGCAATCTCCTTGCCCGTTTTCTTGCGTCCTGGACTCTTGGGGCTTTTCTTGGGGCTCTTCTTTCGTCTTTTGTTGGCTGGCTGGACATCAGAATCGTCGCTTTCCTCTGCTTTCACAGACTGCTCTCTCTTCACTCCTCTCACGGGCGATGTCGTTTCATCTTTGAGTTCTGCATCTTCGTTCACAGCATTATCGCCATTAAGCTCGCTCTCTTCGGATTCGACTGCGGGCTTTTCGCTTGTAGATGTGTCTTTCCTTTTGTTCCCGTCCGAAAAAGATAAGGTAGTTTGACGCTTCGAGGCATTAGAGCCTTGCCTGGCATCTGAGCCAAAGAACTTCCTGTAAATAACAACGAATACGATTAGCATGAGTCAATTATTAAGAGCTTCTGCGACTACTATGGTTGGCAACAGCAAGACATCCGACGCACCAAATCGTCGCTTGCGGATCTTTGACATACCCCAGCGTAGCTTGCCTTGTGCCTGACTTTTCCGGCATATTTGCTATTGGACGATTAACGTGCAACAAAACCCGTTGACGCAGAGGATATTGAAAATTAGTTGTCCTTGAAAAGTTCACTGTCTTCGTGGCATGTGTGTAACTGGATACGTTGAACAGGCGTTGGCTGCTGGAAAGCAGTCGGTGTTTCCTCGGAGCAGGCGCGAGGGAATGTAGAGCAGAAGACCGTAAAGATCGCATAGAATACCGGTAAGTATACTGGTAATGAGAGCACCCGAAGTGTCCTTTTGGCAACGTGATGGCTCGTAACGCCCCCCAGGTTGAAGCAGTATGGTCCCTCATGCGCCGCGAAACGCGTGAAGTTGCCTTGACGCGTTAAGTACTAACCGCGTCACGTGAGCGCTTTTTGGAAAGTCAGTATAGGGGTGAATATTTGCACCATACACATGTAAAATTTGCGATTTGTAGATACAGTCTGAGAAACGAACAGATGATGAAATTTCGAACGAGAATATACAGTCCTTTGTTAAAATTATGCAGTGAAACCACTATCGAAATAATCCTTGTGAAGGCGGTCAACAGCTGTGGCAGACCGCTTAGAAAGACGGGCAGAAATGCGGCGAACGATTATGATCTCCGAGATCTCGATGTTTTGCATGTCCTCGAAACAGCTTCGCAGATGGCTTTAATGCAGCTGGTTGCACAAGCTTCTGCTCATATAAGTGCATGAGCGACTATCAAATGGAGGCTCAGCGGCAAGAAGCGTTCCGAAAGGTTTGATTATACCGCCCTCTTCTACTGAAGTATTTCTAACTTGATTGTCTTGAAGCTTCGCCCCGCATGCGTTGAGCTCAGCTCTGCAGCGCTCAAGTTTCGCACACGCCAGAATCAACCTAGCGATGTCCAAAGTACGCTAGACAATTTGTATTGCGTGCTGGAGCCTTTGGGAAATGGGAATGCACTCGATGCAAAACTTGCCGAATACGTCTTCTTTCCGCTGTCCCAAGTGTTCAACGAGTCCCAAGCTCTCTCCCAGCGATGTCTAGAGGTCGCAGTCAAAAGTATTACGGTGCTTGTTGCGAAGGGATGGCAGCTTCAATTATCCCCGGAGTTAGGCAAGCAGCTGCTGATTCTCCTGACCATTCTTATCGGGGGAACGCCGGCGCAAAATCGAGGACAAGCAGTCTTGAAACCTGAATCGGAAGAGCTTTCTGTCGCAAGTTTTTATTGTATGGACTCGATTTTTGAAATGCTCCAAGGGCCAGTTGCTGAAAAGACTATATTTAATGAGATTGGATCTGCCACTATCATTGATCAGACTGTCTATCTGCTCCTGGAAGGCATCACCGAGGGGGCATCTAATGCAGTGCAAATAGCAGCCATCTCCGCACTCCGATCTCTTTTTAGCCGGGTCACTGATCGAATTATTCTGGGAAGTATTATGCCTCGTGTTGTCTCGGCCTTGACAAAGATCATAAAACCTACCACCAAAACACGCAGGAATTTTAAAGTCCTGGAGGGGTCTCTTCGATTACTACAAAGCATTCTGCGGGATGTTCTCAATGACAAGGTTGTCTATGCTGAACAGCAAGACCCCACCAAAGAAGCTTCAAGTGATAAAGCAGTGCTCGACGAATCATGGTTAAAAGCAACAACTGGTCAAATCAAGCTTGCCCTTGCAAATGTGATCCAAATCAGGCAACACGAACGGCAGGCAGTACGCCAGGCCCTTCTTGATCTTTGTTTGATGATAGTAGAGGGTTGTCCGAAATCTCTGAAGGACTCCTTGTCTCTTGCAGTGGAAACAATGGTGGTTCTGTCAGAGGTTGACGATGACAATGTTCAAAATGATGCATATACCTCACTACTGCATCTCGCTACTGTACAAAGTCAAACGGTCGATACTCTGAAAGATTTACTCCATACGTGGACAACATCATTCCAAAGAGTCATGCAAAGTAACGACGAAGCTGCAAAGCAAAGAGCTATCAAACAAATCACGACCGCATTTCAAATTCTTTCTCAAGTGCAGTCCAGCTCGTATATACTAGAGAGCAGCGTCGCGCTTGGGCTTTGTGATAGTGTCGCGGCAGTCGTTCTATCGTCGAAATCTGGACCCATACCAGTCAGCTCTTCTAACTTGGGAAATATGGAGCTTGCTGTTGTCGATGAAAAAAACGTCTCACAATCATTTCCACCGGTAATCCTCGAACATCGCAGCCAGCAGCAGACACTAATAGACATGAAATCTATGGTGTCAAGGCTCAACCGCACACAATCAAGTGAAACTATTACACGATTCATTATGAACAATCTCCACCAAGCTTCTGGGGACAGCATTATCGCACCATTTTGGCTTGCATTGCAGTTCCTCCGGTCAGAAGGATCGAACAGTATTGATGAATTTCTTTCATTTGACAGCTCCGGGTCGCTGTCGTCTCGGACGACCATGGTCGAGGAATTATACTCTGTTGCGCTTCCAATATTGAATGAACCACCAACGACCGAACCAAGGGACTGGAGAGTATCCGCGCTAGGGCTGGAAGCCGTTGCCCTGCAAGCAAAAGAGCTCGGGGAGGATTTTCGACCTGAGTTGATCGATGCCCTGTATCCTGTCCTACAGTTTCTTGCCTCGAACAACCCTAACCTACAAAACCATGCTATGGCGTGTTTGAACATCATCACATATTCCTGCAACTATCCTGATACACGCACCATGCTGATCGAGAACGTCGACTATCTCGTGAACGCTGTTGCGCTCAAACTAAACACGTTTGACGTGTCACCTTATCCTCCACAGGTGCTTTTAATGATGGTCAAACTCTCAGGTGCTGGCCTCATTCCATATCTCGACGACCTTGTGGCTTCCATATTTGGCATCCTTGATATGTATCATGGCTATCCCAAACTGGTTGAGTTGCTCTACTCGAGTCTGGCCGCGATTGTCGAAGAAGGCACTAAGGCTCCTGCTCTGCTTGCTATTTCTGAGGATGTACAAAAGTATGACTTGAATCGTGGCAAACAGGCGTATGAGCCATTGCCAGTCGCGAAAATAGTGGACGATATCGCTCGTAGGAAGACAAAACGGGCACGCATTGAAGAGCTTGACGCCGATATCGATAAAGAACATGCATCATTTCCCAAGCGTCCGTGGACGCGTGAATTGGACGGACCCCCGCTTCCTAAAGATGATGCTGTCGACCTGGATCAGGCCCTCAGCGAAGAGAATCTCGACGCACTGGACGAGTCAGACGAAACTCTTCCTCCACCCAAAGAGCCAGATGACGCCGAAAAACCGCTTAGCAAACAGCACAATCTACTACTACAAATCGTCAAGTCTATTCCTCCACACCTTTCCTCGCCCTCGCCATTTTTACGGCGCTCGCTCATCTCCCTTCTCAACCAGGCGCTTCCAGTCTTGTTCAGAAATCAGACTAGTTTTCTGCCTCTCATCAACGAACTTTGGCCGCCCGTCAGCTCGCGAATTGCGCCTCCATCAGCCGCATCCTCTGTACATCTAACAACAATTGGCGGCCCTTCTTCTTCAACTTCAACAGATCTCGTCTCACGAGCAACCACTAACAAACATGATGAAAGCGACATGGCCATCAAAGAAGAAACCTTCGTCACAGATGCAGCCTGCAACGTTGTAGCAAGCATGTGCGAATTCGCCGGAGACTTCATGGCATCCCGCGTCGAAGCCGAGTACCCGCGCTGGCGACGCCTATACAAGGAGAGCTGGAACAAAGTGCTCATCGACGCAGAAAAGAACCTCGAACGCCGACAACGGAGTGAAATCAGAGCACAGAAGCAAACCTCTCACCTCCTAGACCTAACTCTATCTAGCAACACCTCCCGCTCCTTCACGCAACACCATATCATCTGGAGAGCCCTCCTCACGCTCTTCGTCAAGGTACTCAGTCACGTCCGCCTCCCATTGGCGATGGGCGATGAAATCTGCGAATTCATCGGGGCCTGGATAACGAAATTCATGGGCGCGAAGTACTATCACCATCAACGACAGAAACAACTTCGCGATGAAAAAGGAGAAGGGGAAGATATAGAACTCGTTCAGAATGCATTACGAGCCATGGAAGCTTGGAATAAGGATTTGACGTGGTTTATTTTCTGGCAGGGGTTGGTTGGTGAGAGTGCGAATGATGATCGATGGCGGTTACCGGAGAAATTGCAGAGATTTAATGATAATGGTGGTGGTAGCAGGGCGTGGAGGTTTGCATCTGTTGGGACTGTCTAGTTGCATTCTATTTTATATACTCATTCAGTGGAATGTTGGAACTACCATGTTTAAATATATACCTAGGTAAATTGCCGAAATATAACTGCATTGCATTCAATTATCTCAAATGAGTGGAGAATTTTGATTAGTTAGATAGTTGAGTCATTTGCTTTTGGCTTACTAGCTAGGCAATTCAATCGAACTGAACAGGAGATGTAGCAATATCAATCAAGCAAGCACGTAACACACCAAGAGAAACAAGAATCAATTAGCGATCGTGTACAGACAGATAGAATGAGTGTACGAATGAGTGACTCGTTACTCCGAGTCCTCTTCTTCCTCGCTCTCATCGCTGTCGGCGTTCTCGAGCCATTCGAGGAACTTCTCGGCGGCCTTGCGGACCTTGCGGCTGGTCGAAGGGTCGACATACTTCTTGCTGGCCTTGCTGCCCCAGGCCTTGAGCACGTCCTCCGAAATAAGGTCGTTCTGGTAGTACCCAAGAAGAATGGCAGGAACCTGAGGGATGAGCTCGGGGTGCTCCTTGCCGACGAAACGCTCGGTACCACCGAGGAATGCCTTTTCGTGGCGTTCCGAGGTGATAAGCTTCTCCAGCATGGAGGCACGGGCCGGAATCTGCTTGACGATCTTCTCGTCGAAGATAGTCTGCGCAAGCACGGTCAAAGTCTTGTGCTTGCCCTCGATGCCGAGATCCTTGGCCTTCTTGTAAATGTCGATGTCGCTGACGTTTGCGACACCGCCCTTGGCTTCGGCTTCTTTGATAATCCAGCTTCCCAGTTGGTCGTAGATGCTAGGACCGCCGTCTTCTTCATCATCCTCGCCGTCTAGGGCCAAGGTGCGCTTGAAGTCGTCAGGAAGATCCTTGGCACGGGCCTTGACAGCTTCCTCGGAAACGTCGACGGACCATTTCAACTCTTCTTCCTCTTTATCGCCGTTGATGTCCTTGGCAGCGGCATTGATACCACGAGTGAATTCATCATCGCTACCAGCTGCGATTTCGCCATCGTCATGGTCATCGCCATTTTCGGAACCATTGCTGTCTCCTGGGCTGCCATTTGCCTCGCCCTTTTCTTTCTTCTTGTCACGGCGAGATTTCTTGTCCTTTTTGCCTCCCTTTCCAGGAGTCTTTCTCAGGATGAAGGTGCTCAACTTGAGGCGAGGGTCAACGTCAGAGCGCTGACCGCAGGCTTTGCAGTCCAGAACGATGCGGTTGTCCTTGAGAATGACCTCGGTCTCAGGATTCTTGCACTTCTTGCAGAGAACGAACTTGTCAATGAAACCGTCGAGGTAATCCTGAAGCTTGGGAGCGTCGTGAGCACCGTTGATGATCCAGCGGTCGTCAGTGGGCTTGGCATTGGCCTGGGCGCCCAGTTCGAATCCAAAGTACTTGATCACGTATTCGGGCGGACGAGCCAGAGATTGAGCAACAGTGTTGAGGTTCACGACAACAGTTTTGATACCATTGCCCTTACCCTCGATCTTGGACTGGAGTTTCTCCATCTTGTAACGGTAGAAAGGGTCGGTGACATCGCGACGAACGTTGACGGTAGCCATGATGTCGAATTAAGAGACGTTTTGTTTTTGGTTGTTTTTGGTGTTTGTTTTTCAAGAAGCAAGAATGGGAGGCTTGTGTGAAAGGCGAACGACAGGAGACTCAACAAAGGTTCTGCGGTGGCAAAGATACATGCGGTATATATTTACCGAGAATTTCCTTGCAAAGGGGGATAGAAGTTGACAATGATGGATGTTATTGATCCACGATCACAACGGGGAGGGAGTCCAGCAGGTTTCAACCGCAGGATCTCGAGTGTATACTACACGGTTTTCGCACGTAGCGAAAAGTATGCAGCTTAAGCGGCAAATGGTGTTCGAAAGCGTTGACGTAGGGCGAATACATGAACAGACCCTCGACCTCGAACTGAATACTGTTCGCTGGCGGAAGATACCTAGATGTGATGACAGAAGTCACAAACAAAACCAGCGGGTGGTTATTGTTTCGAGTAGAAGAAGTCTGTGGGAAAGAAGCAGTCAGAATGGTAAGACAGTCAAAATGTGGCGGTTGAGTCAGAATATTTTTTGAGATGCTGAAGATACTAGTCGGGGAGGGAACTTTGAGCAGGAAGTTTCCGGCCTGAGACGTACTTTGAAAGCGAAGTGTTGTTCGTTGACAGTGGAAGCCAATAATTTTGATGGAGCAGAAGAGTGTGCGAGGAGAAAGAAGAAGAGAAATGAAGATGGATTGGTAACAGGCAGGAACCACCAGGCCAAGGCAAAAAGGCAACAACGGCGCCGGCAGTGGGCGTCGGCCTAACGCCGGAGCCAATCAGCGCCCGGAATTCAGACACGTATGTAATTGTGTATCGTCGATACACCAATTTGCTTAAATACGTACTAAAACTGCCGCTTTTGGCGTATTTCGTATTTTACAACCGGAAATCGCGGCAGAAAATTTTTATGGTACGCACTCATACCGTCCGAGACATCAATATAAAATCAATATATCCATGATCATTATTACACTTTCGAACAAGACCAAGAAATGGCGTCCAGATACCGCAGGAAGGAAATTGGCACTCAGGAAGTTCATGACGTTGTCATACGTTGTCATGACTTCCTCAAAAACCCAAGTGCGCCAATGCTAGAAACACCAGTCAAGATTCCCACCGTGAGAAGCAAAGGAAGCCATTCGCCTGCGCCATAGCTCCCTTTATGAAGACCTCGCTCATCTCCAGCTGTGGTTACTGCTGTACCTACAAAGCCGGACGCGATTGTGGCGCAGCCCCTGACGAACATAATGAAGCCCGACACGACAAGCTCCTTATTAGGATGATCACTGTTCCCCACGATGGCGGTCGCAAAGCGGTTGCGTAGAACCACGTAGCCACCGGAAAACCCTCCGAACAAGATGCAGACGAGAGCGACCAGCCCGTAATTCGTCGCAAATCCCCAGACGCAAAGAACTGCCACGGCGGGGATCAAGGTGCTGACAAGAAGCGGGAGCAAAACTCCTCGTTTGTCCCTGAATTGAGTCAGTGGGCCAATGCCTTCAATGAAGATATTAAGGTGTAGGCTTACGCAAGCAAGCCTATCAAGGGCTGGAAGATTGCGGATGCGATGTTGTAAATGGCGAGCAGTGCCGATGCGCTTTCAGCTGAAGCGCCAGTCACTGCAGTTGCATAGGAGGGGATGTAGACTGATGGCAGGTACTGAGAGAGCGCCTGCAAGACATTCGACAGCATGATGACCCAGAAAAGGGGTTTGCGTAGGAATTCATATGAAAAGTCTCCAGACAGAGGGTTGACCTTTTCGTCCACTTCATTGCTCGATGGTAGACGTGGCCGCACGCCGGTCAAGGCTATACTCAGCACGACCGCAACAAAGATGCCCCATCCCACAAGAGTAGCTTTGGCCGAGTATCTTGCTAGGAGGCTCCGCATGACAACAGGTATAATGGCAGCGGAAATACTAGAGCAGGCAAAGTAGATACCGTAGGCGAGACTACGGCGACTGATGAACCATTCGTCGATCAGGCTCATGTTCGGGGCGAAGACAAACCCACTGCCCAGTCCGTAGAGGATGCCTTGGGTCATGATGAGTTGGACTGGGGTGTGGGAAAAACCTGCTCCTATGGATGCTGCCACCACAATTGCTGAGCCGGCACAGAGAAGAGGCCTACGGAGGCGAGCCCTTCCACTGAGGAAATGCACCAAGAAAGGACAGAGGATTTGAATCGCGCCCTGCGAGATGTGAATACGGGCATACTTCTTCAGAGTCGAGGGGTACACACAGTGCTCACGACCCCGGTGACAGCAATGAGCTGATTTCCCGCGAATGCTGAGTTATAGAAATAGTACTCCCGGAAAGCACCAAAGGAAATAGTGAAGCCTAGGAGATTAGATTTGAGCATGCAGAAGCAACTTCAGCCGGATCAGACACGACATACCCCATGTCAGTTGGAGCATGACAGACACACAGGCCAGAAACAGCCACGCTGCCTTTCCACCATCTGGTCGATGGAGAGGTCTTGATGTGACCGGAGGTGTCACTTCTGGATGATCGTCTAGGTGATTGATGGATGGCATGCTAGATTTCGCCATTGTTGCTGACAATTCGATGGTAGAATTGGTCTGTTTTCAGTATTCAATAAATGATAGACATGACTCATATTTGCTTTGTTGTTTATTCCCATTCTAGATTGTTAGACTACATGACGTGCTCAATGCACCTGGATAACATCCATGTATAAGTTACCGCTAATGTACCTCCAGGGGTTACCGCCAATAGCTGCACATGTATAGACAAGAATTCGGTCTAGATGGTATTTTATACTTCTTCGGACTTCCTCTATCTAATACCTGAGCTGCACCTTTTCGTTCACGTCACATTCTTGACATGTCGAAGTTAGAGGTTGAAATGATTGCCTCTTTGAGGAGTGTAACTATCGTTGAAGAATAGTTTAAAAAGCCGGTTGAAGAGAACAAAGACAGTGACCCTGAGATAAACCTGTTGGGTAGCAATCTAGGGTCAACAAAGGCTAGAGGGATGCTGATCGCGATCTAAATGCATTCTTTCTGTCAGGGCCGACAGCACCAAATCCAGCAAAAGAGATGCACTTCCTTGTTAATTACCATTGAATTTCTTTTCCCGTACCATTTGAGATGGTCGAAATCAAGGTGTGTAGGGATTTCTGTAGGATGACTCATTCGATCCGGCGACCGAACTAGGGCTAGGGCTAGGGCTTGAGACAGAAAGGAAAATAGCATACTCCATGTATCAGGGTAAAAGAACAACAAGAATATACAAATATGTGTCTATCATCTATGAAATATCCCATAAAGGCGTAGGGCACGGTTATCTAATCAGATTACACCATTTGCGGTTTCCCCACTGAGCCCACTTCCTCATGCATCTCATTCCTAACTACACAACTAACTGACACTCCTCATTCACGACACCATGGCGCTCGATCTCAGTCTGTACCTCGTGACAGACTCCACGCCTGCCATACTCAAAGGGCAGGACATCTGCAAAGTAGTCGAAGAAGCTGTGAAAGGCGGTATGTGCGATACCGGCCCAGAAAATGAAAATTGCGTTGAGAACTAACATTGCTGCAGGAATCACAATTGTCCAATACAGAGACAAGAAAAGCGACACGGGCGACCTGGTAAAAACAGCCAAGAAACTGCACGAAATTACAAGCAGATATAATGTCCCGCTGATCATCAATGACCGTGTCGACGTTGCGGTAGCGTCGGGCGCGGAGGGCGTGCATCTGGGACAGGATGATATGTGTACGGTCCCCTAATCTATCGAGGAATAATATATTGACTGTTAGTAGCGATAACTGCTGCAAAGAAGATCCTGCCCAAGGACGCCATTGTTGGAATCAGTGCGTCCTGCGTCGAGGACGCTGTGAGGGCTGTGGAAGAGGGGGCCGACTACCTGGGCATCGGCACGATGTTTGCTACGCCGACGTGAGTCCTATATTTAAAAGACGAAAAAAGGTGTATAGACTAAGAATACAGCAAAACAAACACCAAATCCATAATCGGCACAGCAGGCGCCAAAATCATCCTCGACAGCCTAAGCTGCCTCAACCGACCCATCGCCACCGTCGCAATCGGCGGCCTAAACCTGTCCAACGTGCAGCGAGTGCTGTATCAGTCTACCGGACAATTCGGCAAGAAGCTTGACGGTGTAGCCGTGGTCAGCGCAATTATGGCTGCCGAAGACCCCAAGGCTGCAGCCGAAGGATTCAGAAAGATCATTGCTGTTCCGCCGCCGTTTGTGACGAGTCTTCCCACTTCTACGACTGACCTCGCTGCCGATGTCCCAGGCGTGGTGCAGAAGGTCGTGACTGCCCACCCTATTGTGCACAGCATGATCAACTTCGTTGTTGCGAATTTCGTTGCCAATGCGGCTATTGCAGCGTACACCCCTCCCCCATCCACCTTCTTGCATTAAGCCTACTAACTATGATAATAGAGGTGTCTCGCCCATAATGTCCCAATACGGCGACGAAGCCAAAGACCTCGCCGTGCACGGCGGCGGCCTGGTCATCAACATGGGCACTTTAACCAGCGCCAGTGTAGCCGAGTATCTCAAGGCAATCAAGGCATACAACAGCAACGGCAACCCCGTGGTGCTCGACCCTGTTGGTGCGGGAGCTACTGCTATTCGTCGTGGAGCAGTGAAAACGCTCATGGCAGGAGGGTATTTTGATCTTATCAAGGGCAACGAGCGAGAGATTAGGGAGGTATATGGGAATACTGCCACGGATCAGGGCACGCAGCGCGGCGTGGATAGCGGGCCGAGTACGCTGGATGATAGGGCGAAGGCTACGTTGGCGCGAGATTTGGCGCGGAGGGAGCGTGCGTTCTTACTCTCCTCTGTATAAGACTGATATTGGCTGATATTGACTGATAGGAAACATTGTCCTTCTGACCGGATCCACCGACTTTTTAAGTGATGGCGACCGGGTCATCGCCGTGAAAAACGGGCACGAACTCCTCAGCCGCGCGACGGGGGTATGCTTTTCCATTCTCAATAACCAGACAATAGCTAACATTTTTCACAGACCGGCTGCGCAATCGGCACCATCTGCGGCGCCTACCTAGCCGCTTTCAAGGAGGACAAACTACTCGCCGTCCTCGCCGGACTGCTGATGTACGAAATCGCCGCTGAGAATGCCGCAGCAAAAGACACGGTGCATGGACCCGGCACGTTTCTGCCTGCGTTTCTCGACGAGATATACGCTATAGTACAGGGGGCGTTGCGGGGTGAGACGGCGTGGTTTGAGAGCAGGGCTAGGATTGAGCGTGTTTCTCTGTAAATAAAAATAAAGCAACAGTATAGTATATTCAATTGCATACATAGTAGATTGACCAAGGTCAATATTTACAAAGCACCCTCAACGCCTCCCTCGTCTCCTCCTTGCTCTCCTTAACCAACGCATTCACACCCTTAAACGCAGGCGCGCCCGCATCCCTGAGCACCTCAAAAATAACACTCTCGCTCGTAGTCACTGTGGCACCCGCATCGCGCAGCCTATTAAGCGCTACAACCCTCTCCTCGGCGTTCACACTGCTCACCCCGTCGGCGACTACGTACACTCTGTGGCCGGCAGACAATAGGTCGAGGGTTGTCTGGGATACGCAGATGTGCGTCTCGATGCCGGTGATGATTGCGTCTATCTTTTTATTTTCGACTGAAGTCAGGCGGGCGAGGATGTCGGCGTTGTACATGCTAAACGCTGTTTTGTCGACGTTGGCTAGCAGGCCGGTCCCAGAGTCAGGGGGTAGATACTTGAGTAACTCGGGCACCGTATCCCCGAGACGCGCTTTGTTTTGCGTCGTGACGTACACGGGGATGTGCAGGGCGGTGCTTGCCTTGAGGAGTTTCTGGGATGTTGATACCCTTATACGAGTCAATCGTCTAACAGCTTTTAAGAAAGAGGGAAAGGCGTACACTTTTGAGAATTCATAGATGTGCTCGCGGAATTTCTCTTGGATGTCGCATATACTGTAATATCATCAGTGAGCAGGTCTACAATGTATGGGTTGGGAGCGTACAATAGGACCGGGTTGCCTAGACGCCGTTAGTCGTCTGCGTGTTGTACGGTGTAATGGATTGCTACTTACTGATCCGGCTTGCTTTTGCGAGGCTGGCCATGGTGGTTGTTCGTGAATGGTAGATATGTTCGGATTGATAATTGATGATGATGAAGTGAGGTTGTTGATCGGCCATCTGATAGAGAGAGATGCGGGGCAGCCGGGCCGAGTTGGGGTACCGTGCGGGGAATACTATCTATACCGCGGTGACTATACTATTTCCTTTCAACAATATCGCTGCAGTTTCTACTAGAATACATAATGGTTATGCCGGACAGAGGGCAAGGCTGGCAAACCAGAATCCTAGGTCTACTTTACATGGAGCAGGAAATCCCCGGTTCATCCCGTCTTCAGATGGACAAGAACCCACCAGGAATCTGCACAGAAACAGTGACATGGGAAACGAAAAACGGGAAATGCGTGGACATTGCTTTTGTTAGATACGGAACAGCTCAAGGCTGACTGCTTGCCAAGTGCGATCCCTGCTGTTTACACGTCGTTCATGCATACTCTCGAGGCTTCAGGGAAGGTAGTCGCGGGCGGAGAGATTCTGGATGCCTGAGGTACCTATGTATGTACATACATGGATGGATGTAGGTCACATGAGCACGTGTGAGACTACGCCACGACGCGTCCGCCCTCCCAATCAGCAATCAGTGCATCACGTCTCTCTTCGTGACTGGAAGGCTTGCTTGCCAATTGAGGAAGCATGCATACATCATGCCACGCCTTCAACCCCTCTCTGTTTTCTCGCAGCTCCGGCGCCTTCCTACAATGCACCTCTGGCATCCAGCTGACGCCAACTTCTGTTCGGCTACTGCATTGACGCCTTGTCGTTGATTGCTGCCTAAACAAAGCATCGAGGGGCCATCACTCATCGGGCCTTATAAAAGGGCTTTGCATTCGTCACTGGCATTTGTGGCTGCTGTATCTGTTTTTGCAGTTCCACGACAGCGCGCGCAGAGAACCACCGATACAATGCCTAAACGACTTTTTCGTACACCACCACGATGTTGCGGACACAAAATGAGCCGGAAAAGATGTCATGGTAATAGCAACGGTAACAGAAACCGTTACTATTACTGGTGTCGTGGTGTTTGCGGCAGGGGCATCGCCGATGATTGGGAAGGGGTGAGACGCAACAACCCCCTTTGTTACTGCAGACAACTAAGTCGCTCCCAACCCGAGGGAGGAAGACGATTCATCACCTATCGATGTACACGTGAAGAGTGTGGGTTCAGACGAGATGCTCCATCAAGAACCTTTGCCTGGTGGATGTGACGATGGGAATTCAATGTCGAGGTGGAACCCATTCAATCGGGTTGTGGTCGTGGAGATGGATCGCTTTTCACAACCTCACAGAGTCCGAGAGCGTGCTCAGTGGTAATAACAGCAAGGGCGTGAGCCACAGAACAGAAAGGGAAAGCTGCGGGGCATCAAAAACAATCTGTTGTATAGGTTCACACAGGATAGGGAGATAATTTATTATACTTTATTTTTATTTAATGATAATACATCAATAAGTCCGCTCAGCTACGTTCAATTTAACAAAATGAACTGCTTGCTTGTAGCAACTACGCAGAATTGAGCCAGCCAAACGCCGACGCGCCGCCGATCGGATTGCTGGCCCGGATCTTGCTGCCGTCGCCAGACTTGAAGCGACTCGGAGTCGGGTGCACAAGGTCTGGGCCATGGCCGTCGCTTGGTGTCGGTGTCTCGGCCTCGGCAGCTGGTGTATGAGTGTGGGTGTGGGAAGTTTGAGTGTGATGATGCTGGCTAGTAGTAGACGCAGCTGATGGGACGCGAGAGGATAGCGATTTCGACGGTCGTAGAACTTTCATCGCTCGTCCGCGCGTCGACTTGGCCATTCCAATTGCACTGCCGTCTGCACGACGCCAGGATCCCCATGGTCCGGCGGGCTCGGTTTTCGCGGACAGACCGGGGTAGGCTTCGGGGTCGACCGGCGCACGGCTTTCTCGCGTGGCTTGGGTGTCAGGTTCGGATTGGATGCCGTCCCTGGTCGCAGGGCGTTCTTCGCGATCGCGCTCTTCGGGCTCTTCCACCTTCGAGGAAGCAATTGACCCGGTTTCCTGCGGTCTCGAGAGTGGCCGCTCGATCAAGTGGTCACGGTCACGGTCACGGTCGCTGGCAATGCTCGTCAGTTCGGTGTCGTGGTGCTTCAAGCAGCTCCTCTTTGGCGCGTCCGAGGTAGTATTGAGGAACTTGAACACTGCATCGTTTTCAGGCCGTACAAGAGGAACGGACACTTTATTCCTGTCATCGTCCACCATGATGATTTTGTCCTGCGAGAAAAGAATGTCCGCATTGTGAGAGCGCAGAACGTCGCTTCCAAGTATGATTTGGATGCTCTTATCATTGGCACTCACGTCGCGCACTGCGAACCGCACGGTCACAGCAGGAAGCTGAGGCGTGGGACTACCGCGGGAGGAAGATTGATGGATGCTGGCTTCTGGCAGATAGAGAGGAAGCTTGATAGAGCGCGAGCCATCTTCAACAGTGATTTGGTCTTCGTAGCCGAGCTTCTCGATCAAGCCGTAGCCAAGAGACGACGTGTATGAGCCAGAACATATAGCCGCGTAAAGCAAAGACTCATTCGAGAAGGTGGTCGTCAGCCAGCATCGTATGATGCAAGGGACGGGCCCCAGCAGGAACAAACCCGGAGGTGGCATCGTGGCACTTGCAGGTGATCCCCCACCAGGACTGACTAATCGTGCAGCATCAATACCCATGCTGCTAGTCCGGGCCGAATGGTGAGAGTGTCCGGAGGAGCTCTGCCGGCCATCAGAGCGATGGGAGAGAGACCGCTCCGTCATAGCGTGGCTACTCATGCCGCTGCCTGTCCGAATAGGAAGTTCACTTGTCGAGCGGTTGACCTGGCCATAGTACCCATGTATTGCGCTTTCATCGAACCGAACACTATTCGCCCTGGAAGCACCCCGTCGTGGCTCCTCCTCGTTGTCTAGGGCAATATTTCCGATCACGCTGTGGTGTTGTCCTTGATCGAAGCCTTTAAAGGCGTCAACGGTGGGGGTGTAAGATGGCTCTACACTATTAGAAGGTTCACTTTTCTTTCTCTGGGGTAAAATATACACACCTGTCAGTGGCCCGCTCATGGTGCTCGGAAACGGCGATATCGGGCCCCATACACTCTTCAACCGCGCATCATCCTCCCTCCGACGCTCCAGCCTTGCGAGTCGCTCCCCGTGCTCAAGCTGGGTAGAGTACAGGTCCTTGACCTCTTCGAATACACGCCAGATATCTTCGCGAGATGCAAACGGGTACTGTGCATCCATTCCCGGTGTCTTGTCTGTCGAACGATGGAGGGTTTGCTCTCGGAGTGTAAACGGTTGTGCGACTGGTTTCGAGGTTTGACACAATCACGGGACCTCCTTGACGTCAAGTTTCGGTTCCTCCTCGCGCCCTCCTCCCTCCAGGACTCAGAGACGGCCCAAAAGGCCGTCTTCCCGATTAATTAGTCGCTTCCACTGAGATTGTCTGTGTGCATTCAAAGGGTTGTCTAGAGTTCCCAGCGAGCACCGTGTAGTAAGCCGACTTGATCGAGCTGTATGTACGAGTCGTGGAGGATTGTAATGTCGATTTTAGAATTCGAAGACGCAGGCAATCCCGACGAGAGAACGTATGGGTGGGATGAAGGATGTAGAGATGTTCTAGACGAAGAGATGAACGAATCGATTCTAGAAAGCCTTGGCGATTTCAAATCCGCTTTAGCGTCACGAATAGTAGAGTAGACGTAGACGTAGACAGAGACAGAAGATAACGAGGAGAGCTGGCAGCTAGTGATTTGGCGATCTCAGCGGCGGCGGTGGCGATCACACGTCCTCCTCTGGGTAGGAGAGAAAAGACAGTTTTCAAAGCTCAGGAGCTTGGACAGTATGGGAAATGGTGTTATGTAGGCACTAGCACGCGCAATGCTGGACGACGAGCTGCCTGCAGGTGTTGGACAGGACAGACGAGGAGGAGAAGGGGTGGCAAAGAAGTGGTCAGTCCGTCAGGGTCTCGTCTGGAGATTTTGCGGAGGCCTGGGCTGCCTGAGGCTGCCGCATGACTAACTAGCGCAACGGCCATTACTCCGCATCACTATTCACATTTATTTATTTACTATTTACTTACTATTAATTTTACATTTCATGATTTTATGTGTATATATATTCAATGAAAGTAAGGCAGGACCGAGTCAATCGATACTGTCTAGCAATATGCCGTCAAACGTGTTGAATCCAAACGCTGTGACAGCCATTCCATACAAAAAGGCTTATAGGCTATAGCTATACGTTTCCAATCACTTGGGAGCTACCTCCCAGCCTGGGAAGACTTCAGGCAGATTCTCCGGGGCCTCTTCGGGCCAGGTGGCACGCAGTGTCTTCATGACTTCGGTGTACATGATTTTATATCCCTCGCCGGTGAAATGGAGGCCTAGTTAGTATTGTTTAGCATTACTCTCTCTCTCTGTGTGTGTATGGATGTACGTGGCGAGAAGAAAGACGCACCATCAGTTAGCAAACTGGCCAGCGCCTCACTTGCAGGAAGATCCTTCGAGCCAGTCAGCGGCTGTCCCGCCTTCCATCCAGCCGATTTCAGAATCGCCGTCCAAATATCGGCCACCGGCAGCCCCAGCGACTGCGCAACGTCGCGGCACGCATCGGCATACACCTTGGTATTGGCTGCCGTTCTGCTCGGCGTGTCAAAGCCCTTGGAGGCGTCGAAATATTGCAGCTGGTATTCGTTGATTGGGGGCGGTGTCAAAACAATGATTTTGGTACCGTGCTCCTGGATGGCTGGATGCGTCAGGATGAACCTGAGGTTTTCCTTATACTGCTCTAGCGGCACATGCTGCGAGTGATGGGTCATGACCGCATCGTTGGCGCCAAAAAAGAGGGTCTACCATGTCAATCTTGTTCTTTTTGTAGCATGTCAAAAGGATCATGATCATACCATTAATCGGACTCGGCCGTCTTGTACCGAGGGAAAAATCTTGGGAATCAAAAGCCGTGCGTTGGCGGTGTTATATCCGCTATAGACATATAGAAAAAAGTAAGAGAGTGAGAGACGAATTAGACATCGTGATGTTCTCACCTGAAGCCCCGATTGATGACGTCGAGACGTCTGGCATAGTCTGTAGGACGTTAGCATGCTTTATTCTCCATCAACTTGAGACTATATATGTATATCCGTGATGCTCGGAGTACTTGCCGTTCTCTAGGGCCGCGCCAAAGCCAAAGCCCTGGCCCTGGTCATACGACATCTGCGTGATCGAGTCGCCAAAGACAAAAAATCGGTCGTATCGCGCGGCGCCATTCTGGGGGGCGACGGAGTGCATGATGGTCGCGGTGTCGGTGGACATTTCCTGAGGTCGCTGGGAGGCCTTTCTTTATATAGAGACAGTCGCGGGGTACCTAGGTAGCGCAACCAGTCTATTGTCTCTTCTGTAACACTCGACTGGGGGTGTGGTAACTGGAGTTTCCAATCTAGACACCGACCCTGGCAGCTATTGACGATTATTGATTGCACAGGATCCCTGGAGGAAGAAGGGAAAAAGAAAAGAAAATGCGCTCGGATACGAGGCATATATGTATGGGGAGCCGGAGTTTGGGAAGGTTCCAGGTTACTAAAGCACCAATAGCCTAATTTCAGAGCAGCCTGGCCAAATCCAATATGGATACACAGATACGTTCTGGACTTAATTATGCCGGCCATTATTTCTATTGATCCATCTATCAAAATCGAGGCCGCTCGATCGCAAGCCGGCTTTCACCGCGGCTACTGCGCCGCGCAAATCGACTCGGATTGCTATCTATCAGATAAATCTTCACTTGACTGGGGTATGCATGCTCAGTCCTCCAATGGTCGTGCCGGCGTCCAAGAGCAAAATTTCCGGCACGTCAACTGCCTGCATACACGGGGTGGCTGCCTGAGGCTCCATCTCGTCACGCGTTTCCGGACACATGAACACTATTGACTCAACTATAGTTATATAATTGTAGTCAGTCACTTGACCTGTCAGTGCGGCAGTCACCCAGCACTCGCTCCTTCCTTCTGATCGCGCCATGTGGGCCGCCCGTTGTGCCTGCTATATCACGCCGGCCTATACCCCGGCCCTCTTTTAACCAACATCCTTGCTCTCGCTCTT
Organism: Penicillium sp. OUCMDZ-019; assembly: GCA_011750695.1. Taxonomy (NCBI): domain Eukaryota; kingdom Fungi; phylum Ascomycota; class Eurotiomycetes; order Eurotiales; family Aspergillaceae; genus Penicillium; species Penicillium sp. OUCMDZ-019. The sequence continues at coordinate 232,331 of WTTZ01000020.1, read as the reverse complement.
ATTCTTGCTTTCGCTGCGTGTGTTCATGCATCTTCATATTCGCTTCAGTCGTTACGCTCGTTTGATATTCCCATCTTCGTTCTTGCTGCTACTGCGCTCGACTTGCCATCGAGGGGTAGAATAACAACACAACACCGGCCTCAGCAGAAAGCATGCCAGTTCACCCCCTTCACGTCCCACGGTGAGAGACAACTGAGAGAACGCAATATGACTCGCTCAACCTACGCCTCCTCAGCCACCTCGCACGACGACGAGTCCGACGACTATCAACACCGCCGGATTACCGTGACAGCCCCTGTTTCGCCCACCTACCGACGACACCGGCCACAAGCCCGCGAATCCGACAGTCTCCTCGGAAGCGACTCTCTCCATCCCGCTCGCCTGGGCTATGGCACGGCGAGAGCAGACAGCTTCTTCAGATACAACACCACCGGCGGCACACTCCGCCGCTCCCGGCACCACAGCCGGAGGGTGTCCCAAAACACGCGCTTCGCAGCTGCCGGCCAGTCGTCCGCTACGCCCAAGGACTGGAACGCGGAAAATAATGTGTTGGGGTCGTCGTTTTTGGACGATCGTCTATGGTACGACCAGTTTACGTCGATTGACTGGGTGCACGACAGCATCAAGGATGGCATTCGCCTGCGAGAGCTGAGGAGCCGGAAAGACTTCCGGGGCCGAGTGCTGGCTCTGCTGGATGGTGCCCAGGGCTGGTTTTTGGTGGCTGTCATAGGCTGTATTACTGCGGCTATTGCTTATTTCGTGGACGTCACCGAAAGCCATGTGTTTGGGTTGAAGGACGGAATATGCACTACATCATGGCTGACAGACCGCAGGACATGCTGCTTGGGCGAGGCATCTTGCGACGAGTGGAGTTCGTGGTCACAAATCGTGGGATCCTCCCACTTGGATAATAGGTCGGTGGACTTTATCTTTTACGTGTGTTGGGCTGTCCTGATGGCTATGGGTGCGTGTGCTTTGACTCTGGTCACAAAGACCGTCGTCCCGTCGACAATCGCCCTGTCGACGCTGGACGAGAACCTCGCCGCTGAGAACAGCGATGGTCCTGTGAGCCCGAGCGGCTACAATGCCAAACTGCGCAGTAAGCCGGCCACGGCTTACTACTCTGCTGCCGGCAGCGGAGTGGCAGAGGTAAAGGTCATCTTAAGCGGCTTCGTGTTGCACGGTTATTTGGGGTTGAAGACCCTTATATTCAAGACCTTGGGTCTAGTGTTGGCCGTTTCGTCAGGCATGAGTTTGGGAAAGGAAGGCCCTTATGTACACATTGCAACATGTGTTGGGAACATTTGCAGCCGTATTTTTACCAAGTATCACACCAACGATGCTAAACGTCGGGAAGTGCTGGGAGCTTCAGCAGCTAGCGGCGTGGCGGTTGCTTTTGGCGCGCCTATTGGAGGCGTACTGTTTGGATTAGAAGAAGTCAGGTATGACCTAACTTTGTTCACTTTGTGATGGCTATGTACTGACTGTACAGTTACTACTTTCCACCAAAAACACTCTTTCGAACATTCTTCTGCTGCATTGTAAGTTCTTTCTTCCAGCTGATAAGAAATCCAAACTTATAGAGTTCTCCAGGCCTCCGCGTTATCCCTCAAGTTCCTCAACCCCTACGGCACAGGCAAGATTGTGCCTTTCGAGGTGCGCTACGTCTCCGACTGGGAGATGTTCGAGATGGGCCTCTTCGTTTTGCTAGGCGTCCTAGGCGGCGTAGCAGGAGCCCTATTCATCAAAGCTACAGGCATCTGGGCGAGATCCTTCCGGCGGATCCCGATCATCAAACGAGCGCCCATGCTAGAAGTTGTCTTAGTTGCATTCGTCACCGGAGTCATAAGCTTCTGGAACCGCTACACAAAACTAGGCGTGGCTGAGCTTTTCGAGGAACTCACGGCGCCGTGCGATCCTACGGGCGTTACAAAGTCTGGGCTCTGCCCGAATGAGCAGGATGATATCCTGGAGGTGGTGAAGTATCTGCTCATCGCGTTTGTGGTCAAGGGTTTCTTGACGACTATTACTTTTGGACTGAAGGTGCCCGCCGGTATATATGTGCCTTCGATGGTTGTGGGTGGTCTGATGGGACGTATCGTCGGCCATCTGACGCAGTATTTTGTCGTTACGTTTCCAGACTTTTTCTTGTTTGCTAGTTGTCCTGCTGTCCCTGGTGCCGAGGCATGTGTCACGCCTGGCGTCTATGCGATGGTAGCGGCAGGAGCGACGATGTGCGGCGTCACTCGGTTGTCGGTGACGCTGGCTGTTATTTGTTTCGAGTTGACTGGCAGCTTGAACCATGTGTTGCCGTTTTGCATTGCGATTCTTTGTGCCAAGTGGACTGCCGATGCCATTGAGCCGAGGAGTATTTATGTAAGTATACTAGGAACCCCCAGAAGAAAAAGACTAACGATACAGGATCTCCTCACCGACATGAACGACTACCCCTTCCTCGACAACAAAGGCACCCACACAGCCACCGACCAGACACTAGGTGATCTCAGCCGCCCTGCCGGCCAACACCGGACCATAGACATCTCCAACTCCCCGCTCGTCCGCGCCAAAGACCTGCGCGGGAAGCTAGACTATATCCTGATGGCCGGCGAGCTCGACAGCGGCCTGCCGATTGTGCGAGATACCGTTCTGGTGGGCATGATTGCTGCCACGGATCTTGAATTCGCATTGGATGGGCTTGATGATGAGTATTCGGAGTATTGCATCATGTCGCCTGACCATCAGAATTGGCCGGAGCCGTATGACGACGATGATGACGACAGTGATGCTGGGACGAGCAGGGTGGTGCATGATTTTACAATTTATATTGATCTGGTAAGCTATCCTATCTCTGGCTATGGAATTCTGATTAACAATATAGTCTCCTGTTGCCCTCGACATCCACTCTCCGCTAGACTTGGTTTACCAGTGTTTCGTCAAACTCGGTCTTCGATATATATGCGTCGTGCATAATGGGAAATTTCACGGCCTCGTTCATAAGAAACAATTTGTCAAGCATATGCGTGAACTCGAGAAGTCTTGACCACTCCTACCTTTGTCTTAGTGACAGCCTCATTGATTATCTGCATCATGCATTGAGCGATGGCGTTCTCTTCATCCAACATTTCGTGTCTATAGAACTTCTATGTGTACATACAGCATATTCGTGAACTTTATAATTTTTCGGTATCATTGAATCCTTAAGTAAATCAAACAACCCTCTCATATCCCTCAATTTTAATGGCAACCTCGCCCTCCTCAACCCATCCCCCATCCCCCGGCACACGCTCTCCAACCCAATCCCCCAACTCCTCCGGGCTAGCCTCTCGCCAGGACGCACTCAAATCACTGTCTGTAAGCGGGAAGAAGGTATCACACTCGAACTCGCTATCGTCGATCTTCTTCACGCGCGTCATGAGTATCCTCAAGACAACCTTCTCCCCCTTATCAACCGAAGAAGTAGAACCCAGCTTCAGCGCAGAATTATATATCTCCCCGCCCCCAATAACATACACATGCCCCGTCCCATCCCTCTTTTGTAACTGCTCAATCGCCGCCTCAAGGCTATTTGCCACAAACGCATCGCGCTTGTCCTGCCCTACCCCCCCCATATTAGTGGCAGTAGCAGCACTACTCTTTTCTTTCTGCCGCTCCAAATCCCGCGCCACTTCTTCTGCTACACCCCCGCTCTCATCCCGCGATATAACGACATTAACACGCTCCTTGAGCGGTCGTAGGCTTTTCGGCAGCGAGTAATAAGTCTTGCGGCCCATTATTATCGCGTTGACTTTGTCACCTGCCACAACAGGAGCGGCAGAAGGAGAAAGAGGGGGCCTCGTGGTAACGCGCGCGAAGAATGCCATGTCTGATTTTATGCGTGGCCATGGGAGCGTCCCGTTTAGTCCGATGCCGAGGAGTGGACTTGACGATTGGCGGGTGACGGGCGTCGTGGCGACGATGAGGGTGAGGATTTTTCCGGGGGAGGAGGAGGGGGGCATGGTGGGTTGGTGGGTGTTCATTCTCTTCTATTCTCTTGCGGCTTTTTTCTGGTTCTGGTTCTGGTTTTGGTTCTGGTTCTTGGTTGGAGTGAGGTGAAGATGGATTGTAAAAACGCGGTTCGTATTGAGTTGAACGCGCCGCGGGGAAAGGGTGGGTCGCGGGTTTGGCAAGCCCTAGCGTTTAGCCCTATGTTCCCGATTGGGTGGTCTATACATTTCTCGATTTGTGAATTAGAGATCTAGTGGTGGGAAGAATAGTAATGATAAAATAGTTTAATATTATTATCCGTATAGAAGTACCTATAAGTAGGTTTTATATAAACAGGTCAACCCAATTAACCGCCTTCGCGACGGCGCTTTTTACCCCTATATTGGATGCGTTCTTCCCCTTCTTCTTCCTCTTCTTTTTGGTTCGTGGTGGATCGTGTACCTGCAAGACCCCCTGTGCTTCGCCCGTCCCAGAAATTGGTGATGTAATCGAAAACGCTTTCAGAATCCAGATTAGTTTTGTATTCTTCAGGCATCAGGTGCTGCCACTGCTGTGCAATTTCAATGGCTTCTTTTCTTAGCTTCTGGCCTTCTTCTGCTACACTCCCCCCTTTCTCTTGCAGGACAAGGGCGAGCCTGTATTTGGCCCTGGCTATACTCTCTTCAGACCACTGAGATTGCTGACGAGTCTTTAATGCTTCTCGTAGATTTGACCTAATGCACGTATTAATAACTGTGATAATTAATGGATAGCAATTGAAATGTTCTTTTTGGCAACTTACTCCGCGTTTTCAAGATCACCAGAATAATGCTGCATTGTCGCTAGCCAGTAGTAACAAGTCAAAGTGTCGTTGTGGATTTCAGATAGAAGATCAATCCTTCTTTTAAGTATCATTTCATGCATAGCCAAAGCTTCGGGCAGTTTCCCACAATGGAATAAGATACAAGCTTGCATAAATTTGAAGAAGAGAGTCGAATTTGTCCCCGGGCCCTCGTCATGCTCGACGAGGTCTACGGCATGCTCCGCAAGACTTAAAGCCTCATCGTATCGCTGTTGTGATACTCGCACAAGGGCAAGATTTTTGAAATGCTCTCCAAATTCATATCCTATTGACTCCTCTGAACCATATTCTTTCTTTAGTTTTTCCGCCTGTTCAAGGAACGGCACTGCCTCTTCGAATTTGTTGAAGTGAAAATACGCGCAGGCGACATTGTTGAATGAGTTGGCGAGCTTGATTGCGTTCTGCCTTCGCTCGTCCCAGTTTCCTTCAGTGCCCTGGTCCAAAAAAAGCTTCTCTCTCAAGTCAAGGCACTGTAACTTTCGCTCCATGCCTTCGTCTCTCGTACTGATCCCAATATCAAGCTTGAATGAAGCAATGATGTCGATAAGATCCGCGTGGATCCGTCCCGTATTTACTGACTGCTGAGACAGATCTTTGCATATCTTCTCTGCCGTTAGGAGTAATGGAAGGGCCTCCTTGGTCAAATTCCGCTCCCACATGTAGTTCCCTCCATCGGAGAGGATCTCTGCGAAATGGATGTCGAGTTTTAGAGAAGGCTCCGCGTTACGAGCCATTTCCCACAGACTAAGAACATGTGGAAGGTACTTTTCGTAGATTGGCCATTGATCTGTAACTGGAAGTCCGAGCGGGGATTGGCGTGGGAAGATATGGCGCAGCATCTGGAAAACTTGAGTGAACGTTTCTTGTCTGGTCAAACTATCTCTATCAAGATGGACTAGCAGATATTGTTTAAGGAGGCGGTGGATCGACGAATAGAGTCCATTCCGTTCCACTAGGCTGGCTTGCGTCAGTTCTCCCTGCTGTTTTTGAAACCTAGGCTTTCGTTAGTTTACTGGTGTATAGTTTGCTAGACCAGGGTGGCATACGACAGGCGGTATTTTCGCGAAGCAGTATCTCTGGATCTCATGTCATAAAAGAGCTCGTCAGGAATAGAATCAGGGTTTAGAAGCGCAAAACAGTAGAGAAGTTTCTTTGCGTCTAAAGTAATTTTGCCCAGGGAGATATCAAAGACGGTCTCGAGGGCCTTGGAGTATTCGATTTGCGAGTCTTTAGCTCCTTTCTTGAAGACGTCTGCTTGGAAGTCCCTTATCTCTTTAAAGTCTTCTTGAAATTGAGATACTGACGTGTTTGTAGTGTGAATATAGCCTGCCGCGACCACTATAGCTAGAGGCAGGCCGTCGAGGTCACGAAATATGGGGTGATCGTGGGTAACAGAGGCACTGTCATTGCCAATTCTTTGAACCAAAAGCTTGCAGCTCTCTTCTGGAGTCAGCTTGCTCAAAGAAATCATCGCACCTAGTCGTGCCTGAGGAAATGTAGTGCCTAATCTAGTTGTAATGATAATTGAGCCAAGAGGGTTGCTCGCTGGCCAGTAAGAGACAATGTCGTCGTAATCATCCACATTGTCGAATATCAGGAGCCATCTCTTCTCTAAGGGGAAATTCAGTGGACAATATATCTGGGGGGCAGTTTGACATTGTTGGCTTACTACTCTCTCTCAAGCACCTCAACGCATCGTCAACATTATTGTTTTGATCATCCTGGTAGTTAGATGTCTCCGTCCTCAGCGCATTGGCAATCTTACCGAACCCATCTGCTAGATTTGACCGATTATCGGCATGAACCCAGAACACATGGTAATAAAAGTTCCTCCGGCGATAAGCGTACTCGTTAGCTAGCTGTGTCTTGCCCAGCCCTCCCAGACCATGAATCAGACACACACTGTGATTATCGCTATCACTATTCTCAAGGAGCTCCACCATCTTCTGAAATTGATCCTCTCGTCCAACAAAGTCCGGATTCTTACTGAGTACTTGGAAGGTTGGAGGAATTGCAGGCTGCAATGAAAGCGAAAGCTCTCGCCTAGGAATGCTAGGATCTGGAAAGTCAGCCTTGGTAGTCCAACACCAACGAGTATATGGATTCATGTTCGCAAAGAAAAACAGCAGAAGGTTTTCACTCACTTTGCCGGCGGTCTCCGTCTGATTTCCGTTCAGTCGTCATGGTAGGTTGAACTTCAAGGAGCAATTCCTTAACATAAGCCGCTGCAATCGCGGCGGCAAACTCTTGCCAGTGATCATTTTTATGCGAGTCGGCGTAGTCACAGATGCCGCGAACCACGAGACATGGGAATTCATTCATCAATCCTGCGGCCTCCATTTCGACGCATAATACATCCAGGTCATTTCTCAGCTTGTCGCGTCTCGCCGCATTTTTCATGACTCGGTTACCGGAGGCTATGAGCCCATAATGAACCTTTGAGGGGAAACCATCTCGAGGGCTTCGACTAAGTCTTTTGGAGGGGTCACAACGAGAACAATCCGCAGAATCCTTGACATGCTGGTAAGAGCTTTCGTATAGATGGTCCTCCTCAGGGCCCGGGTGATTGAAGGAATTCTCTCGCGCGAGCTTCGGATATTTCTTCAACATTTGACCAAAGAACTCTGGAAATCTCGCGTCTCGAACATCATGCAAGCTTTGGAGCTTGTTCACTGCTGTGAGGAGAAGATTCGGAGAGCGGTTTTGAGAGCCTGTACGTTGAAAAGTCCCGTTGGCGAGCTGCTTGCCAAAGTCGTACTGAATGACACCACCATACGGTCCGTCCGGAACCCCGACGACAACATCCCCAAGCCGAACGTCATGTTTAGGACTAGGAATACCGCCGCCTATCCCAACCATGAGGTGGAATTGTAGATTTGGGAACGAGGTTGTCATATTCTGCGCAACCACCGCGGCAGAGACTGTTCCCGTGACGCCAGACGGTAAAGAAGCGATGACAACGTTATGAGGTCCGATTCGACCAAAGGTATAGGTGTTGTTGTCATGATGCCATTGGGACTTTGGGATGGGATCAAAAATCTCGTCGAGCATGCCGTAAGCCGCTGTCGTCTCACCCCTTAGGGCACAAATCCAGCCAACGGTAAAATCTAGACGGTTCATTTTCAAAGTACATATTCTTCTAGCGCAATTTATCCTGGGATACTGGAATAGAAAGTTGATAATCGAAGAAAGAAGGGTACGTAGAACCTTGGTGGATTCGATCAATGAGTCTGTTTCACTAGAAGATTGTTCTCCCATTCGTTACAGAAAACAAACAAAGATCCGAGTCAACGTCGTCGAATCAAATCATTTCGCGGCGCTCAATGCAGCAAATCGCCCCGTGGTGTAACCATTTTTTTGCGCCACGCTCAGCGTCGTTTTACCGAGCTTGTGAATCGTGATGAAGAATGCAATGCTGCTGTCCGAGCGCCCTGTAAGAATTTAGAAACAAGAGGAATCCCGGATAACAGACAAAGTATTTTCAATTCGCCGATTTGCTGCAGGTGGTGTGCTGTTAATAATGGGTTATCTGCACACAAACAAATATAATGCCACGTCCTTAGCAGTAAATTCCAAAGTGATGCTATTACTTAAACTATCAAATACGCAATGAGTAAACATCAAGATATTTTTTAATTCATCGCTTATACTCCATCAAGAGCATTCTTCCGAAACCGATTAACCCTTTCTTTCTTTAAGCATCATGAGCAATCTCGCACAGCGCCTCTCTGCGGTCGAGCATCTCATTAAGGAGATATGCCTGGTTTCTGGGATTCCAGGTGTCTCCTACGGAGTCTATCACCAGGGCGAGGTTTTTTATGGCAACATTGGCCATAGAGATGTTGAGCAGAAGTTACCAACTACTGAGAATACTGTGTATCATATTGGGTCCCTTACGAAGCTTTTTACGGCGATCGCGTCGGGGATACTTGTTCAGGAGGGAAAGTTAGACTGGGCAACACCTGTGAAGTCCTATCTGCCAGAGTTTCACACTCTAGACTGTCAGGCTGTCGGCGAAGAAGTTACAATGCTTGATCTTCTCTCCCACCGCACTGGTCTCGCCCAGAAGCTTGATATTTGGCTCGAGGGAGGTAACCAGTTGCTTCTACCAAAATCCGAGACCATCCAGACGGTCGGGTATCTTGAGCAGGTGAAACCGTTCCGGTCACAATGGCAGTATAACAATTGGCCGTATTGTCTCGCTGGCGAAGTAATCGAGAGAGTGTCTGGAGTGAGCTATGGATCGTTTCTGGTGGACAAGGTATTCAAGCCACTGGGACTCAACCAAACCAGCATCCATGCTGCAGATTTGTCCCTCACAAAGGAAATAGCAGAACCGTACATCCCTCTTAATGATGGAACTCCTTATAGAGTGCCTCATCCGCAGATCGCCGATGGGACTTTGATGCAGTCTGCTGGAGGAGTAAGAAGCTGTGTTAAGGATTTGCTAGCATTTTACAAAGCTATCCTCCAAGATAGTACAAAATCTGAGCTGTCGGACTTTTCACTGAAGAACCTTTCAAAAATCCTCTCGGCACATATGATACTAGGTGGGGATTCTCCTCTCGAGAGGTCTTACGCCCTAGGATTAGTTCGAACGCAACTTCCAGGCCCCCTTGGTGACACTGGCTATAACGGAATATTCGTCCCGGATATGCCCATCATCAGGAAAGAGTCAGGTGCGCCGCTCGTTCTACATCACCAGGGGAGCATGCCGGGATTTACGAGTTCAGCGGTTATGATTCCAGAATCGGAGACTGTATTTGTGGTCTTGACAAACGCCCTGGGTTTCAACGATGGTGCGGATTGGATTGGCCAGCTCTTGTTACAAACATTTCTTGAGTCATCTCAACCAAATGACTACGTTCAACTAGCACGAGAGAGTGCTGCCGCAGCTCGTGCAATGTTCGAGGAGATAGAAAGTGACCTGGCGAAGGAGCGTATCCCAAACACCAAACCCAGGCCGATGGAAGAGTATTATGGCAAGTACTACAATAAGATCTCGAATTTCTACATAGAAATTTCTTCCAAAGGAGAGGAAGAAACGATCCATATGTCCTTCCAAGGTCTGGAGAGTGAGACATATGAGCTGAAGCACTTCCACAATGACGTTTTCACCTGGCATGTTACACGGGATGAGGACGTAAAAAGAGCAAGATTTACGGTTATGGATGCCAACTTCTACAAAATTGCTTTCAGAGCTAACGCAAACGATGACATCGACCAGCTAGTTTGGGCACACGAACCAGATATCCCATCTGGGGAGATATTCACCAAACAAGACTCCCTGAGATCATCGTAAGATGAATCCACCTTATTTCTTACATCTACCAACTATTCTAACTATTGATCAAGGATCTAGACAACGAATAGATTTCTTGTGTCTCTTCATAACCGTATTTTCTGTTTGGGCATGTTTTCGATATCTCAAAACGTTACGGCTAGGAAGATTCAGACGCTAAACTATCTATCTATGATATTGTCTTTTCTTTCTCACGAAGGATTTTTGCTGTTTCTTGTAGCGTTTCCTGGAATCCCTCTTGTAAATCTGACGGAACCGGGCAAAGTTTCTTCCAGACCTGTAAATTCTTCTGCAGATGATGACCTTTTGAGCTCCAACTGATGACCTTCACTGTGGGTAGAGAACCCACAAGAGTCAACAGTGCTTGTTCCGGGCTGATTTTATTCTGCACCGCGTACCATAATACAATCTGTGAACGAAGGAGAGTATTGTTTCCTGAGAGAACACCAAATGCTTGGAAGGAAATCCTCTGCTCCGTACATAGCTCCCGGAACTTTGATCCGAATTCGTCTAACCAGTAGAATCGGTTTTGAATCACATCAACCAACGACAGCGTGCCAATTTCCCGAAGCCGGAAAAGCGTAGAATACTCTATATTGGCCAATCCGATGCCTCGTGTCTTGGGATAGCCGGCGAGTACGTGGACAGCCTTGTTGATTCGTTCCACGTCTACTGACGGGACATTCACAATGAGGCAATCAATGTAGTCTAGTCGAAGTCGTTGGAGGTGCTCTGCGACGATACCCTCCACGCCCACTTGTGAAATCACCGGAAAAATAAATGGTTCAAGCGCAGTAATCGATATTTTGATTTGTATATGAAGCGTATCCCGGGTGGAAGGAGGCTGATCCTGAAGGAACGCCTGCAAAGCGTCTCCAATTACCGTCTCATCTCCATCAAATGGATCATGGCTTATGTCGACAAAACGGTAGCCAGCCTCGAGAGCAAATAGTACATCTTGCTTGCACGCAGTTTTTCGGCACCCCAAGAACAGTTCTGCCATACCTTGTAGTAAGTATTGTTGACGGCAGCAGTGGTTTCACGAGGCTGTCAGATGTGAATTTGTTCGCCCAGCCAAGAGGGGGTGCTGGAAAATGCGCTATTTTTCACTCAGTGATATTTATTCGTGGTTATAAATGTATTAGGGCGTGTGCAAAAAGGGCTGACGCATTGAAACAGTCGCAGTGAGGCGTTTATTCTCAGGTGTACACGTCAGCCTTCGTGTTCTACAAATTAATCTCCTGACTCGTTAGTAAGTTGGCAACAGAACTCGTGGTATCTATGATGTGATTGAGAGTGATGATGTACAGGATGCAACCATCAATGCATATGTCACCTGGACCGAAGGACACATGCAAGGCTGTGACACACCCTGAACCTCAGCACTTGGAGTCTGTTGAGACTTATATCAATAAGACACCCGGGGCAAAATGAAGACACAACAGCAACAGAACCAACCATCCTAATCGCCTGCTTTAAATCCAAAGATGCCATCACCCACCAGCACCGTCGTCTCAACCCACGAGTCCGCTCCTCCAAAGACGTGGGTTACTCGCACTGAATCAAGTACCGGACACGAGGAGCGGGAACAGCCGTGGAAGGCTTGGTTGCAGAACACAATTGACACCGGTTTTGAGGATGCTACGAAGAAAGATATTATTCTAGCCCTCAAGAACAACGTCCAGCACAACAATGTGGCAGCCTAAAAGCACAGGTAAACCCCGCTTTCACCGTCTTACACAGACTCATCAGCCGATTGCAATTTGGGCTGACTCTTCAAGAAAGCGCCAAGATGTCCCCATCAGTGGTTGGAAATTCGTGTACAACTTCCGGCAGTAGAGATTTGTGAATGCTTCAGAGGGAGTGGGGCCTCTACATGGATATATTCTTCTTCCAGACAGTTTTCTACTTCATCTATTGGCTTTCGTTTTCATGCATGATCAGACAGATTGGATATAGCCCGCAGCGTAGTCTTTTTGCTATTTTAGCTGGTAGTTCTCAGAATTAACATGGGGTTCATGCTTTCATTCCTCTTCCTACCCGGTCTACTGCCGAGAAGAAAGATTTTGTCCTCCTCAAATTCTTTTATAACCGTAAATATGCAGCAACCGATGAACGAGACCGCAAAGTTTCAGTACCTGCAATGGCAAAATCTCTACAAGAAGGAAAAACCATTTCAAATATTCATAGATCTTGGAGAAGACAATCCTGAGATACGGCATTCCAATCTAGTATTTGCTAGTGGAGATGAGGTGCAGATTGAAGATATGCGTGGCCGTACTGAGGACTTCGGTTTAGATCGCAATGGCTTTATTGCCAGGCACCATGAAGCACCGGGTGTTAATTGGGACTCTGTTGAAGACATCGAGGAGAAGTATTTACCAGAGATTGAGAAGCTGCTCAAGGCAGAAGTGCAAAACTTACAGAGCGTATTTTTCTTTGACTGGAGAGTGAGTACTTTTTTTGTGTCATTCTTGTTCTTATTCTCAAGTACCGAGAACCATCATGGTGCGAAGTTAGATGTTAACGGGCGAACTTGATTGATTGGAAAGATGCGTCGCTTTGAGTGTGAAACAAATCCAAGCAAGACTATTGATCTCAATAATAAACTTGACCACCTGGCGCCAGCAATTCATGTTCATATCGGTAAGTTATCACTATTGCGTCTCTAAATTATATGTCATTGTGGCAGCTCACCCAAAGCGCATCATAGATCAAAGTCCTGCCGCCGTGTTGAAACGTGTCCGGCTCCAGTTAAAGGATGAGTCCGATTCGTTACTGACGGGTAGAGTGCAGGTACTGAAGTGAGTTTATTTTTTACATATCTACTAATATATATCAATTGATATTCACTCATCCGGAAAGCTAATTGCTACGATCTGTCTCGAGAAAAGTGTCTGGAGACCATTGAGGCATGCCGTCAAGGACTGGCCGTTGGCAATTTGTGATGGCAGCACTGTTCAAAGTACCGATCTGATTCTCGTGGATCATGTACGGAGGCATTATGCGGGCGAAACAGTATATGTTCTCCAGAATCCCTCGCAGAAATGGTTCTATTTGAGCGAACAGCGGCCCGATGAGGTTTTGATCTTCAAGAATTTTGACTCGGAAGATGTTCAGGCAACTTGTAAGACCTTTTTGTGATTTTCTCCTACCTAGGCTGATGATACTCACCAGGCTGTCCGCATGCTTCCTTCCGGACGCACAATACAGAAGAACATCTGGGCCGTGAGAGCATTGAAGTGCGAGCCTTGGTTTTCAGCAATGCATAGGCCGAGTCAAACGAGATATGAGTTTTGTTTTCCTCTGAAGTCATCGTTACCATTATGCTTGTGATTAGAATGCCAACATGAGCTGCAGATGGTGACGGCTCTGTCCGCCTTAGGGCTTTGTGCCGGCAACCCTACGTGCTTGTGCGGGAACTGACTTTCAACGTCCTTTCCCTACGAGCTGTGCCTACCGGGCCTTTGTTTCTAGTTAATTGTTATTGTATGGAGATTGGTGGAGCATTCTGGATAGAGCTTAGGAGCTGACTGGCTATTTACATGGCTCCAGCCCCCGAGCTTAGGTCTGTCTCTCCTTCCTATCTCCATGCTTAATTTTCTCGTCGTACGCTACCCAGTTAGACAGACATTAGCTTGAGCAGTTCATACAAATAGCCATGTTATGACCTACACTTAGAGTCTCAGACTCATTGAAATGCATTAATCGGTTTCCGAGTCATAAAACTATTCGCTTATTTAATTAGTCACATATTTTGGAAACCAGGAAATTCGGACATTAGCAGCACTGTCGCCATTGGTGGATGTAAGGTAGATATATTTTTATTTATTTATTATGCCTGGAGGGACTAACCTATACATAACGTATTTCCCAAGTAAACGGATCACCCGAGAAAATGTTGGACTATAGAACACCTGGGCAACAAGGCCAACTGTAGCGAGAATATTACCCTATCCATGATTCATTTGTTGAATTCATTTGTTTAATTAAACAAAGTTCCCGCTGGCCTCGTTAGAATACTGTAAACTCTTTAACCCATTAATGAGTTCTGTCCCTGACGATTAACTGTTCAACATGAAGTATTTCGTCCTCCTCGCTGTGTTGAGTGTGGCCAATGCTATTCCTTAACCCTCACCCTCACCGTTCACAGTCACACCCACCACTGTCAAAACACTCACCCAGACTACCACCTCCACCTATAGTATCACTATAATAACAAGTACCTGCGCAGTAGATCCTGCTACACCAGCTATTATATTGCTGTTCTCTCCTCGATGATATTCTCAAATATAAGATATTTATACGTCTGATATGACGTACGATGTATGGCTTTTGATACTTATTTTCGATCTCCAAAATTCTAGATAAAGAGTAGGTGGAGATATACCTTCTCCTAGGTCTGAGAGCTTGATATTAAATTCAGGGCCGGCGTCAATGTATTGAGATAGAGGCTGGTCCAGAGCAAGGTATCTGGGTGCCCACAGATCCGTGCGACCATCCAACCTGCGAACAGGCTCTGAAATTTGATCATTCCGGGATAGTTCTCCTTCATCCACCGCATTCAAGTCCTTCACCGGAAAGAGGAGGTTCCACTGTTGAAGATCTCCGTGTGCGATTCCGTTGGCATGCAAGAATTCAATGCCAAGTAGAGTATGATGGAGAATCCTCTTGACCATCCAGATGGGGAATCTTCCTTGCTCGTTGGAGACATCATCCGGGAGATCTTCAGATGCATTAGCTACGCTAGGACCCATCACCTCAAAGACCAGACAGCGGTGCACTCCATTGGGTCCCTTGTGCTCGAAAAAGTCTAGCAGATTCATGACATGGTCTTTCCCATGGATGGAGCTGTGAGAAAGCGCTTCAAGGATTGCCAATTCATGCTTTGACGCTTCCGGATTCGCTATTAGTATCTTGAGAGCGACATACTGGCTACGACTGGGAGCTGCTGTCAGCTTAATAAGAGACCGGGGGGGTGCTATTGTAATTACACTTCGTCCCTGGCTAACCACACAGTGGAAAAAGATCCGTATCCAAGCTTTCGAATTACGCGATAGCGTGAGTCTTTTAGAGTATCTCTAAAATGAACGGGATGGTATTTTCCTGGCCGGTAGTTTTCAATCCATTCAGTAGGTGCGCTCAGTGAATGAAAGCGCCATTGAGCGCGGCTTGTAGGCGGATTAGCCGATGGAGTTGGTGGTCTGCTCATGTTGCTGCTGGTTAACGTACTCCGTCTCTCAACAGAGAATGATATTTCTGTGAAGGGGAGACGTGAGACAAGGACAAAGCTACGGAGGGGAGGAAAGAGCCTCACTTGGATAAGCAGACATGCGAGTAAATGCTAATCGGGTAAAGCTTGCCCAACATGGAAAATGGCGCTGCATAACCCCGGCACTGGTGGGTGGTGTTTGCGGCTCATTGGTCAAAAGTTCGCTCGGGACGGTCCGTGACCCCACCTTTACAATTTTAGTGGAGCGGAGGCGCTAACCTATGTCTAAGTTTACTTTCTATATAAATCTGGTATGTACTCCGTATTATCAAGTTATTTGGTTTTAGGATATCTAGTATATCAATAGCAAATTCTGTAGAGTCTTAAAGATAAGTATGACTTAGATTTAACTGGTAATGGCGTTTCAAGGCATTCAAAGCAGAATGTATAAGGAATAACTAGTACGAAAGACACTGGGCGGATGAATATCAATGAACTATGAGCATTGGCTCAAGATTTTAGAGTGGCCCAGATTTAAATTCAGGACTAATGAAACCGGTAACCCGGCTAGTACCCTGTAAGTAGCTGAACGACCGACTTGGCGTACTTTAAGCTGCAGTATCTCCAAATAGGAAATCCTAGGGTAGTTCTTATCGGCATAGCATCTGGCGTTTCCTGTGACGGCGCGCTCAGACAATCAGGAAATGCATCTGTGCCTCATCGGTAATAGAGCTATTGTGTATATAAGCTAGGCTGAACCTTTCTCTTCCATACGAGTCATATATTCTGATCATATGTAGCCTATCCCGGCGTTACACCCCCCTCCTCTCTCCCTGTGATAGACATACGTAGAACACATGTATTGTTGTAATTGGGTATAATAAACCCCCGGTTAGCATGAGTTTCCTGCGTTGTTGACGCTTTCGGCAAATGGGGTTTAGCAACACGACTGAAGTGTGTGCAAGGAATCAGAATCCGAGTCAAGGCTGGCAAGGCTGGCATACTCCATTAATATGCGTTACTGTAAATTGAAGAGCCGCCGGCTCCGATTCAAAATATCCCGTTAATCCCATCTTTGATGTATGCTGTTAGCCTGAAAATAACTATTTCACTACTCTCAGAGCGCATCTTCCACAGATGATAACATACACAAGGTAGGCTAGTAGGCTCTTTTGTTACTGTTTATTAGCCATTTACATTTGCAATAGACCTAACTCGCGAAAAAGACAAATCTAGCTTGATATTATACAAAATGTCGAACGAGTATTCTGGCGAGGGACAAGAAGAGTATGTTTACGAGGTGCAGGAGGAGAATGTTGGCGAAATACAGGCAGACGATGTTGGCGAGGTGCAGGAAGAGGATACTGTCGAGATTCTGGCAGATGATGCTGTCAACATGCAAGCAGGGGATGTTGAGTTTGACCCTGACGGCATGTACAAAAATAAACCGCTCATGAGACAATTGATTGCCGAAAGGGTCGCGGAGAAGACCCCTGACTGGGCAGATGGAGCCATTGTAGTGTATGATCTATGCCAATTCTCTTTTGAATGACTTTGGCTAATGATAGTAGGAATGACCCTCATAGCAGTGCGAGTGATGCCTCGGTGCATTCTACTGTTGACTACTACAACGCTGAAGGAAGGAAGGAGCGACACCATGTGTATCCTACTACTCCTCCCCCGTCTACTCCTTGACTTTCCTTTGACTGTTACGATTTGCCTTTGCTTATTGATGATTTGTGCGACTCAAATGCTTTTGGATATTTTGAGTATATACTTGTTCTCTCCGCTACGAAAGTGTCAGCGGGTATGTGCTATAAATTTAGCAACCCAACCGCCGCATTTGTGAGGAAACTCTTAAGAAGTATTACAGGGGACTGGCTTGATCAACTAAAGTGGCTCAAAGTATGACCTCAGGGTTGTTTAAGCAAACATCGATCAAGATGGCCAACGTAACGTACCGATCAACTTGGTATTATTGAGTTGGGTTAGAGCTACACAATGTCCGCCGTATATTATAATTCAGCATGTAATTATTAGTTGTCTTTGAAAAAGCAAATAACACAATATATTGACCACCGACCCACCAAAGCGTAGGGAATCTAAGTACAAAAGAGGCAAAACTAATGAAGCAATCTATTGAAGCAATCTTGTTCAGTCCCGAGAAACATGAAATTCCTCAGGCGTCCAACTCATGGACGCGAAGTCTTCTGGCATCTCAGAAATCGGCGAATATTCGACTAAGTACTTGATAGCTAGTTCAAAACTAGACTTCTTCTTGGAGAAATCCGCCTTCCAACCATACGATTTGTAGTCGTAGTTTCCAGGCCCCAAATCCGCAGGCCCTAGCCAGTCATACCAGTCCTGGGATTGAGCCGTTATGAACCCTTCGAAAAGGGCTCGTTCAACGTTGGAGAATTATTCGTGAGGCTTGATCGAAGGCCAGTGTCTACCAATGGCTGCCTTTTTTCTGAGGCTTTTTTCATAGCTGTGGCCCAATGGGATCCCATACCAGTGTTCGAAGATCAACCTTCCAGCCACATGGCCCTCAGATGAACTCAGAGACTTCCGCCAGTGATGAAGTGGTCGGCCTTCACTTGTTTGGTCTGACCTTGTCGACGAGACCTCGATTATGCCTGCAATTCTTGATTCCACCATATTTCGGTTTGAATGATAGTTGACCAAACAGTTGAACGCCAAGGTCAGTCTCCATGATTCTTCCGACGCTGGTGAATTGTCCATAATCATAAGAACAAAACCGGACCCGTGAACCGATTTGAACTCTGCTTCGTAGGAGACGAAAGAAGAGCTTGCGAATCAAGAATTAGTCAGACATTCGAATAAAAATCGAAACATATGAACTTACTTTGCAATTGACTGGACAGTAATCTTCTCTCCAAGGTCTGCATCGAGACAACCCTCTTCGTCATCGCAACCCTGTTTCAAAAGTCGAACGAACCCCACGAATGGTCTTTCAGTTCATCCAACTTGGTCGTGCTTCAACACGTTAAACTTTGACAGCGCTTTTGACTGGGTGGGTGAATCCCAGCTTGAATTTAACCTGGCTCATGGCCAGGCTTCTGGTACTCAGTGCCGGCTGGGAGACTGTATTGAGCAATGAAAGTTAGAACGAACGCACATCGTAATCAGAATTGACACGATGCGCTTCGACTTGAAGCTTTCGTAGATTCCAAAGGTTACGAATCTAGATCTAGCAGAATCAATTCAAAGGTTGAGGCTTAGCATCGAAGTAAATTCAAGCTCTGATTGAGAAGTGCCTTTATGGTATCCAGTGATTTGGAGTAATGAACTGACTTCATCTAGTCAATAGTAACTGGATCCACAATTTTGGGTCATTTTTGGCTGATTCCATATATTTCCAGCAGAATCGATTTTCCAAGGGTGTTATCATCGAAATAAATTGACCAAGGCCCTGCGTCGGCACTGTGCATAATGTACACATCTGACTTGCTATATCCAGCGACAGCATACTAACCGCTAGATACTGGGACGGTTTGCGATAGTATAAGAATGGGGATCGTCTTCCGTCAGGATGGAAATGGAAATTCCTCGAGTCTGCAATCATGCTTGAGACAGCTCTGAAAAGCTCAAAATCGTACTCCCTAGAAGTTTTCGCCATTTTCTAATCTGAAACCCATCTAGTTTATACAACCAGAGTGCTTTAGCATGTCGGTTTTCCCCAAGCTGTCTGGGAGGCCGTAGACACTGATGTCGTCTTCCAGGTCTTGAGGGTCAATAGCAGGAAGCCAGTAGACCCGAAAGAGCAGAAATTGACGTTGATTGACTTTAGATCCAGAGCCCAGCTCCTCTGCCGGGACACTGTTTATTGTTCTGTATCTGAGGTTCGCCGCTTCATTCATCTATAGTGTGACACAGTGAGATCTTGAAAGCTGGTACGAGCAAAGCACTAACAACTTTGACGTTGTTAGGATTTGAATGCGAATGAGTGTTAGGATCGTTGTCACCTTTGGAATTCAGGACATTGATTCCGACCAATCGGTAAAATTCTGATTGGGGTGCTTTGGTCACGACGAAGAAAAGAATTTTCGTAGATCTTTCTCGAGTTGAAGAAACAAAACGGCCAGATGACGGAACGTACTGGTTGCTGTTATTTGATTCCAGGTCATTAGGACAAGAGCCATCTTATGCGCCTCTCTGCTGCAAATATAGCAGGCACCTCTGTGTGCAGAAATGTGCAGTGTGTTGTTGGTACTGACCACTGGAAGGAAGAATCGACTCAGTTGGTCGTGTTGATGAGTGCTGATTAGGAGAAGAATTTATATCCCCTGGTAGTATAGGAGTATTCTTGAACCAGGACGGAGCATCGCCTGTTCCGCGTCATACTTCCGCTTTTTATCTCGATCCGTAGGTATTTTATGCTGGTTGACAGCCTTCTTCCAAAATTGCATTGGTCGAAGACCCCGCCGTACATACGACTCTTGTCCGTATAGGCCAATCACTCCAGACCTTCTTGCTGGCATCTGGTGCACCGGTGCTCACCACAATTGAATGCCAAGGTCAGTCTCCATGATTCTTTCCACGTTGCTGGAACCTGGCGACTGCATCCTATGTTGTGTGTTGAGGGTCAGGGTTCGTGGTATCTCAGATGGCTGCCAAATACTGATCGATTGCTCTGACCATTGAGATATCTAATATGCTATTGATATTTTCGTCTCAATGATGGCATGGACAAGGAATCAACGTCCGGAGGACAGGCCGTCGGGAACGAAAGACTACCCAAGTCATATTTCGTTCCCGTAGCCCGCCCAACGGCATTAAGGCCTGGAATTGAATCCGGAGAGATTTCAGACATGACCGAGGACCTCTGGCTGGACGCTTTCCGGAAGATAGTGCCACCCAGTAGGCACTGTGCGTCGGGTGATGGTTGGGCCTTCGCCTTTCTTCAGCACAGCGGAGAACATGATGTCGTTGTCAGTGTCGATTTTACGAGTACATGGCATAGACAGGTCTCACCCTGCACGTTCGTGATTGCTTGCCCAGAAAAACTATGAATCGAAGACAATTAGCATCGACTGTCAATCTCTTTGAGAGCGCAATGAAATACTTGCAGATCGCTCTTAGGTACTGTAATTTGCACAACAGAAGCGCTCCCCAGTGGAAGATCAAGTGGGCTGGCACGAGGGAAATCTTGCTCAATGTGCCAATATGACTCTGATATTGGTGATAGCTGAACGGAGAGAATGGCGGCGTAGAAAATGTGCGCCGCGGCTCCCAAATGGAGCCGGGTTCCAACCTTGACAAAGAACCTGTGCCATTTATCGAAGGCTGGAGATGACTCCGAAGACCGTGGTTTGGATGTGTCGATAGGTCCTGCAGACGCTTTCCGTTGAGCTATTTCCGCACCATGATTAATCATCCTGGTAAGTACATCAACACTTCCAAACACTTTTCATTATCTAGTCGATATGTACGGTGCATCCGTTATCCATGGCTAACGACCCGTTTTCTCCAATTCCACCCAATCTATCATCCCATACACATGGACATTATCTCCTATTCAGAATTGTTGTGCGTGGCGAACGCGAAATGAGCATGACCGAGCGCTTGACTATTAGCCAATTGAACTATGATTCAATAGTCGTCACTTCTCTGTGTTAAACCCTCCCCGCCATCGGTCATACTTGCTTGACGGCTGCCATATATCATGGTAAACTCATCCGTGAAGTTGCTATCCTGTGCAGCAGACATCTCAGATTCACTATCCCCTTCAGCCAGATTATAGGAACTACGCAGTGCCTCCATGAATCTGGATTAATGTGTCACCGGAGGGTGTACTCCATTCATTACAGTACCAGTAGACATAGGCCGAATGTCCTTCTTGGCTGTACTGGTCGCCTTTAGAGCCGGTGCACCGGTTCTCCGACGCATCCCTTCGGATTCACCAACACGGGTTTTTGATGACTCGCTGGAGGAATGATGGCGTTAGTGGCACGACTTTGAGACAAGGGAAGTCTCAGCCAGTAGCAGTTTGCTTTTGTTGACTGGGCTGGGAGAACACCTAGCCATATAACATCACTCTATCATAGAGCTTTGTGATGGCTTCATAAAATGTCCGGTCATTTTTGAGGATATGACACTCTCCAGGATAAGCCGTTTGGCAGGTTCTTTTGCAGTTGTCTTCCACGTTCGCTTCATTTCAGGCTGGATATCATCTCGCGTGCAACAGCCTCGGGTTGTAGGACCATAACAGTCTGTTGCCTTCCTTCTCCCTTTTGGAAGACCTAGAAACGTATTCGGGCGGACCGGAGTTGTCATGTATTTTCTGATCAAATGCTTGGAGATTGGCCGCATTTTGACAATTGTGAATAAATAGTAAGTTGTTGATTTTGAAGCCATCCTCTGAGGTAATCATTTGTAGCAATACTGCGAGGCAATCTTTTTCGATGCCTCGTTCTCTCTGAATGAATTGCATCTTCTTGGCACAAAGACGATACCGCCAGACGAGTTCCAGCCGTTGTGAGGCAGTATTCTTGGCTGATGGTGTCTTGTATAACTTCCGCATAGCTCAGGGGACAATTGGGATCCATGCAACTGGCTCCAAGCTCTGACCGTCTTCGTCTGCGATGACCACAATTCCATCACATAACTTGATGTGAGGTCGATACAGGGGAAGTCGCTGAGTCCAGGGAACGCATCCAGAAAGGACCCCTTAATGGACTTTGATAATGTTCGTTCATAGTGTATTTTGCCGTAATATCTCGGATGCCTAGTTCTAAGTGCAGTTAGCATATTGAATATCTGAGAGGCAGTCAAATCCAATGCAAGTCTATCATAAGACCTCGACCATAATCATCAATAGCACCAATGATAGAGCTATGAGAAAAGGGGCACTTACAGGCGGGGGAGACCGTGGGGCTGTATGCATGGTGTAGAGGAAGAGAAAAGAGAAAAGAGAAGAAAAAGTTGTGGGAGATACTTTATAAGTTTCGTTTGTTTGTGTAACGCCTTCTTTGTGCAGTTGAGCCCTAATCACGGTCACCTGCTTCCACGAGCTGGCGGTGCCAGATTAGGAACCGCCGCCTAGGGTTTGAACCCTCTCTGGCTAGCTCTTTAAATATCTTCGCACAATCCAATGTTTGCTTCCTCCGAGCAAGCAACTTCCACCTCCAGGATCTGGCTTTCATGAGGTTATGAGCCTTCTCATATCGCTGTGAGAATACGAGCAACGTGCTCTCATCCTCTGCTCTCAAGCAACGCCAAAATCTGCTACCCCGTGGTCACTTAAGAGGAAGTCCCAAGGGACTTCTTTACGACTATCGACTGGTAAGTAGGCTTGATTTCTTACAATCTATAAGTTGCTAATTGTTATAGGAATCACGAATGTTGGGCAAGCTCTCGACCAGGGGCCATTGTCATCATCCCCAAACCTGTTGGTAATGACACTCGATGGGAGTGTCTGCAAAAACTCGGGGGTCCTTTGTACTCGTTGAATGTCCTGCTTCGTGCAGACAGCATGAAATCATGGAGGTATGCTCCAAAATTAACTTGATACAAAGAATATGTTCAGCAACATCGAGAGCTAATATGATGTTGTTATAGGTTTTTATTCTCACGGACTCGACAATATCAGTTCTGACTAGAAAGATCTCTAGTATGGTCTTTTCCCATCATGTTGTTCATGTGCGAAGCACGCCACCACCAGGAAAAACGGTTCTGGCCCACCTCGTTTTCAACTACTTATTGGATGGCTATTTGAAAGGGAAATGGAGCTATATACCGATTTTCATAACGTGGGTGACCCAGGAATACAGACAACCAACAGAAAGGCCATGGAAACAATATCTTCGCTCGCACTCAGCGAGTAATACTCACGATCACTTCGAAGAAAGGTTCCGTGGCCTCTCTAATATCATTTATATTATCGATGAAGGACAAAACAGTTATCTAGAAATCGACTTTTGGCTGGATGGCATAAAGCCTTTGAAGGATCTCGGAGAATTTGATTCTGGGCCACGTTTTCTCCTGTTTTCGTCATTCGGCTCTCCTAACAGCGAGGTACTCGAGATTAAAGGTTCAGCCCCGATAGATCTCGGTCCAGAACAACGCGTCTCGCTTCTTCCTTCGATAGATGGTTCACCTGGCGTCGGTATCTGTTTCACTTTCGACGAAGTGCAAGACGTATATTATGCCATGAGACACGCATCTTGTTCGTACCATCTCATTCAACGTTGGACTGTGTCGAAGCTAACTCATACAGACTTGGCCGCGCGTACCAGGGGTATCCCTTACCCATTCCTGAGATCCAGGTCAAGTCTTGGGAATTCGAGTTTCAGCAACGAAGGATTTGTCTTCAGGGTGTCCGTTGACACTTCATGGTCTGTCTTGTTGAGATGCACTCTAATGAATCGAACGGCTTTCGGAAGCAATGGCTTGATGAAATGGGCATACAGATATCGTGGCTTGGAAGAACGCCATCCCGGAAGTTTTGATGAAGACTATCCCGAAGCAACCTGGATCTACGAATAGTGGACTGTTTTCCATTTCAATAACTCAAATCCCAGGCGTTAGGCACCCGAACGCAAAGCTATGCCGCTACTATTCGTCGCTTCCATGACGGCGTTTACAAGAAATGAGAATGTCAATCTTCGCGGTTCCATCTGTTCACACTATAGATGAACGAAGCAGCAACCGATACACCAAAACTGAAGCCCTCGGATTGTACAAACTCGATGGATTGCCAATTGGGATATGGAAAAACTTTTGCAAGTACGATCCCACCAAGTGTGTAAGCAAATCTCTCTCCAATGAAAATGTACTGGTATTAACCCGCTTCTTCTATTTAAGGCTTCTCCTCCCGCGGTATGGAGGGCATCATTCATCAGAACTTCACACCGAGCCCCCGTTTGTTACGAAGCATCCTGGCAGGTCACGATACTCCTTGCACTCGGACCAAATTGTGAAATGGGACAAATTTGTCTCAGAGGTGAGACAGGCTCATAAGAGATTCACTTGGGGATTTCCCGAAACTTTCGCCTACATAACAAGTAAGTACTGTCTTCCACTGCTCTAGACGACTTGCAAGCTGATAACATCTGATTGGATTAGCTCCTGGTTTAGCCTTTGTTGGCCAGGCTGATGCTAGCCAGTCGATAGAGTGTGCCTCGCGCTTACTTCAAAATTTCTATGGGCACTGCTTCAATCTCTTGCACTAAAGGAATTCCAACGATCGAGAACGTGTACGTCTCAGATCAATCAACGCTGGCAGCTTCTAGGACGACCAGAGTCTAATGGCCGGAAGCGATGTCAGCAAACGTTATTTAATCTTGCTGCAGACAATAATAACACTATTATTGATGGCAACATCCCAGTACATAGTGGCTAGTATGGTGATTGCTGGATACAGCAAATCCGATATCAAAACCGACCTCGCAAAGGTCTAGAATCTACGCAAGATCTCCGAATCATGGATCCGTGACTATTGACTACATAAAGTCAGTCCGTTACTCCAAATCACTGGATATCATTAAGACACTTCTCAATCAGAGCCTGGGAGGGCAACGGGTCGTGGTTCTATCTAGTATCGAGTGCACTGAGATGTACCCAGGTATCGAAGAGTGCTATCTGGAATCAGCACCAGTTACGACAGCAAGGGCCACGAGAGCGTTATCGAGAATATATTGAAGCACAAGATCCGCGAAGACGAGTTACGACTACTTGTCGTAAACTTTGGGGATTCGATAGCTCGACAGCTCGTTCGCAAGTTGAGCAGGGTCGCAAAAGAGAGAGAAATCAGGATGGAGGTTTATTCATGGCTAGCTTATTACTTGAATTGCTGGGTATTAAGAATCCTCAATAGAGGGAATTAAGCTTAGAACTAGCCCTAGTTATTTATCTATATTCAGTGATGCAAGATTTAATTATAACAGCTAGCTCATTACTCAAAATCACTGGATACAACCCCGTACATCCACGAGAACATCGAGAACTAGAAAGGAAAGAGAATCAAATAGACGCCCACCAAGCCTTTATCCATGCCCTTGTGCATCGCGCTTTAAGCAAACCAGTAGAGCCCCGACATGAGATTACCTAGGTATATATCTGACACCACCGATTAAGTAGAACCCGGCGTAGATCCGGGGAAAGAGCCGCCATGAGACGAGGCATTGCGAATATGCTGATTGTGCACAGGCACGTCGATACCGGCAGCTTTTTCAGGCATAAACCTTTGAGTTGCCCTGATATCTGGAGCAAGATGTGTTTCGATCGCCGAGAGGTTCCGCCCAATTTCAGCAAGCCTGGCTTCAAGAGTCTGAAGTTCAACTTCCCTGGCTTCAAGCCCCTGACGTTCACTCCTGACTTCACGACTCAGACGTTCAAGCCTGGCCTCAAAACTCTGGCATTCAATCACGTCTTCGAGGATGTGAATCATTTCCATCATTTCTTCAAGGCCATTAAGACCACCACGATTTCCCCTGTGATCCCGGGAGGGATCAGCGGTCAAGCGGACCTGGCGAGAAACCATGACTTCAAGACGTCCTGATTATTGGAAGGGAAGATGGCTGTTCGAAGTGAAGACGGAGCTTGTACGGTCGAACGAACGAAAAATTTGTATAGATATATAAGCTTGAGCTGCGTAGTAGGCAGAAGTCACGGTTGCCTACCTAGGTACCGAAGTTGCTCGCCTCTGTGTTGCCATGGTAATTGTAATAAGTGATGACGTCGATAATTCAGCGTCCGTATCTCGCAGAATGTTAATTATTATAAGTGATTGAGTATAGAATATGAATGATGATGAAGTTGGGAAGAGAGTTGGGAAGAGAGAAGAGAAGGACTCCCTCACTTCCTTCCGTGAAAGTGCAACAAGGGAGTTCAAATGCTGATAAGACACTCCTGTGTATTAAATTATAGGGCCCAGGTGAGCTTATTAAGAATCCTCAATAGAAGAAATCAGCCTGGAACGAAGCTAATACCTAGCCCTAGTTCTTAGCTACATTCGGTGATGCAAGATTTAATCATAACAGCTCCCATTACTCTGGATACGTCAAGTGAACTCGTCAAGAAACTCTGATTCAGACATAACAGACATACACTACATACTACAATTAAGCAGACCTACGACCACAAAATATTAAGCCTCCTCCACCCCCGTTTCGCCGGCATAATGGGCTCCGGATTCCGTCTCGCATCCTCAATAAACGGACGAATCGGGATTTCGTCCAGCGGGATAATCTTCGTCTTCTTAATGAATTTATAGCCAAAGTACAAAATCAGGATCAGCGGCAGGTTCAGATACGACGAGACAAACGTCGCCGTGCTCCAGTCGCCGTGGATGAAGGTCGAGTAGCCACCCGTCAGGAACAGCAGGCCGAAAATGAAGAGTGAGATCCACGCCGGATAGGGCTGGAAGGGGGCCGCCCAGGGGAGTTCTGTGTGCCGGTCTATGCCCTGCTTGCGGCAGCCGTAGAAGAAGCGCAGGTAGACGATGAGGATGGACATCCAGTTGACGAGTGTCGCGATCGAGACGATGTTCTGCAGCCAGGTGAAGACGGTGGACGCGGAGCTGGACAGGGTCATGTAGCCGAGGCAGATGAAAATGCCATAAAAGCCGACGCAGACGTATGGGATGCCGAAGCGGTTGATGCGCTTGAAGACGGCGGGCGCGTGCCCGAAGACGGCCATGCTGTACAGCATGCGCGAGCCGGCGAGCATAAAGGAATTGCCGGAGGACCAGGCGGATGTCAGCACGACGGCATTTATGATGGAGGGAACGGCCTTGATGCCGGCGCGGCGCGCGGCGATGACGAACGGGGATTCGGAGGCTGTGCCGCTGCCGGTGAGCAGCTGGGGGTCGTTGGAGGGGACGACGAGGCCGATCATGAAGACGGTCAGGACGTAGAAGAGGAGGATACGAATAAAAATGCGCTTCGAGGCCATGGGGATGGCTTGTCGGGGGTTTTTGGTCTCGGCGGCGGCAACGGTGATGGT
The DNA here is from genome assembly GCA_011750695.1 of Penicillium sp. OUCMDZ-019. Classification (NCBI taxonomy): domain Eukaryota; kingdom Fungi; phylum Ascomycota; class Eurotiomycetes; order Eurotiales; family Aspergillaceae; genus Penicillium; species Penicillium sp. OUCMDZ-019. The sequence goes on along the minus strand of WTTZ01000020.1, from coordinate 205,025 downwards.
CTCGATACTCGAGTATGAGTAGAGGGCGCTGCTGAAGGTGGTCCAGAAGCCTAGGAATTGACCCAACGCACCGCCAATGCCGAGATACTGCACAAACGGGCCTGGGTTGCGCCAGTACTGGAATCCGATGGAAGTGTGGTTCGGGCCGCCGCCGCAGGTAATCACCAAAGCCATGATGTTGATGCCGATGATGAGCATGATTTTGAGAATCGAGAAGAAGAATTCCAGCTCTCCATACACACGCACAAAAGACATGGCGCTGGCCACGATGAGCACGCCAAACACAGTAATCCAGATAGCATTGTTGTACGAGGCCCAGAACTCGATAATCACAGACGCAGCCACGACTTCGGCGGGGATGGACACGGCGATCGAGTAGACCTGGTTCCAGCCGTTGGCAAAGGCTAGCGCAGGGTCGAAGAAGAGCTCAGAGTAGCGCACGACGCCGCCGTTCAGCGGCACTAGAGCGCCCATCTCACCAACAGCGAAGACGACGCTGGAGACCAACAAACCGGTAAACGAGTAGCCCATGAACGCGCCCAGCGGGCCGCCACGCGTAAGCGCGGTGCCAGAGCTCAGGAACAGACCGGTGCCGATGGTGCCCGCCAGCGCGATCATCTGGATGTGTCGCTGGTGCAGGCCCTGGCGCACCTCGCTGACCTCGCCCATCTGCGCGGCGGCGCTGTCGGCGAGTTCGCGCGCATCTGCATCTTGGTAGTCAGGGTCGAGATTTTTCTTCTCGTAGGCAGCGCCGGGAGGAGGGTATTCAGGCTGGTATTCGAGGTCCATGGCTAAAACTTAGCAAGCTGATATTTTTTTCTTTTTTTTTGCCAGGCATATGCAGGCAGCCTAGCTTTATGCGAGATCCTTATCAGCGCTGGCAGCAGCGTTACACTAGCTAAACTCCATTGGTCTCGCCCAGGCTGGGCTGCAGATTACGCCAGGCCAACTGCATGGCTAGTGCTGATCCTTTGCGCGATTTCCACGTACGAACGTCGAATGCACTCCGTAGTACGGAGTACGTAGTACGTACAGGCGTAGTACGCAGCGTACGGCGAAGGAGCGCCCGGCGATAAGCTCGTCGCCCCAGCACTAGAAGGATAGTAGAATCCTTCAGCTTCTAGACACGCGACATCGACGAGCTAAAGAATTGTCCTAAATCCTGCGATAACAAAGTGACACGCATAGTTAGGCACATAGAGATAGAGATGGAGATAAGTAGCACTGATAGTGACACACGTACGAGATAGAGATAATAGATATGCAGTACTGACTCGTAGAGATAATGTAGCATGGCGGGTAACGGTCGCATTGTTACATGCAGCTGCCTACCACAATAACAGCTCACATATTTATTAGCTTGAACAAAGAAAAGAATCAATAGATATCGTGCATCCAGAGTTGGTAGGCGATGGCGATGTCGAATGTTGTGGAGGAGTGCGTAAAAGTCGGCGGGAGAAGCGAGAAGGAACGACTGACAGCAACTTCGGCTTTATGCAGTTTAGCGCCACCAACCACCAACACAACATTACATGTACATATAGAGTGACCATTTATATTACTGAGTGAACATGACCATCGCCCTCCTCGACGGCGGCCTCGGAACGTCTCTCCAAGACAAATACAGCGTCGTCTTCAACGCGTCCACCCCGCTGTGGGCATCGCACCTGCTCGTCTCCGACCGCGACACGCTGCTCGCCTGCCAGCGCGACTTTGTCGCTGCCGGCGCCGACGTGCTCCTCACCGCAACCTACCAAGTGTCCATCGAAGGCTTTGCGCGCACAAAAACCGCGGAGTTCCCCAGTGGCATCGCGAGGGATGCCATTGCGCCGTTTCTGCGCACCGCGTTGGATGTAGCCGAGGAGGCTGTGGCAGGTTCTACTGCTAAGATTGCGCTCAGCCTCGGCCCCTATGGCGCCTGCATGGTCCCCGGCCAGGAGTACAGCGGCAAGTACGACGATGCGCACGACAGCGAAGAGGCGCTGTATCGCTGGCATCGCGAGCGGCTGCAGCTGTTCCTGGATGCGGACGAGAGCTTGTTGCAGCGCGTGCAGTACATTGCGTTTGAGACGCTGCCACGCTTAGATGAGGTGCGCGCGGTAAGGCGAGCTGTGCACGCGCTGGGTATTAGCACGCCGTTTTGGGTTGCGTGTGTGTTCCCCGGGGAAGCGGGCGATGATGCGCTGCCGGATGGGAGTGAGGTTGATGATGTCGTTGCGGCTGCTGTTGGGGATATGCAGGACGGCGCGAGGCCGTGGGGTATTGGGGTTAATTGCACCAAGATTGCCAAGTTGCCAGCACTGGTTGAGCGGTTAGGGGAGTGTGTCAAGACGGCTTCGCGGCCGACGGCGCTGGTGCTGTATCCTGATGGCACAAATGGGGAGGTGTACAATACGACGACGCAGGAGTGGGAGAAGAGGGATGACCAGAGAAGCGGGCAGGGTCCGTGGGAAGTCCAGTTGGCCAAAGTCGTGCGCGATGCTGAGGCAAAAGGTGCTTTTGAGTCTTTTCTCGTCGGGGGATGTTGCAAGGCTACACATGAAGATATCCGGAGGCTTCAGGGGGAGTTTGTACATACACCAGGTAGGTAGTTATATGCACAACGTTTATTAAGTCTAGCGGTTCAAGCCTAAATATCAACCCATAACGCCTATCCATGCAGAACTTTATATCACCCAACGCCATAAATAAGAATCGAGAAAGGAAATAAACGAGTGAATCACTTCTCCAGCCCAGCCTGCACCGCCTCCTTGACGGCAGCCACATTCTCCTCCAGCGCCTGATTGCGTTTCATATCGTGCTCGTCCTCGCCGACCGTGTTGAGTTTCTCGAACAGCCAGGCCTCTTTCATGAAGCGCGTAAGCGAGAGGAGGTCCTCTGCGGCGCGCGTCTACCAGCACTTAGCACAATACTCCTCCACCAAGAGAGAAGACTTACAAGAGCTGTCGCCTCAACATTGAGATTGTACGCTCCGACTGCTGTGGAGGCGTTATCCGGCGATTCGACCTGACCTGTCAGTATTCTTTCAACCAATATAAAGATCGAGACTTACCCTCGACGGCGCGAGGATGTTCTCGAAGCGCTGCAGCAGTTGCGTGACGTCGGTGTTGATGCGATCTGTTGACTGGCATTAGCTTAACATTCAGCTAGTGAATTGATTCCCCGCATTGCGTGCGGAGAACCTCGTCGCCTTTTTTCCGTAATGTCGGGAATTGAAATGATGAAGGGTAGAGGCTTACTGTGCAGCGCTTTGCTGGTCGCTTGCGAGTCCATTGCGCGTTCAGACAGATGTTTGATTATTGATATGGTCGAGGTTGTGTTGTGGTTTGTCAAAAGGCTGAGGGAAGAAGCTGCCCGCTGTCTGTCGCTGCCTTGGTGCCTTGGCTAAACAGGTTAGGCTCTCCACATACATTATTGCCTGAGGCATCAACTCACTCGCCAAAGAGCACAACTACATTGTATGTATACATACCTAGGTATATTGTATATACTATATCTAATGGACAGCAGCCTCCATCTTCCTAATTTTCTCCCCCCATCTCACCAGCAAACCCCCCAGCCCAACAAACGGCAGTGCCAACCCGGCCAGCAACGTATACCCCCATCCATAGCCCAGCCTTGCATACAATGGCTCAGCTGCCAACGGGACAACAGCCGACACCGCGCTGCGAATAATAGACATTGCACCGGTGGCACTGGCCGTGTGGAGAGTATACACGTCCACCACATACACCTGCACGGGGATGTACGAGTACATGGCTGCGAAGGCTACCAGGCCGCTGCCCACGATCGGCGCGAGCCACATGGTGTGCGTGTCGAGCGTCCAGCCGTAGAGCAGCAGTGCGGCAGGTAATATCACAGCGCCGAGGATGAGAGGTGGGAGTCTGTCTTCGGGCTTGATATCCCTGTTGGGGCGTCGTCGGGCTTGTCGATTGACATACAGATCGGTGAAGAAGCCCAGAGTCACCTGGCTGAGCACGAAGCCGGCCAGCATGCCCAGGTAGGCGAGGCCGCTGGCGCCGGTGGAGAAGCCGTAGATGGCCTGGAAGGTGGTGCCGAGGGTTGAGAGCAGGATGAAGAGGTATGAGTTGAGGATGGAGGTGTACAGTGTGAAGAGCAGGATGAGGCGGGAGCGGAATATGAAGCGGATAGGCCTGGTACATGCTGTGAGGAAGTGAGATGCGGGCTTACTGTCTTGACGTAGATGACGCGCCAGCAGAATAGGGGGGTATGTCTCGCGGAGGATGGGGATGCATCCGAGCATGAATGCTCCTAACTATACAATGTGAGTTGAGTTCTCCTCTGAATGAGATGAGATACGTACAAACACAATCGAAATCCAGAAAATCCAGCGCCAGCCAATCGTCTCGGCGATGTAGCCGCCAACAATCGGGCCTACTTCTTAGCACTTGATACGTTGAGTTCATGTTATGGATCATACCTAACGTTGGGCCCTACACAGTCAGTACCATCGATACCACTCTCAATGTAGACTTACAAACGTAGCACCACTCGTCAAAAACGTCACCGCCAGTCCCCTCCTCTTCGGCGCAACAATGTCCGCAATAACCGCGCGCCCACAGATCAAAAACGCAATGCCGGCAAAGCCCATCACGGCCCGGAAGACAATGAATACAGCAATGCTGCTGCTACTCCCGCAGATGGCCAGGGCCGCGAGGTAGACGACAAAACTGGGATATAGAGCCACCACCCGGCCGTAGATCTCGCTCACGGGGGCGATCAGCAGCGGACCAAAGCAGTAGCCTACGAGGTAGATGGAGATGGTGAACGAGGACAGCGAATTGCTGTGCGAGCCCAGGTCTGCCATGATGAAGGACAGCGCGGGCTCGAAGGCTGTCGAGCAGATGGATCTATATCTAATTAGTATACATACGTACAATAACGAGAGGATAGATGTACGCCACGGTATTCGCCCCCCAGAGCACAAAGATGACCCCCCCTTGCCGGGCCGGAGACCAGTTGACAGGGTTCGCGGGATTGCGCGCCCATTCTGATAGTTCTGTGTCCTGGCTTGGAGCCGGTTCGTCTGGAGGGCGTTTCTCCATGGCGGCTTAGATGATGGATCAGGGAATCATTAAGTATTTATAATCTCACATACCACTACGTAGGATAGCGTTGCATACGAGGCCGCATACCTACTACAATCGACGGCGTCTAGAATGTCGATCGTCTCCACTCGGCTTCGCATCGGGTAAATCTGGAATGCAAATTTGATTTTTGAATAGGTTTTCGTGCTATGCAAAATAGACTAACTTTTTACCGTCGATTAAACTATGAAGCATCCCAAAGTCGCGAGTTTAACCTCCCAAGTGTCTTGATTTCAGTCAAGGAAAGATCTCTGGAGGGATGGTGTCTAATCTTGGTTTACGTTTTGTACTGGTATGTGATTCCCCAGATGACTACGCTGCCCTGTATGATTTCTCTTTCAAAATAATAACCGGCTTTTTGTGTACTATTCTCTCGCAAGAGTTCAGTTCCCAACAGAATTATTGTCTCAAGAACGTGTACTAGACAATTCACCACTGGTTCTCCTCCGAATCCAACAAAATTCCCATCGCTAGTTCTGATTCCTGACCCTGTGTTCCCTGATCAGCAGCTTCGACAGTAGCTAGGCAAAGATGCCGCAGCTTGTAGATGCCGGACTTGGCTCGCCCTCGCAACATCCCCAATAAACAAGGCTTGGGCTTAGAGGACTGTTCGCCGAGGACAAGGACATCGCTCGTGATGAGCGCATACTCGCCATTCCAATGGAGTGTACTCTCATCATCATCCCGGACCGGAATCTCCAATCTGACACGATACCGGAATCTATTATTGCTCTTTTGAGACATGCAGAATGTGCCTACCTGGAGCTGAGCCGGTGTTCCGTTCTAGCTGAATGACGGGGTATGTCACAATAAGCCCAGGACCTCTGCGGAGCCGAGTAAAGACTGCCAATCCTTTGCTGGAGGAGTCGCAATTGACATTCCGGCAAAGCGTTTTGACACGGGTTGCCTTTCTGTCTGACCACCTATGTGTACGACAGGTCATGTGTTTGATGACATATAAGCTTACACATGAGAGATTGCAACATATACCATATCCACTCTCTCGTTGTATTGAAACACCTGTAGCCCAGAATCCGACCAACGTCCCAGTGGTACACCACCGTTTCGAATAATGTTGAGACAGGGCCCTGGGATTACCCAAAGCCTGCACGCTGGGAGCATGCCGAATCTGGTAATCGCCAAAGTTTGCATCCCTGCCAACGCAGATAGTTCCATTGCATTCAGTGTGATCGTCACGGGTTATCTCGCCACCCAGAACAGGAAGTCGATGCCCTCGCTATCTAAGAACAAGCTGGTTTCCGCCTGACATCACCCAGACTGCTGTAGAATCTCTCTTAAGATTAAGACAACCTGGTTCCCAGCCCAACGATATTGAATCCAGTCTTGTGATGCCACTAATTTCTGCATGTAGTCTATATCTTCAAGGGTCGATCCTAATGCTGCGATTGAGAGAACAATATTCGGCCAAATGGAAGATGCTTCTTATCTAGGAATTTGGTGAAGGTCTCGGCCGGTCCATCCAAAGCTGCTCTCACCTTGTTCAAAACGGCGCATCCAGCCTGACGCTTACTCTCGTTCCCGCAGCCGTTGGTGCAATATTTCCACTAGTCGAACAAATCTGCAGTGCAGTAGACGTGACTTCACTTCCGAGCTCAGTTTCCTTTCATAAATCGTTTTGTATCCACATCAAGTTCTACAATCTTGAAAACTTCCATCCGCAATACAACCAGGTTTGGAAATACCTGATACTCCGAGGGTATTCACAACGAAAAGTCCAACTTGTGTAGATCATGGTGCCAAAACAGAAAGGCTTCGTCCACAGCATCAACCATTGGTAATTTTGATTTTTGCATAAGTTTTCGAGCTATTCAATATAGACTAAATCTTAGCGTTCTGTCATAGGCCCAATGTGTGGGTCTACCCACTGGCTCGGTCTTGGCATATCACAAGATTTTCTCTCCAACACATGTATTCATTTGATGTTTTTACTGAAATATCGTACAATATTCCAACCCTTGTGCTCGACATGAAGAGTCCTGTCGAGACATACTCCGAGGATGCACCGCCCCAAACCTTCAAAGAATTAGGCGTGATTGAGTCACTCTGTCAAGCATGCACCTCCCTCGGCTACTCAACACCAACCCCCATCCAAGCACAATGCATCCCAATCACGCTGCAAGGACGAGACCTAATCGGCCTCGCAGAGACTGGCAGCGGGAAAACCGCCGCCTTTACCCTTCCTCTGCTGCAAGCGCTCATGGATAATTCGCAGGGCTACCACTCGCTCATCCTCGCGCCAACACGCGAACTAGCGTAGCAGATCGCGCAGACCGTAGAGGCCCTGGGCGCTTTAATCTCTGTGCGCTGCACTCTACTCATTGGCGGCGTGGATATGATTCTGCAGGCCATGGCGCTGGCGCGCAAGCCGCATGTCATCGTGGCCACGCCGGGCCGGTTGCTCGACCATCTCGAGAACACAAAGGGCTTCTCACTGAAAAACCTGAAATATCTAGTCCTCGACGAGGCCGACCGGCTTCTCGACCTAGAATTTTGCCCCATTCTCGACAAACTACTACGCCTTCTGCCGCGGCGAAAGACATATCTCTTCTCGGCCACCATGTCCAGCAAAGTCGAGTCCCTGCAGCGGGCGTCACTATCAGACCCGGCCAAAATCTCGGTTGCGACCAAGAACCAGACTGCCTCGAATCTGCTGCAGTCGTATCTGTTCGTGCCGCAAAAGTACAAGGATATCTATCTTGTGCATCTACTGAATGAGCGCGCGGGCCAAATGGGTATTCTCTTTACGCGCACGATTATGGAGACTCAGCGGCTGGCGCTGTTGCTACGGAATCTTGGTTTTCCGGCCATCCCTATTCACGGGCAATTGTCTCAGAGCGCCCGGCTGGGATCGTTGAATAAATTCCGTTCGCGGGCGAGGACTTTACTCATTGCGGCGGGCGTTGCGGCGCGCGGATTAGATATCCCCGCCGTTGATTTCGTGGTCAACTGCGATCTTCCGCAGGACAGTAAGACCTATATTCATAGAGTAGGCAGAACTGCGCGCGCGGGCAAGAGTGGATGGGCGTTCTCGTTTGTCACGCAGGATGACGTGGAGATATGGCTGCGCATTGAGACTGCGCTGGGCAAGAAAGTGGACGAATATAAAGCGGAGAAAGATGAAGTCATGGTACTCGCGGACACGGTGCATGAGGCACAAAGAAAGGCTATTGTAGCGTTAAAGGAGCAAAATGAAGATGGCAAGGGGGCGAGGAGTAGGCAGAAAAAGCGCGGGAGAGATGAGATGGACAAAGAAGAGACTTAATCGATACCCAATAAATAGATATTTGCAATTGATGCATCATTTTCACTCAAAATCTAATTTATTACGGAGTACTCCGTAGAGAATGTTGTTCCATGGACCCTGATAGATGGGAATATCGGAATGGATTGATTACTGATCAATTCGCAAAATATTAGCACAATGGGTCCCAACGTACAAAGAAAGCCCTGCATCATGCAGCTAGAGTGTCGATCGTCTCCACTGCTTCAGCTCTTACTCAGCTTCCTATCCAGGTAAATGGTTAGCGCTGTATTTATCCGAGCAGCCGTCACACGGCATCGCCGACTGTCAACGCAGATCAACAGTGACGAACGGACAGACAGACAGAAAGTACTGATTCAGTAGCCGTGTGTATACTAGACATGTCGGATATGGTTGATGTGGCGGTCATCGGCGCCGGTAAGTGCATTACTAATTCATAACCAATACATAGTATTAAGACAGCGCTGCAGGCCTGAGTGGCATCGCTTTTGCCCGGTTCTATCTTGACATCCACCCCAAAGCGCGCCTGGTGATCTTCGAGAAGGACGCGGGCATTGGCGGGGTATGGAGTGCAGGTGTGTAGCCTTGTCATCGAGTGAATCTGCTTAACTCTATATACAGAGAGAATCTTTGAGGCGTTCTGGGTCCAGAGTCCTCTGCGAATGACCTCCTTCGCGGACGTAGCTCTCGAGCTCCCGGACGATGCGCCGAGGCTCCACGATACGTTCGAGGCCAAGTACGTAACCCGGTATCTCGAAGAATATGTTGACAGCCATGTATATGATGGCGCGTCTCTACGATCGCGAATCCGAACCAGTACGGATGTGCGTTTGGTAGAAAAGCACGGCGATGGGTGGGCCTTGCATGTCGATGGCACTGAGGCCCAAAGCGTATATTGTAAGAAATTGGCAGTGGCGTCAGGAATAACATCGCTGCCAAACATGCCCACGTTTCCTCGCAGTCCCGAATGGAAAGTTCCCATACTGCACCATCGTGACCTCGGGGCTCATGAAAAGATCCTGGACCCGGAGTCGGCGTACAGAAATGTCACTGTTCTCGGCGGAGGAAAGTCGGCCGTAGACATGGTGTATGGTGCTCTCAAAACAGGCAAGGATGTCAACTGGATTATTCGCACTTCAGGAGAAGGGCCGGGCATTTTCATGAATCCAGCAGCCGGTGGGAGATATAAAAATGCAGCAGAAGCCGGGGCAACTCGAAAAGCTGCAACGCTGAGTCCTTCTAATTTTCATGCTCTACCTGCAGAAGCCCTCTCGCTCCACCAGAACGAGTCGGAGAGAGCTGCTCTCGAGGAGAAGCTGTATGCCGCTGACAATCGGTTCAAGGCCTGGGCGAATTATCGAGGGCGAGAGGGGGCTCTCCCGGGGTTTCGTGACTTGGAGCCGAAGGCATCGTATGTCTCCCTATTTCCAAGGTTATATTGTGTACATGTGTTCATGGGATATATTTGCTCATCTCATGACTTGATAGATTCTTCTGGAGCAGCGGCCCCGTCGGAGTCATTCAGCACGACAACTTCTGGGATCTGGTCAGTAAGAAGGTGACTGTCTACCGGAGTGACCCATGTGGCACGACATCCAATGCCATAATCTTGTCAGACGGAAGAGAAGTGCCTACCGATGCTGTGCTATGTGGTACAGGCTGGGACTCTTCCTATCCTTTCTTCACCCCTGAACAAGCCCTTAAATTAGGCCTCCCACATCAACCCGACGTATCAGCCGAAGAACAAACCTGGACAGACCTAAGTAGCAAAGCAGACGCAGATATACTGAAAGAATTTCCCATTCTTGGTTCCCCTCCCCGCGACGCAAAGCCAGTCGGAGATAGCAGCCGCACACCAGCCAGACTCTACCACGGCATGGCCTCTCTGTCTGATCCATCCATCCTATTTCTAGGCAGAGCTCGGGTGTCCAACAACTTCCGCGTCGCTGACGCGCAGGCCATCTGGGCAACTGCCTATTGGGATGGACATGTGAGTCTGCCACCACTCGACGAGGCAAAGCGCCAAGTGGCGTATATGAATTCTCTGTCTAGAAGACGGTACCCGACAAGGGGTGTTGACGGCATCAATTTTCATGCCGATCTAGTCTATTATACGGACAAGTTGGCGTACGAGGCTGGACTTTCTTCCCATCGCAAGGGCTGGTGGGATGATCCTGAAGAGCCGTGTTTGGCGAGTGATTTTCGCGATTGCGCGGAGGAGTATCGGCAGAAATACAGCCAGAACAAGTAGATTGCATTATGGTATATATAGTAAGGTGGTGGAACAAGACAAGTGGTTGTTTGTTTGAAGAATAGATTGTAGATACAAAGTCGTACGGGCTGCCCGAAAGGGAAGCGACGATGGGGCTGGCTAGCCATTTTGGGCAGTGGTATATTTTTGATTTTATATACGATTTGATAAACTCAAGAAGGTACTTTGTCTTTCAACAATAAATCCATGATCAATAACACAGAAAAACAATCCATTCAATTTGCACGCAGAACCTCCTCCACCATCCCCAGTCCTCCTTTCTCATTATTCCAGCAGAGAACTCAGTCAATGGCAAGCTCAATCTCCGTACCGGCGGGGAATTCCTCTGTCTCTGCGATATGTCAGTGATTTTCTATAAATTCTAGTTTCTGGTAAAGGATTCTACCTTCTGGAATCGGCAGAGCCATGGCCGTCCAGGCCAGAGCGAGGAGGAACATCAATTGAGGACGCATATCGAGTTTTGCTTTCACGTGAAGTCTGTGATATTGCCGTGGATTCTGCAAATTTGAGAGAATTCTGGGACAGTACACAAAGTATTGTCTCAATTGATCAGTATATTGTGAGCCCCTCGGCGTCGCTTCTTATAGCCAGCTTCCCCTCAGTCATCATTTCTCACCGCACATAACAGGCGCATAACAGGCACATTAGCTGGCTTACCCATGACGAGGCGCCATTGTCGATTGGTTCATTCTGTGATCCTCATGCAGCTATTGCATGCGCGCGCGTACATGCAGGCCCTCCACCAATTGTTATTAATTGTTATTGGGGGCGGCGTTGGCTGATGTATGTGATGACTGCTAGATGTGATATGTGATAAGGTAAGTTGCGGGGTGCTGTATTTTCTATTTTATCTGACAATTTTCAGTTCAGATCTGAATATCTCGTCAATTCTGTCGATTGATTTATATACGATTTCTAGGTACTATATACATGCCATGGGCGTCGAAGCCGAACCGCTCCTGGACGACCACGAGCATACGGCGGGCTTGGAAGATGTTCGTCTCTCCCGACAAATCCCTCGTCGGTGGTCGTGGTTAGTGTCGGTGTCGACACACGCGGTGACAGTCCTCTTGATCCTCATAGCCATCAATTTCATCCCGCACGCGCGTACCGTGATGCTCTTCCGGGAGGCTCCAAGACCAACACTGTACTGTATGGCACATTGAAACCAAAACCATGAGATATCTAGTATCTATCTATGTACTGGCTAGTGATAACATAGCTCCCCTCACTCCTGCCATCGAGTACACCATCGATATGCCGCCGTGGGACTACTGGAGCAACGATTTGTTCTTCGGCCCGCCCAGCGATGAGTCGGAGCGAGCGTGGAACCGTCTGATCCATCGTATGTATTGATATTAATATCACTTCTTGGAATCGGTGAACTGATCTGAAAATCCTAGCGCACGGCCTGCAAGTGTTCCCTGACGAGGCCAAACACTTGAATGCCTCCCGCACCGTGGTGATGAAGAACGGCAACAGCCTGTTTATGCTCGGCGTGTATCACAACCTGCACTGTTTGGTGAGTAGTTTTTATTTTCTTGTTGTTAGAGGCTTAGGCTGACAGAATTTACAGCGACGCATCCGCCAGACGCTCCAGGCAGATCATTACTATCCCAACATGACGGCAGAGCAGAAAGAAAACGACCTGGAGCATAGCTGTATGTCTCCAATCCATTCTTTCCTTTAGCGTTGACTAATATGCCTAGCACACTGCCTCGAAGCCTTGCGCACCTCGATGATGTGCCATCCTGACCTGACCGCTAACCGCTTCTACTGGTCGAACCGGCCGTGGCACGACCTCAGCGTGCGCCCGGATGTGTCACGCGAGTGCGTAAACTGGGACCGGTTGGAGGGCTTTATGCGAGAGCGCAGGTACGATCCGGGGGACATCCTCAAGGGACATGGGGAGGATCTCTCGGATGACTATCAGGACGAGTATAAGGATGATGAATAGGATAACTGGCCGCGCTAGATAGGTATGGAGAGAATGTCTGTCCCAAACTACCAAGTATGAGTAGTGCACTTTATATGAATATAAACAATGCAAATCCAGAGACGATAGATGAATGCAGAGAAATATAAAGTATGGCTTCGATCAGAGAGCCAACCATCCAACAACGGGATATTGACCACTGAAGCCACCAAAAGGGGCTCCTAATGGGGCTTTTGGCAATGTTCGTTGAAGGTATATTTTTTTCCGATCGAAGACATCGGACTGTGTTGCAATTCTTTAGAAGTAGAGAAAGGTTGTGTTAAACCAAGAACAATGTCATGATAGAGAAACTTCTTAAGACACGCGTCTATACAGGCCGCTAATAGCATAAGGTGCGACCATACCGTTGTTCCGCTGATATATTAGATATTCCTTAAGCATTAGAACTTGTTGGTAGATTGAGAGATTAATTTCTGCTTCTTGCTGTCGTTATTCACAATCTTTTACTTTGAAATCAACGAAGAACTGAAGTTCAGTGGGAAAGAAGACATCTAGGATCATTGACTAGGTCAAACTCGTCATGGCCGGATGGGCAGAGAGGAATGGCGTTTTCATAATATAAGCATCTACGGTCTCTAAATACTATTAAGATGAGGAGCAGCTGCAGGATTCCCTTTCAGAGTCCATCATATATGTTTATCATGGTATATATTTGGAATCTAGATGAGCACCTATGGTGGACTCCAAAAGCCAACTCCATGGCTGCCATAACCCTAAAAGTTACTTTGAGAGTCATGCTAATCTGGTTCTTGCGCCTGCTGCGCGTGCTCTATGCTTTATTATCTCAACTTGCCTAGATACTTGCTACGAACAGTAAGATAAACCCTTCATGATACCACAGTATGAAAAGAAAAGCAGATAATATGGTGTTCGCTCCCGACCATCATTCCACGATCAATACCTAGGTACATCAGTTACTCAGCCGTATATACGAAACTAGGATCGAGTTAAATCCAAGAGAAATGGTCTGTTTGTAAAAACACTGTTGCAGCTAATTCACAAGAAATTGAAACTTTAGACAGAGGTCTCATCAGCATCCCCATCTAGCGGAAAAGAAAAGTCATCCAGCGGATACACCGGGAAATAATGAATCTTATCCGGGCAGCTAGAAAGCGTTTGATAGAACATTGTCTCCGTAATAAACTCCTCTACGTGGCCGGTTTCATGACAGTGTGCGAGCCAGCTGCTCATCATGGCGGTCTTGTATTCGCACATAGTGCAACGGTACGCGTGGATCACCGGCAGATGCGGTATTGCAGGCATCCTCGTGCGTGGATGAACAACATCATCCCAGGTTTCCGCTATTTCGAACAATGGGCGTAAAAACTCCAATTCCGAGGCCTGATCCTCGGTTCCCCCGTGATGATGGACGAGGTGATGCATCAGCCCATCCTTGGCAAAGCATTCGCCATGTTCCTTACACAGAACCACGCGCCGATGGGGCAATGGCTGTAAGAATTCTGGTATCTCTACTGATACCCTTTGTTGCCACGGTATCAACTTGGGCGCAATTGGGCTTGCGGGCGCGGTAGCCGCCTGGCGATGTTCCCTCATCCACGAAGCTCGCCACCGCACTGATAGCACGCTGCCTTTCTCGCCGGGCCCTGGGTTCTCCCTCTGCACGACAATCCCTCGTTCCGCCCAGGTGCGCTCACAGTCCGCATTAACCGCCATAACCGAGTCCTGAACGCGGCGTCTCTTTCGGCTTTCAACGCGGAGAGCGTTATATTCCCACAGGCGCTCGCGGCGTAGTTTTAGCAAACGCCGTGGCTCCAAAGGCAGAACCCAGCCCTCGATGTAAGACGCAATGTTTTGATAGCAAAAGACCTTCGGGACCGGGTCTGTGTGGATTGTCGGGTGCTCCAGCCGGACTTCGCGCCAGCGGCCGCCCGCAAAAGCGCGCAACAGGGGTTCGTGCAAGGCCCACGACCAGAACTCGTAGCTGGCCGGGTCTCCCAACAGGTCCCCTGGCATTGCAATCGTGATAGTATCTAGCTCCTTCCACGTGAGAAGATGCGCGGCTAGACGCAGGGCCGCCGACACGTCGTTCTCCCGGTCATCGGAGAACATCAGGTCACTGCCCAGTGTGATGGAGCGTGTTGACTGGCGCGCAGTGGATGGCAAATGCTCGAGTTCTGCGAGCAATTGCACACAGCTCGTTGCTTTGGGGGTTAAGCAAGCCATAGTTGCGTTTTTAAACTGTGTGTTTACCGTGATGATGGGAAATACATCCTGGTGGTTAAATTTTTTTTTCTAAACTAGCCAAGTGGAGATGAAATCCTAACCCTAAGTACTCTATTGTCACCACCATTGATCACTATACTAACCATAAATATGGATCATAATTATACACCCCCAAAAAAAGAATTAATTTGGCTCTATTATGTTTTCCTGTCATGTTCCAAGGTTGATAGCTTGGTCCAAAATTGGCAAGAAAATTGTCCATCCCAGCTTATATATCCAGCAACTGATATAAATCAAGCAGTTGGGAGCCAGTCAGAACCAAATGGGCCATTCTTCCTCCAAACATAGCTCGGATTGCGTAGAGAAGACGCAGATGTGACCTACAAAAACGGGTTAGTTGAGTTTCTCATCCATGGATCTGGTTCCATCATCAGCTGACACAACACTTTCTAATGCTCTGTTTCTTTTCTGTTTCTGTATAAGTTTCTGCAAAGCAACACATCCAAGATGGTGGTGTCTCCCTCGAGCGACAACGCCCTAGTCAGGGAATATCCGCCAGTGCCGTTTGTCGACGTCAGCCAAATGGCCGACGTATTGGATCGCCGCAAGACTGAGATTGATGAAAAGCAAGCAGGTAGCTACGTGTCATTTCGAAACGTCACAGCAGCCAAATTTGATGAAATCGAAAGATACCGAGAACGCACAGGAGGTCATTTTCGATTCACCTACTTCCCTGACATTGACACGCTCATCGTCAAAATTCCCACCCGTGAGCACGAGAGATCTCACCGTACATTTTTTCAAAGCATTGGTCGACAATTATGGGGAATGGGGGTCGGCATGGACGAATTCGTCGGAGAGGGGGCTACGACGACAAAGTCGCGTTATAGACCGCCTGGGCAGTCACCCTCTCAGAAAGAAGCCGATTCCAGGTCAATCAACGTACTTGTTCGTCCAAATGACCATGACTGGCCTTTCCTTGTGATTGAATCTGGTATCTCCGAGTCTCTGCCACGGCTCAAGGCAGATGCAAATTGGTGGATCGAAAATTCAGCAGGTCAAGTCCACGTTGTCATTTTGATCCATGTGGACAAGGCAAACCGCAAAGTTAGGATTCTGAAGTGTATTCCCAACCAGATAAACGAGCGACAAACTGTTACGGATATACAAGTTGACCAATCTGCCTCTCCCTCCAACATCACAGGGGCACCTCTCATTATCGAATTTGACCGGGTTGTTGGCCGTCAACCAGTTCCGCCAAATGAAGCTGATATCATCTTTACTGCTCAGGATTTGGACCAAATTGTTAAATGTTTCTGGACAGTTCCGCGCCCTGCTGCAGAAAATGAATGGGGAGGATCTCTCGGAGGACTATAAGCAAGAAGAGTAGGAAGTGGTTTTTCTCAAGGTGCTCTCCTGCTCAGGGGTTGTCTGAAGAGGAATAAGAGGAAGGGGCCCCTCAGAAGGGTGAATGTTGGTGGAATTATCGAGCCGTTGTCCTTTCTTGCCTCGGCGATTGGTGTCTCTTGGGACTCCTGGGTTTGGTTCCTGGGTATGTGTAATTTCAGCTCCTTGGGTTTCATTTATCTCACTTTTGCTTCGAGTTATCTCTTCAGATGCGTTTTCAAACATCGTTGCTGTTGATAATAGGGGAGTCTCAAATCTAGATGATAGACAGAACATGTTTATTTTATTTTATAAAAAGAGCTTTGTAGAATACAGTTTTGAAGGGCGCCCGAGATCCTTAAGACTGCAATGATGAGTATAAGATGGAAGAAAGTGTGGGATAGAAAGCGTTGTGTCAGCTGACCAGCAGTCCTAATTCGTCTGATCCTTCCCTACTTCTTCTTGCTTCACCCTCCAGGCTATTCAACTGTATTGTCTACCATATACTCGTCTGTTTCGGACAAGCATCAAAGTTATGGAACAAAGCATTTATTGAAAGAAAATCTAACTTATGCTAGGCTGATGTTAACACTCTTCGTCTGTGTGAACGATAGCAGCTCTTCCAGACATTCCTCTCTTCCAATCCCCGACTCCTTATAGCCTCCAAAAGGCACGCCCAGGAAATGTTTGCCCACCTGGTTGACCCAGACAAGGGCGGCCTCGATCTTCCCCACTGTGTGTTGAGCTGCTCGCAGGCTCTGTGTGTACACCGCTGCCGTCAGGCCGTACGTGGTGTCGTTTACGTGGCGCAGGACCTCCTCCTCATCCGTCCACTTGAAGACTGACATTACAGGCCCGAAGATCTCCTCGCGCGCGATACGCATATGGGGGTGGACATTTGTGAAAACGGTCGGCTCTACAAAGTATCCACCCTCGATGGCTGGGTTGTTGCTGGGCACGACGCCGCCGAGAGCGAGATGGGCGCCCTCTTCCTTTCCGCTGGCGATGAAGCCCAGGACCCGATCCTGGGCGACCTTGCTGATGACGGGGCCCATGGTGGTGGCCATATCAATCCGGACTCCAGGCTTGTACAGCTCTTGGATACGTTCCAACACGCGCTGAATGACCTTGTCGTGATGCGACTCGTGCAGGAAGACGCGCGAGGTCGAGCCACACGATTGCCCTACCCAGGTAAAGTTCATACCGCGAGTGATGCTCTCGACGAAGCGGTCGATGTCGGCGCCGGGAAATTACAGCAGTTCCCTCCCAGCTCGAACAGCGTGGGCTTGAGTGTGTCCGCAGCAGCACGTTGGATCGCCTTGCCCGTTGGTACGCTACCAATCAACGTGATCTTCTTCAGAAGCGGGTGTGTTGACAGAGCCTGGCCACAGGCAACACTGCCAGGCAGGATGTTCAACACACCGGGGGGGAACACGTCGGCGAGGATCTCCGCCAGGCGCAGACATGGCAATGGCGCTTGATCAGGAGGCTTGACGATGACCGTGTTGCCAGCCGCCAACGGAGCAGCGATCTTGCCGCCGGCAAACTGCGTGTTCTTTTATAAAATGACCAGCTGCCAGATGGCGCCGCCCCAGAGAAAGATGCGGCGGCCAACGCGGTCGATGGTGAACACGGGGACGAGGGCGCATATCATCGACA
This sequence comes from Penicillium sp. OUCMDZ-019, assembly GCA_011750695.1. Lineage (NCBI taxonomy): Eukaryota > Fungi > Ascomycota > Eurotiomycetes > Eurotiales > Aspergillaceae > Penicillium > Penicillium sp. OUCMDZ-019. The sequence goes on along the minus strand of WTTZ01000020.1, from coordinate 187,137 downwards.
CGAGAGAAGACAAACCAGCAACCCAGAGGGTGGTGGTGTGCGAGGCACCCATGAACGTTTCGAGGAGCGTGGGGATGTAGTAGGCCACCGAGTTGATGTCGCCGAGCTGGTGAATTATTATCGTTCCGCAGGCAAGGCCCAGGTGGCGCAGGTTCTGCGTCGGACCCATGGAAATGAGCAACCGGTAGGGAGACTCGGCGGTCTGCATCTCGAGGGCAACCACCTCTTCGATCTGCGCGAGATGGAAATCCGCAGTCTCGGCGTGCGGCTGGCGGAGAATGGCGAGGGCTTCATCGCGGTGGCCCTTTTCCACTAGCCAGCGCGGCGATTCGGGCAGGAAGAAGATCAGGACGACCGGCAGCAGTAAAAACACCAACTGGAATGCAACGGGGAACAAAAATGCCACCCGAGTGGTCACATGGTGGAAGCCGTAGTTGATCCACTGTGCGAGGAAGAGGCCCGTCGCGCTGCCTCCGAGCAGCTGAAGGAATAGAAACGCGCCGCACGACCGCGACGAAACGACCTCAGCCTGCCAAAGGCCGACGGTTGAGGTTAGGATGCCCACGCCGAGTCCACAGACGATCCGGCCGGCAACGAGCTCTCCCATGTTTATGGACAGACACTGCACAGTTTCTCCGACCGTGCAAATCGTTAGACCGGTCTGAATGGTGCGCCGATGAAGAAGGCTACCAGGCTGCCCAGGAACCCGCCGACGTTGTACATGGCACTCACGGTGCCCAGCAGCTTGGAGCTGGGGCTGTTAAAAGTGTGCAGGAATCAGGGGAGCACAATGATGCCGGAAAAGACGCCATTGTCGTAGCCAAAGAGGAGGAAACCGCACGAGGAGGCGATTGTGATCAGTATGATCAGGGGGGTGCCTTGAAGGGGAATTTTCAGACTCGTATTATATCGAGTTTAAAAAAAATCAAGATCAAATGAATTGACCTTGCATGAAATCGACTGAGTCCAAGTGGCGATTCATCTAGTCTATCAATGCATAGACAGCTGCTAATTCCGGGATGCAGCCCGTCCCCGGACCCACTCATTATCTCCCCGCGTTACCCCGGATCCCGCTAACGGAAGGCTAAACCTTAAATTCGGTATGTGCTGCCGTGCATGCCGCGATAAAACGCGTCAATATAAGTTCTTCCCCGCTCGACATTTTGATCCACATAGACTCATCTCTTTCTCTCTCTCTCTTTTTTTTTTTTCAATCACTCTCATAATGTCTTCACGTGTACGTGTGTCTGGATGTAAGCCTGCAGGAACGAAAGCTGGCCGAGCCGGAATCGGTACGGTTCCCGCCCACTGAGCGGTATCTGACCCTGTCGACGCCCGGCTCTGCGGTCGAGGATATAGAGCAGGTGAATGCACTGCTGGCACAGTCACGCAAGCCGCTCTTCATGTTCGGCCGCGTCAACCGGACGCAGCAAGGGTGGGACAAGCGCGTTCAGCTGGCGCACCTTGCCACTGTTCCGTTGATGGATATAGCTTCAGCGGATTGGAGTGGGGAAAGAGAGATGCCCAATGCATCTGTTGGATATCATTCTGATCACACCCATCCATATCACAGATACTTAGAACAGATTCAAGATTCTGCAACGAATCGAGTTGTAGGCTACATATCTTACGTGTTAGCATGTCCTTGCACAGGCGACTGAAAATCCTACCTAGACAAGTTGCCCGTGATAGACACAAAGTTTGCAGACTCCAAAGATGTAAAGTCCACTTGCTGGACGTAGTCCATTTTTATGTACTGTGCGGTCTTCAATTTTGGTATGGAAACGTTCGTTAAAGTCGGCATATAATCAACTAAGGCAACATTGGATGCTAATAAATTTCCAATAGCCTGGCAGTGGCCAATCTCATAAACATCAGCAGCAGCACTTCTGGTGCAAGCGGGATCATGTTTATCTCAAACGCAGTACCGGTCAATCTCTCCTTTCCTCTTCTGAATACCACTTTAGATACTCTGTCCTTGGAGGGTAATATCTCAAGGTAATCTTCCCCCATTTCTAGTCTTAGGCATTTATTGACATCTACATATTCAGTATCTCAATGCCTCGCATGCTGAATTTGTCCAACACGTGGTTCAGTATTGACGCATCCGCGCCACTTAAAATTGACCTGCCTGTTCAAGAGGCCGCGCTGATTCAATGAACTGGAAGTATTGAAAGGCATGTTTGATCAATACACTACTATTTTTTATCGAAGTTAACCCTCTTTATGTATACAGTGTAAACTTCCCCAATCTGACATCCCTCGCCCAATTTTCGGTGAATTCCACTCTCCCGCTTGACTGCAACTCACCGGACAAAACGATACAACAGCAAACAAATACTTCCACTGCCGATATAACATGCACTTCAGCTGCGAAGAAGCACTATATTAGTCTCAAAGCCGTTATTGGAGTGGTTATAGGTGTTTTAGGGGCAGTAATAGTCATCTAAGGAGTATTTTTGCATCAAACGGAGAAAGAATGAGAAGTTGAAGACAGATATTGACCTCGATGATTCGACCCAGAAATACGAGAATCTGGTTGTAAAATCCAAGAGAAATAATCTAGTTATAAAAATATATTATAACTTGTAACTAATTCTCAGGAAGTTGAACGGTTATGTCCTGTGTTTCATCAGTCGGGTTGAACTGCTTCTCCCTTCTCATAAAATACCGCTCCATCAGTGGTAGGAGAACACATAGCCACACGATCATGACAGCGACCCAAACGATGCCGAATATATATCCATGTGTTCTTCGAAACTGGGGTGCTTCTGACACCGGAAACATGTATTGTTGGGAAGGAGTCTCGACAGCACTGCAGATAAGAAACTCGTTAGTAAAAGTCCGACTTGTAATATAGGGATACTAACTATCCAATCGATATCATAAGAGCTGTAGTCAGCGCACGCAGTTGCTTGTCTCCGTGGCAGCTTGAATTCAGCCAGGCGCTGATCAAGGGCGCAATGGCACCGTAGGCGCTGCAGAGATAATAAACGGCCATCATGAACGGTTCGTTGTCTGACCAAACTGCAAACACGATGTAGGCTGCTAGTTGTACCGCTCCAAGGCTCAAAAGAACGAGAGAACGATTCCGGGTCATGTCAACGATTAACGCACTGAGGACCATCCAGACCAATTCCTAGACGACGATGAGTTGGGTATGGTCAATACAAGGAAAAAACAGACGTTTAACTAACCACGCATCCTACAACAGTTGGGAGATCATTGATCTTCTCAATGCTGTACTTGTAATGACCATCGACTTGCAGTGACTTCAGATATAGGGTCATCCATCGCTGTAGATTCACACCGCAGGTTAGTTCCATGAATCTGTATACAGTTAATTAGTTTCTGTTTCTGGTTGGAATGCATTTCGACGCACCCCCAAGCTAGGCAAAAACCATAAAGCTGCCAGGAAGACAAGATTCGTTTCAAAGTCGCCAGGTTCCACGTAGACTGTTCTGCATCACGCTTCTCGTTGGCGAGACGTTGGATACACATCTGCCGTTCATCTTCGGTCATCCACCACGGCTTCGATGACTTGGGTTCGTCTATATATTGTCAGCAAAACATATACAACAAAATCGATTGGAAGGAGGCGCACTCGGGCAGCAGAAGAATCCAAAAACCGCGACGGGAATTCCGATCATGAAATCGAATATGAAGAGCCAGCGCCACGCAGCGAGACCTAAACGGCCATTCATATTACGGTAGCTATTAGTTATGTGTCAGTGGTCTTTGTTTCTGTGCGTACATGATAGGAATAGGTACTAACAGTCCTGATTGGATATAACCCGATAGCATTTGTCCTCCAACCGAAGAAAACATGAACAAGGTGGAACGACGGCTTATTTCAGAGGCGCGATACCAGCTTCCAATCTGCAGTCGTCGTTAGGGGTTGTCAGGAAGTATCGAAGATAGAGTCATACTAAATAAAAGGCTCCGGGCATAGCGCCAGACTCGAAAAGCCCGGCAAAGAATCTAGCAAATACTTGTCAGTAAAATTAATCATGAAGCTGCGGATTGATGGCAGATCTCACCTCAGTATATAAATTGTCCTGGCAGATTCTGCCTTGTACATAAACAGAACAAAGAACGACCAGACCATAGTGCACGCCGGCAGCCAGTATCGCGGATGTACCACCGTTAGGGCTGTAGTGAAGAACGGGCCGCCAACGATAATGCCAATGTTGAAATAGGTAGTGAACCAATTCAACTCGTTACCATTGAGGTTTAGTTGCTTTTCCATGCCAGAAACATACGCATTTGTAACATTTGTTTGGTCCTTCAACGCAAGTCAGTAACATAGAGCGCTGAGTACCTAGGTAGACTTGATACAAACCAAATATTTCACGAAGAATGTCTGTAATCGCGATGGGTTAGTTCAGATCAAACTCAGAAAGTTCCATGCAGCGTACTAACCAGACAGGTATAGAGCAAGATGAAAAAATCCAGCTTAAAGATCAACCATTTCTCTTCCTTCGTGGTCCCAGGCTCGTGCCAATGGAACCAGCGTCTGGGCGACTTTTGGCGAGAGGCAATTTCTGGTTTGTCTGCATTCATTTTGCGTGTAGAAATGAGCTATGGTAAGATTGATTGATGGAAGTAAAGAATTGGATTACATTTCTAGCGACCTTTATATACATCCGACCTCATCGCCATGTATATTGCAACGAGCACCTTGGTGAATATGTCTCCAAGGTACAAGACTGTCAACGTTTTTATAATTACGTTTTCTAATTCTTTTCGTGCGTACTGTGCTTTTTACATGGTGTATATATGCATAGTAAAGATGCTTAGGTGGAGCTGAAATTATATCCGGGCACTTTCGCCCTATGTATCTCGCCGGGTGAAAATTTTAAGTTTGAGCCTAGAGTGGCCCAGATTTAGGCATCTCACCATGGAAAACGAGACTAAAACTTACTTAGTATCCTCCAAGGTCCTCAGTCATAGATCATAATTACTAGCGGCGGCCGACACAAGTACCTTTGACATTGTCTTGATCTTTCTGTTGCAAATCCTGTCTGAACCGCATTACTCGACGATTGCCTCTATCAAGTCCGAGTGGAGTATGAAAAGTTGAAAACGCAGCATGGAGCACGCCCCTCGCGTATGCCACACATGCAAAGCTCGCAAAAAGAGATGCGACAAAGCATTGCCCCGGTGTGGGTATTGCACGGCGAGAGACCTTGCATGTTCATATGAAATGCACCCAGAAAGTCGGGATCAACAGCATCAGAACACGTACTCCGATGCTGTCTTTCTCCTTTCCGATCCACGCTTAATGCCTGCAGCGACAGCAACAACGCTTGATGAAATACTGAATATCCATGTGCATCGTGTCCACATGCTTACGAAACTACATGTTCGCGACATGAGCAAGCGGTTTTTCCCGAACTTTTACCGCTGGTTGCCTGTATTGTCGCCGGCAGTATTCAATAGGTCTCTCGCTTCGTACGAAGAACAGTCGTCGTCATCGTCACCACCACTCGCAGATTTTTCACTTTTACTATTGGCTCTACATCTGATCACATGGCGTCAATCAGATAGAGTTGCTGCAAATTTCTCGCCAGAATCTTTATACATGACCGTCCGGACGCTATTTGGGCAAGTCCAAGCCACTATATGTGCGTCAACAACACTCGTTCAGGCGGGTCTCCTCATTGCAGCTTACGACTATGCCTGTGGGAGGCCGCATTCCGCTTACATTCTGATGGGGACCTGTGTGAGAATGGCATTGACGCTTGGCCTTGACAAGGTTGGGAGAAACATAGACCAGAATGATACTAAGGCCAGGAAACAATACATGGTATGGTGCGCACTCGTGGTGTTGGAAAGGTAGGTACTCATACTCACCAAGTGAAAAGAAGGTGAATACTAACCTCCGATGCGAGACATATACAATGTGAGATACAGCAACGTCCAGCAGTGAGTTACGAAGCTCCTTTATCATACGAGATTAATTCCTTGCAAGTGAACGATAATGAAGAGTCCTTCGCCGACGCCACCGCCATCACGGTGACGAGTTTTACTTGCTTTAGGCGTCTGGCATACGTTTCAAACTTGCTAGATCAGATACTCTGTGTAATTGCCCAGACAGAACAAGGAATTCTCATCAAGATTCGGAGATTGATCAAGCTGGACAGAGAGCTCCAAGTTATCCTGGCTATGTTGACGAAAGATTCCAGACATGAATGGAGCTTTTCATGTAGTGCAATTGGAACAGCTGTCAGGTATGTATTACCTTCTCGCTATGAGTCAGTCTTTGAGCACTAATAGAACCGACTTTGCTGACTATCTGTAGATCACTCTTCACATTACACAAGTACATCCTATCACAATGTTATCTCGTCGATGATAACGATATTTTATACATCCAACAAAACTCGAGCTCCGCCCTAACTACAGCAACGAAGATGATGGTAGATGTTGCACAGGACCATTTACGCAGAGTAACCCCAGAAACCGTCGATAAATTACCGCTTTCATGTCTCTATAATCTTCGAAGTGCGGTGGAAAATATCCGAGACAGAAATCATCTGATTGACACTGCAGTGGAAAAGACACTTTTAGCTGAAGACATGGAGTCACTGGTAGCATTGGATACTATGATCACTGATAGGTGGTCTGGTTGACGACGCCATGATCTAATAATAACAAAAGTTCCCTGGAAATAAACTAATCTTACTCGACTGGTAAGTTATGTCTTGACCGTCTTTCATTTGATTCCAAGGTTGTACAGTGTTGCAGAGGTCGGTTACTTAGTGTGTATATATCGATGGATACCACCTGGGCAGGACCCAGTTGTAAAATTCAAGAGAATGGCTCGGGTTATAAAGCATGTTGTAACTTGTAACTAATTCCCAGCAAAACCCAGGACGATACCTTCTTCTGCAACCTCAGAGTGCCGAATCTTTACCTAGGTTATCTGATGTTAGTATTTCAAATCGAACTGCTTCATGATTCATCTGTGCTAAGAGCTCACGGTACTCGGCTAGCGAAATGATGTATGTTATAGCCCCCAACGACAAATCAAAGCCGCGTAACCAACATGGCGGGTGACCTGTAGAAAGGATGAACGGAGAGATTACCCATTCAGGCAACCAGTCGGCACCGAAAATAGCCTATTCAGGCTTAGGCTCTTCCACCCCTTGCAAAAGCCTGCAAAAACATAAAAAAACAGGGCCCACTACGCCCCGTGCGGCCCTCCCCGAAAGCTTGGCGATCAGGGTTTATAGGCGATCCCCACCGCTACCAACGCCATTCCCGTAGCCCCAGACCTTAGGGACAATTTAGCTACATATAGCTACCAGACAGACTTCAGCAGCCATGACGGCCATCCAGGACATCCGCATCCACGCGCCCGTCGTGGTTGCGGAGGCTGCGTGCCTGATTGTCTTCTGCTCGCTGATGGTGGCACTGCGGTTCTTTGCCCGGCGTCTCAAGCGCTCACGGTTGGGGCCTGATGACTGGGCGATTGCTGCGGCGTTGGTAAGAATTATTCTTTTTTGTAGTATGATACAAGTCTGACTATGGATTCAGCTCTTTGTCGTCGGCATGGCCATTACCATTCTCATCGGTACGTTCTCCGGAAAGGATTGCTATATCCTGACCATCGGATCTATGTTTACACCTCGCAGAAACACACATGAAGGGATTCGGCTACCCGGCTTCGGTGGGCGATGCAGGGCCAAACCACCCCGATGCCAACGTGGTGCGTGTTAACAATAGAATACATGCATATATCGGTATCTAACCTTTTCTCACAGGCCGGCTGGCCCACCGAACTCCTCCAAGTCCCTGCCCTCGGCTGCATAAAACTCAGCTTCCTCTTCTTCTACCGCCGCGTCTTCACCAAATACGTCGCCCGCGAGTTCGGCTGGATTACCATGTTCATGATCATTGCGGTAACAGCATGGACGATCTGCTTTTTCTTCCTGCTACTCTTCCTCTGCGGCACCGACTTTGCTGCTTACTGGACTAGCGGCGAGACGGAGGATAAATACTGTTTGCCTACGGGGCAGGTGCATATGGGATATGCCATCTCGGATGTGATTACGGATATTTTGATTATTTTGTTGCCTATCAGTGAGGTACGTGCACGGAAACAACGTTATATGAATGTATATGCTGACGGGATAGATCTGGAAACTCCATCTCACTATCCGTCGCAAGGTCGCCGTCATGTGTGTTTTTGGTCTGGGAGCTATGTAAGTCTCACAGCACGCAAGGTATATATATCATGCTGATAATCATAGAACCATTGCCATGTCAATCGTTCGCATGGTCATCTATCAACGAGCGCTATCCGGTTAGTTTGAACCAACATATTCCACTTTCTCTGCTAATACCTTCTAGTTCAATTCGACGCGGATGCCGATGAGGAGTGTATGTCCATCTCTTTATTCCATCTCTTTATATTCTGTCTTCCCTCGTTTTATCAAGTAGACTGACATTTCCAGACCTCACCACGCTCACCACCTACTTCTCCATGCTCGAAGCCGGCCTCGGCGTCATCGCCGCCTGCCTCCCCGTGCAATACGGACTCTTCAAATCCGAAAACGTCCAGAACGTCATCCGCAGCATCCACAGCCTCACATCACTGGGCTCCCGTGGCGGAACTAGCAACAACAGCAGCGGCAACAGTAACGGCAACAGCGGCAATAACAGCCGCAACATGTCCGCCGCTCAGTCGCGGGCCCAGTCGCAGCGTTTCCAGGGCATGAATGGGTCGCGGATCTCTGATGTTGGCGCTTCGTTGCCGGCTAATGCTGCTGCAGCGGCGAATTCGGATGCCAGGGTGGATGATTTTGAGGGATCGGGGATTAGGATAACGAAGTCCTATGGGACAGAGGAGCAGGCGGTGTGATATGATGTTATGATTATATATGCTTGATATAACGGTTTTTTATTCATGGATGGTATCAAGGCGTCCGCTGATGAGGGATGAGGCGTATATGGTAATGTATAATGGGCATGGGTGGTGCAATACTTTGGCGTTGATGAGTTGGGTTTATGTAGAAGGTCTATCAAAATGTATTTTTATGATGACATGATATCTTCACTATGAGGATTGCAATTTTTTGTTTTCTATTCGTTAATAGACCATAATAGAACTTGACGTATAGTACGACTGCACCGAGAAATTTAGAATTAACCAGCGGTGCTACTGTGGACATTCAAGATGATATAGTAATATTTTGAACCTCATTACATGAAGCATTAATCCTCAGATCGCGCAATATACAAAATGAATCTTTATTTCTAACAAAAACGCCATCCTCCAACCCAAAGACATAGAAACGCGCAACGTAAATTATCGTACGTATCTCGACTGTGAAAGTTATTAGACCAGGAACACAACAAGAGTTATATAAAATATGAAGCTTACCATAAATCGCTTGTGAAAGTCTGATCGCAAAAGGTCCTGTAATCATAATCAATCAGCATACTGCTTCAACAAAATGGATCGGAAAACCTACGTTGACAAACTCTGGTCCCTTCTTGACTTCACTACCACGAGCCTGGTTTTTAAAGACAACATCATCGTCCCAGCGACGCTTCATGTTAAAGTCTTGTGGGTTCAACAATGGGTTGCCCCGCGCAATGTCGAATTCTCGCTGCTCTTGTTCTTCGGCTTCTTTCTCGCGCTCCTATAGGTACATCTGTTAGCCAAAGCAGGCTTGCACAATTTCGTGAGAAGACCTACCTCTTTCTCTTTCTGCTCCTGCCGTTCGCGTTTGATCTTTTCGAGTTCGCGCATCAGCTCTGCGGCTTCATCCTCTTCATCGTCACTGCATTTATTCCGTCAATTTCGGCCGACACCAAATCCTAAGGCGCAACAAACCTGTCTTCGTCACTACTGTCTGAATCCGATCCCACCGAATCTGCATCTATATCCCGTGTTTCTTCCAGTATTCGCCGCCGTTTTGCTTCTATGTCTTCCTCGTCCAGGTTGGCTTCCACATCCTCCTCGAGGTCGCGCTTAACTCTCGGAACCGGTTCGGTTGCTGCCTCGTCCTGCACGCCCTTGGTCTTTGAGAAATGTGCTGCTTCGGCGGCCAACAGTTCGGCCCTGAGATCGCGTGGTTGATCGGCGTCGCCGCCCTGACCTGGTTGACTGCCAATGCGTTAGAGTTGTACGTTCTTCGGTATGGAGGATGTGTGTCGTACCGAACTTTCAGGTGCATGTAAGCAGGCAAGAGCCGTTGGTGATAGGCCGGGCCACGGAGGGCCTCTTTGCCTTGAGCCTGTACTAGTTAGTTTTGACATGCTTCAAAATGGAGTTGCGATCATATACCGGGTCGAAAGTGGGACGATGTGCTGCGCAAGTCAGTAAAGCAGAAATTATATTTCTTATAAATAAAGAACTAACCTGTAGTCATATTGGGCAATTATTTGGGTCCCTCAAGACTGGCTGCGAGTAAAGTGAAGTGAAGATGCGATCGATATGGTGTAATCTGGGATGCGCAGAAAGAACGACAGGGTTGCTGACCGCCTTTGCATGATTGGCTGTCAGCGTCCTAGCCTAATTAATCTGCCGTCAAAAGTCTTTGGCTTCTCAATTCGCAATCAATAACAACCCTCAATTATGCTATCAGTGCAAACTTGTGTCTTATAGTTACAATCTAGCGGGTTAAATCGAGAAATTACAGCAACCATGTCCAAGGAAACGCCGCTGTCAGTCGCAGAGCGGGAGTTCATCCTCGAAGCCCTCCTCCAGAATATCCGTCTCGATGGCCGCGATGTTGATACCTTTCGTCCTCTTTCAGTGACTTTCGGCGAGGAATATGGACATGTCAAAGTTAAGCTTGGACAGACAAGGTAATTCGTCTACGAAGCAATACATGGGCTTCATTTGTTGACTCCCTCTAGTTTGGTTGTGCGCATCTCTGCCGAAGTAACGAAACCCCGCGATGACCGCCAATCCGATGGCACTTTTTCAATCGCCATGGAGCTTACATCTATGGGATCACCGGCTTGGGAAAATCTTCGGTATGTTGCGATATTCTACCTCTACATTTCTACTCCATGAACCTCGCTAATTAAGTTTGCAAGACAAAACGAATTCGAGACATACGTAACGCGAGTGCTTGACCGCGTAATCCGCCACTCCAATGCCCTAGATACGGAATCGCTATGCATTTTAAAAGGAAAAAGCGCTTGGAATATACGAGCCGATGTGCATGTGATTGATTTCGACGGCAATCTCATTGACACCGCCTGCATTGGCATTATGACAGGCCTGCAACATTTTCGACGTCCCGACATTGAGGTCAAAGAGGGCCAGGTCACAGTATTTGGCCTCGATGAACGAGTTCCAGTACCGCTGAATATAACGCACAGACCATTGGCCATCACATTCCAGTCCTTCCACGAAGGAAAGATCCTCGTCCTGGACGCCACCCGCAAAGAGGAACAGGCTTCCGAAGGAGACCTGATCATTGCCGTGAACAACTCGGGCGAGACATGCGCAGTGTACAAATCCGCCGGCAGCCCTGTGAGTGCAATTGAGGTTGTGAACAAGACGAATTTCGCGCTACGCAAAGTGCAAGAAATCAATGGGATCATAAAAAAGGCGCTGGACTCCGACCTGGCGCGCCGCGCAAAAGTGAATCGAGCAGTGGAGGCCAGCGCAGAGAATGATCGCGAAGGATAAACGTATCATTCAGTCATTTATTACACATGAATCATGCTATTCATCTTGGACTCTTGTACCAGCGACGTGCCAAGCTGCCGCAGATCGCCTCCGGCTTGCAATGGGTACAGTTGCCTCCCTCCGCCCTTGCCCTTGCCCTTGCCCTTGACAGGTGGCGACGCTCTGGCCTGGGGCGGTTTCACAGCCAACTGAGCCGATTGCCTTTGCGACGCATGACTTAGTCGTGGCAGCAGTAGATGCGGTCAGACGGTGCATTTCAGAATGAACTGTTTCACGCATTGGCGATGGGATATGATAGAACCAGAGAAATAGAGCCAAGAACGTAAATAGTTACTACAATCATATCAAATAAAAGGTCTATTCTATTCATATTATAATAAATAGTAAATACCATGGATAGAGACGCTTACGGCATGATTTACGTGGCTTAGATGTCGGTGCCGCAAGCGCGGCTGCTGATTGGCTGCCGGCTGACTCTCCGAGCCACCGCAGGCTGAAGCTCAGTTCAACAACGTGAAACATCATCGAAAATTAATCTTCGGTCCGATCAGCCAAACCCCTCGGACCAGCACTTGCTGACAGTCGCTCCGACACTGCGCTCGACTACCTGCTGTCATCTGAGACACAGCATCGCTCTACTAATTTCTCGCCATCGCCATTCTCGCCGTGTCCTTCTCCTCCGACTTCGTCAACTGCTCCAAAGTCAAATCCCGGCACCAATGCTTCAGGGGCATTTCTTCTGACTGTTGATCCTCCCCCATCCGCGAAAGCCCAAGGCTGTCCGCTTGCCGACTCTACGATGGCCAGCGGTCGGCCTCCTGCTGGAAGTCATCCATCCGCTGGCCGGAGCGATGACTTGTTGCAGCTCGAAGAGCACAACGCGTCGGTTTACAACACTGGGCAACACCCGCCGGTAGACGACGATCGCCTGTTGGAGCAGTATAACATCGACGATTCCGAGCAGCCGCGACCGTCTGTTTCATACGATGACTTTGTCGGGGGCAGGCATCCAGCTGCGGCTGGAGCGCATCCCAGCACAGGATTGCATGTTGACGAGTCCGGAAGCGATCCATACCTCGGCGAGCCCGCGCATCGCACATATTCGCAGACATCTGGTCTGAGTAATTTTCAAAGGTATTCGGACATTGATGACTACGAAGATGAGCAAATGCATGGTTATTACAATGATTTGGACGAGGACCACATGCCGCCTGGCCAGGTTCGACAACAACACCAACGAAACAGTATCTTGGCTCTGGGTGGCGGGTTCATGGGCAAAGCGAAGAATATGCTCGGCATGGGGTCCGAGTATTCCGAAATGGACCTGCCACTGACGGAAGCTGGCGCTCGAGGGTCAAGGTTGGGAGACGAAGGCGCCGTTCCAAAACCGCAGAAGAAGACCGGCGGTTCTGGCTTTACATTCGGCAGGAGAAAGGTCGACCCAGCGACACTCGGACCTCGAATCATCATGCTCAACAATGCGCCTGCCAATTCCTCGCAAAAGTTCGTCAACAACTATATTTCAACAGCCAAATACAATGTCATCACGTTTATACCCAAATTTCTATACGAGCAATTTTCCAAATATGCAAACTTGTTTTTCCTGTTTACCGCCGCTCTGCAACAGATACCCAATGTCACGCCTACAAATCGATATACAACAATTGTACCGCTGGGCCTTGTCCTGATCGTCTCGGCTATTAAAGAGTTGGTCGAGGACCAAAAACGAAGGTCTTCCGATAACATGCTGAATGTATCCAAAGCCCTGGTTTTGAAAGGCTCTCAGTTTCAGGAGACGAAATGGTTGGACGTCGCCGTGGGTGATATTGTCCGCGTGGAGTCTGAACAGCCTTTTCCAGCAGATCTAGTCTTGCTGGCAAGTTCTGAACCAGAAGGTCTCTGCTATATTGAAACAGCCAACCTCGATGGAGAAACAAACTTGAAGATCAAACAAGCTATTCCAGAGACTTCGCATCTTGTCAACCCCAGCGATATGAGCAGGTTAAGCGGACGACTGCGATCTGAACAGCCCAACAGTAGTCTCTACACCTACGAGGCTACATTGACGATGGCTGCTGGCGGCGGTGAAAAAGAACTTCCTCTGTCACCAGAGCAGCTTCTGCTCCGTGGTGCTATACTTCGCAACACTCCCTGGGTCCATGGGATCGTCGTGTTCACTGGCCACGAAACAAAGCTGATGAGGAACGCTACTGCCACGCCTATTAAAAGAACGGCCGTCGAACACACGGTGAACTTGCAAATTTTGATTCTCGTCGGAATCCTGATCGCTCTAAGTGTCATCACCTCAGTCGGCGACCTAATCATTCGTAAGACATCTGGCGCAAAGTTGGCATACTTGTACTTGGGCACATACGATGGCGCCAAGCAGTTCTTCATGGATATTGCGACCAACTGGGTGCTGTTTTCTAATCTGGTTCCGATTTCACTTTTCGTCACGATCGAAATTGTCAAATACTTTCAGGCTCTGCTCATCAACTCCGACCTTGACATTTATTACGACAAAACAGATACTCCCGCAATATGCCGAACATCATCGCTTGTCGAAGAACTTGGCCAGATTGAGTACATTTTCTCTGACAAAACCGGTACTTTGACATGCAATATGATGGAGTTCAAGCAGGTCTCCATCGGTGGTATTCAATACGGTGGTGATATACCCGAAGACAGAAAAGCGGCTCCGGGCAGCGAGGTTGGCGTTCACGATTTCAAAGAGCTACAAGAAAACTTGAAATCTCACCCTACGGGAGAGATAATCCATCAATTCTTGGCAATGTTGGCAACCTGTCACACCGTCATTCCTGAGAGGAGAGATGATAGGCCTGGTGAAATTAAGTACCAGGCGGCATCCCCCGATGAAGGTGCCTTGGTTGAAGGTGCTGTCATGCTCGGATATCAGTTCACAAACCGTAAGCCACGATCCGTACAAATTACCGTGAGCGGTCAGCAGTACGAGTATGAACTATTGGCGGTTTGCGAATTCAACTCTTCGAGAAAGAGAATGTCCACTATTTTCCGGTGCCCTGATGGCAAAGTTAGGGTGTACTGTAAAGGTGCCGATACGGTCATCTTGGAACGTCTTCACCCAGACAATCCAACCGTGGAAGTAACGCTACAACATTTGGAGGAATACGCCACCGAAGGTCTGCGGACGCTGTGTCTGGCAATGCGCGAAGTCCCGGAAGACGAGTTCCAGCAATGGCTCCAGATACACGAAAAGGCCGCGACCACCGTTAGTGGCAACCGCCAAGAAGAACTTGACAAGGCGTCGGAACTCATCGAGAAGGACTTTTACCTTCTTGGAGCTACTGCCATTGAGGACAGGCTTCAAGATGGTGTTCCTGACACTATCCACACGCTGCAGCAAGCCGGTATCAAGGTTTGGGTTTTGACAGGCGATCGACAGGAGACGGCCATCAACATTGGCATGTCGTGCAAACTGATATCGGAAGACATGTCTCTGCTGATTGTCAATGAAGAAAACGCCCTCGCAACCGCTGAAACTATTAGGAAGAAGCTTTCAGCAGCTCGGAGTCAACTAGGCCATATCGACGAGATTGAGCCTCTTGCACTTATCATTGACGGTAAATCGTTGACGTTTGCTCTGGAAAAGGACTTGGAGAAGGACTTTTTAGATTTGGCCGTCCTATGCAAAGCAGTCATCTGTTGGTAAGTAACCATAAATTAATACATGGCTAAATACTAATTATATTCAGTCGAGTGTCACCTCTTCAAAAAGCTCTTGTTGTCAAACTTGTTAAACGCCACAAGAAATCGCTTCTTCTAGCCATTGGTGATGGAGCTAACGACGTTTCGATGATCCAAGCCGCTCATGTGGGAGTGGGAATTAGTGGTGTTGAAGGTCTTCAGGCCGCGCGTGCTGCCGATGTTTCGATTGGCCAATTCCGATACTTGCGCAAACTGCTTCTCGTTCATGGTTCGTGGTCGTATCATCGTATTAGTCAGGTTATTTTGTTCTCGTTTTACAAGAACATTGCTCTGAATATGACGCAATTCTGGGTGAGTCTACACCTTCAAGATTCGAATAGTCATAAAAACTAACAATTACAGTACTCTTTCCAAGACGCCTTTTCAGGAGAGGTCATTTACGAATCGTGGACACTCACATTCTTCAACGTCATCTTTACCGTTATGCCGCCATTTGCGCTTGGAATCGTGGACCAATTTGTCTCTGCCAGGCTTCTAGATCGATACCCACAACTTTATCAGCTCGGTCAGAAGGGTGTGTTCTTCAAGATCCGGAACTTCTGGGCGTGGATTCTTAACGGCTTCTACCACTCCCTGCTCGCCTACATCATCGGCGAGGGTATTTTCTACGACGACCTCAAAGAACAAAACGGCATGGCAACGGGCCACTGGGTCTGGGGCACATCCATGTACACCGCCGTTCTCGTGACGGTGCTCACCAAGGCTTCCCTGATTACCAACTGGTGGACCAAGTACCACCTCATTGCCATTCCCGGATCCCTTCTCTTGTGGATCATATTCCTGCCTGCCTACGGTTACGCCGCGCCCGCCATTGGATTCTCCCTCGAATACCACGGCATCATCCCCGTCGTATTCTCCATCCCGCAATTCTATCTCATGGCCATCCTGATCCCCGCCATCTGCCTCCTCCGCGACTTTGTGTGGAAGTACGGCAAACGCATGTACAAGCCGCAGCCATACCACCACGTGCAAGAAATCCAAAAGTACAACGTCCAAGACTACCGCCCACGCATGGAGCAATTCCAAAAGGCCATCCGCAAAGTCCGCCAGGTGCAGCGCATGCGCAAGCAGCGCGGTTACGCATTTAGTCAAGCGGACGAAGGTGGCCAACAAATGAGGATTGTAAATGCGTACGATACTACCAAGAGTCGCGGGCGGTATGGTGAGATGGGCAGTTCACGGCCATTGCAATGATAGATGAGTTTTTGTTCCATGTTCCATGTTCGAAAGGGCGTTGGGATTAGCGTTGTCAGTTGTTGTTGTTAAAAGATGTATTTATTCATGCTTATCATTTCTACTCATTTTATTCTGTAAAGTGTAGTGTATTGTATTGTATTCTGGAAATATGCATATATTTTTCACCTACTTACTCTTTCCGTCGTAAGCTTTAATTGTACATATGTAGTGATTGTCAGGATCCAGATGGCTATATCCATGACGTCGGTCTCCGCGGGAACCAATCAGCGCGTCCTCCATCGAGCTCTAAAATAAGCTTAATTCCTTCGATCCTTCCTCATCTTTATTTCATCCTCCTACCTTATCCTAGGGTATAATACACTTGTACATACAAGCATGCCTCGTTTCGGCAGTCCGCTCCCTTTCCCCCCTACATACGACATGATGTGACCGTCGACCCGCATGTCCTTCACATATCGCCTCTGATTTACGAACCATATAACCATGGACGACCGTGTATAATCCGTTGATACCGGCATATACTTATCTACCTAGGTATATACTATACATACATACATATATATATATATATATAAATGACTCTCCACACAAGAGCACCAACATCCTCCCCCATCGCGGATGGCGCGCCACATCTACTAGCAAATTACCCGCCTATATTCGTCCTCCCGACACGCCTCACGCTAGACGAACTGCACGCGCTAGAGGATGATCTGGGTAAACTTGATGCTACGTTGACATATGATGTGACCGAAGCGAGAATTGTGCTTGGCACGGTTGTGCAGCGCAAGCGTGCGGCGTTGGAGTTGAGGGCGAGGGGGGTTTGGACTGAGGAGGTTCCTGTTTTTGTTCCATCGTCAGATTCTGTGGGGGATAGTTTGTCGAGGTCGACGGCAAAAGGGCAGAGGCAGAGGCAGAGACGGAGGGAAGCGGGTTCGCCGTCGCCGAAGAGGAGGCGATTGAGTTCTTCGAAGGATGGAGAGAGTCGGCAGAGCCAGGAGGATGTTGTCGATTTGAGCACGGAGTCGGAGAGTGAAAGTGCACGTAGGAGTCCGTCGCCGGGGCATGAGCAGCATCAGAGAAAGCTATCACAGTCATCCGATATTACAAGCACGACGGTTGATGGTGAAAGAGGCGCTGGTATAGACACAATCGTGGAACATGGCCACGTCAAGGTCGTCAGACTCGAATGGGCCACTCAATCAATCAAAACGAGAAGAGTGCTTGACCTTGACGAGTTCGTCGTCTACCACGGAAAAGTGATTGCGCCACCGCAATCCACATCAACAACTACAACAACTGTCCTAAAAGCAAAGACTCAAAATGAAGACAGTCAAGGCATCCTCGCCCGCGCAATAGGGGATGCAGCATCAAAACCCCCCTCAACCCGCCCTCCATACTCATCCACAAAACGGGGGGCTGTCTCACAGCACCCCCCTCCAACATTATACCGCCAAACAACCTCCGAACACGACCAAACGCACCTCATCCCCCCTGCCCCCGACTGGGTGACAAACCGCGTGCTGTACGCGTGCATGCGCTCCGCACCCCTGCACCCGCCCAACGAAGCATTCATCACCCAACTCGTCAAAATCCGCAAAGTGCGCGAACTCACGCTCGACGACATCGGGGTGCGCGCCTACAGCACGTCCATCGCTGCCATCGCGGCGTATCCGTACGAACTCCGGAGTCCCGTGGAAATCCTCTCGTTGCCGGGGTGCGACACCAAGATTGCGAACCTGTTTGTAGAGTTTCGGAATAGAGATGACGGGAAAATCGAGGCTGCGGAGGCGCTGGATACGGATCCGGTGGTTAGTACTATTCATCTATTCCATAATATATGGGGCGTGGGCGCCAAAAAGGCGCGCGAGTTTTATTATCAGCGCCAGTGGCGGGATCTGGATGATGTGGTTGAGCATGGGTGGAACAGCCTGTCGCGCGTGCAGCAGATCGGGCTGAAGTACTACGACGAGTTCCTGGCCGGGGTGCCGCGCTCGGAGGTCTCTGATATCGCAAAGACTATCCACAGACATGCGCGGTTGGTCAGACCGGGCAGTGACTACGACGGCCAGGGCATCGAGTGCATCCTCGTCGGCGGCTATCGTCGCGGAAAGGAGATACAGGGCGACATCGACCTTGTGCTCAGCCACCGCGACGAGCGCGTCACGAAGAATCTTGTCATCGACATCGTCAGCAGTCTGGAGACCGAGGGCTGGATTACGCATACTCTCGCCCTGCACATGACGAGCTCGAACAGAGAGCAGCAGACGCTTCCTTTCCGGGGCGATCCGGACGCGCACCATTTCGATAGTCTTGATAAAGCGCTTGTTGTGTGGCAGGATCCGCATTTTCAAGTAGATACCGAGCCTGCTGCAGAGGAAGATGGTGATAGGGGTAGTCCAGCGCCAAAGGTGAAGAATCCCAACCCCCACCGGCGCGTTGACATAATCATCTCGCCCTGGCGCACAGTCGGCTGTGCGGTGCTGGGCTGGTCTGGCGATACCACGTTTGAGCGGGATCTGCGACGGTACGCGAAGAAGAAACATGGCTGGAAGTTTGATTCAAGCGGTGTGCGAGAGAGGATGACCGGAGGGAGTGTGATTGATTTAGAGGGCAGTGGGAGTACATGGGAGGAGAGGGAACGTCTTGTCATGGAAGGGTTGGGCGTTGGTTGGAGGCCTGCTAGTGAACGATGCACGAAGTGATGATCTAATTTTTGTACATACTCGAATAGTGAACATATCATACACATCACGCCTTCACATCCGCCTGAGAGACAATCGTAGATCCATCCTTTCTGTTCTCATCCGTATAACCCTTCTCTCCAACCTGAGCAGCCCGTTTCTCCTCCAAATCCGTCGATGAATCCGTCGATGCATTCTTATCATCAATGCCAACCCACCTCCTCCACGGCTTGTAGCAAAACACACTCAGCGTACCAACAACAACAAAGCATCCACAGATGCCACCTCCGATAGCATCATAGTAATCATTCGCTATCTCAACGCCGTCCCAAAACGGGCCCGTGAGACCTGTTACATTCCATACCAGACTTAATACCTGCAGAATACCGATGACGAGGGCTACCATGACCGTCAGTGTGGTGAGGACGATGGAGTAGTAGAGAAAGGCGACTGGGTCGCGGTGGTTGTCGTTGTTGTGGATGGAGTTGGTGTCGGTGTTTTGAGGGTTGGGTTGTTGTTCGGGTTCAATCTGGTCGCTGTGCGGGTCTGATAAGGGCTGTTCAGGAGCTGCTTCTGTGTCTGCTTCGAGTTGTGGTTCTGCGTGTTCTGCTGTTGGGGCTGGGGGCAGGAAGTTTGCGGCTGGTTGGACGTAGAGAGACAGCATCAGAGCGCCGTCTGTTGTGTCGATGAGGCACATGCCGGCTGTTATCATTAGACGATTTCAAAAGAAAACAGATGAAGGAGTATAATACCAGTAAAAAGGATAGGAAACATGAGAATCACCCAAAAATTCGACTGGCGACTCGCCTCCACCGACGAGATTCCAAGCAGCGCAATTTCAGACGATGTATCAAACCCTAATCCGAACAACACTCCAAGAGGATACATTTTCCACGGTCTTTGTTATCAGCACAGTCTCATAACTCTTGAAAAGCAGGGGGAATACCGATCAATAAGCACAAACAACTTCCTAAGTATCGCGAACAAGAATCCACCCCCCTCAATCTTCCAGATATCATTCTCGCTCTCATCGTGCACTAGCACATCACCATCGCCATCGCCCTCCTCACCTTGCTGGTTCAGCAGACGCCGCCGACGATAGAACGGCAGCACTTTGCGCATTTGCTGCACGAGCTTGAACAGGATGTACGCATTCATCAGGCCCAGCAGGATCAGGACGGAGGCGCTGACAGCCGTGCCTATGATTCCGCCGACGGTGCTGAAGCCGTTGAAGCGGCTGGACACGGCTGCGGCGGTGGCTGCGACTACGATGGAGGTTATGATGACGATTCTGATCCGTTAGTCTTTCACTAGTTTTCGTGGAAGATGGTAGCTTACGTGGAATGACCGAGGGAGAAGAACGTCCCTACTGTGACTGGCCGCTGGCCACTTGCCAGCAGCCGTCGGGTCATGAGGTCAATTGCCTAGACAATTAGCTATAATCATCGAAGGAGAGAGAAGATGCATACGGAAATGTGGTCTGCATCGAGAGCATGGCGCAAGCCCAGCGAATACGATATCGCAGCTGACGAGATCAATGATCTAAACCGTGTCAGATTCCAGCTCCATACCTAGGTAGACCCGTCTATAAAATAGCCAGATGTATAGAACTCACGGATAAAAATGCTGCAAAGTATTAGCAAGTCACCACCTTTGTATTAATAAAAGAAGAAAAGGAGACAAACCAATGCAACACCACACCCAGCCCAAACCAGCAAATTGACAAATGCCACGAGCGCTATAATGCCAATCGCTGGCAGAGGCACCTTGTTGACTGCGGGGATTCGGGCATGGATCTTCGCGGCGCGAAGGACAAAGGTCCGCTTGAATGACGACAGGCGGGATAATACTTTCGGCATTTTGCTTTTGCTATTAGAGATGGGCAGACCAATTCTCTTGAGAAAGACAGAGGCAGTTCTCTATTTGAATTCTATTTGAATTCTATGATCGCAGTGTGGTGGAGTTAGCCGAACACGGCCGGAGCCGGCGAGAGTCTTCTAATGATGTTCTTGAATTTGAAGTAGATGTAGAAGAAGAACAGCAGAACCATTGTATAAAGTATATAGATATAAAAATAAAAGATAATAAATAGATCGGGAATACGCAAATGGTTGGCCAGTTGCTTGTCTGCGCTCAAATCTGCGCACAGATCAAAAACGCTATCGCTTTAGGGCCGTTTGTTATCCCGGCCTTCTGATTGGCCGCGTCGCTTATACATCGCTATGAGTAATATCGTAAAAATTAAACAGGCACTTTTTTTTCTGTTTCCTTCTTCTTCTTCTCGTCTCTTCGTCGCTTGAACATGGCTATGACCGAGTCCAGTGTCCAGGGCGTTTTGCTGTGCAGTATCAGCCGCCAAAAGACGACCACCAACAGGGTAGATGGGATGGTGACGACCCAGTAGAGCCACATCTGCTTCGAGGCTTGCAGGCCCTCTTCGCCGAAGCTGAAGAATGTCGTGCTGAAGAAGGACTAAGTCGTCAGTCGATCGGATCTATAAAAAAGAGGGAGAACTCACTGATATAAATGCAGCAGGCAGAAACGTCATGGTCAGAAAGGCAATCGCCTTCATGACTCTGTTATCTTGTTGGGCAATTCGATTGTATGCCTATATATGATCAATACCTAGGTATACAATCCTCTGCTCTAGGAGAAACGTACAACGGTAATCTCACTCGTCAACCGCGAATGATTCGAAATCGACCTCTCCCTCAGACTGCGGAGCATCTGAATCTGGAAATTCAGATACTCAAGCGCCTGCTCGCGATACTCTTTTGCGAAATTGTTCTGCTCGTGCACATACCTCTGCTGAGCGCGCAACATCTCAAAGTTCTGGATTGTGACGAGCAGCACCTCGGACACGTGGATTGAGTGCCGGGACACTTCGTGCATGACTTCAAAGTCGGGCTGGGCCTCGGGGCGTTTCTACTTTCGTCAGATACATGACAAACCAGATAGTAGGAAAGAGAGACCTTCTCGATCGTCCGGATCGGATGCCGGATTGCCCACACAGACGCATCGTTCCACTCGACGACCTGGTCCAGCAGCGGCGCGTGCATCGCGAACGGGTCGTTGGAGTAATCGACGCCGGAGCTGGGCCGCATATGGCTTTCGGCGCCCTGGCCAAGACCGCGGAGGGCGTCCTGCATGTTCTTGGGGAAGTGGTCTGGCGTATCAATACACAGAACTTGGTGGCTTTGCTGATTACGGTCCCAGCGGCTCAAAAAGGTCATTTCGTTCCATTTGTAGTCTTTGCCGTTGGGCAGCGGGCTGTCGAGGATCATTTTGACGAGGCAGCGCATCCATGTGCCTGGTCTGTCAGTTTTCATGCCAGAAACAGGAGAGAGGGACGGACTGTAGCTGCTCAACCGCTCGTTCTCGTCGTATTTGCTGCGCGACCCGAAATAGCCGTTGATCTCGGTGCACATCTTGGTCGCCAGGACGGGCGGGGCGTCGAAATGGCGGAGAATGGGCTGTCGCTCGTGTGTGTTTTCGGGGTAGTTCTTGACTGGCAGGAAGCTGATGAATCAGGTATTACTCTATACAAGTTTGTCGATAGAACATACACATAACATCGTTGTGGCAGCGCTTCGAACTGCATCGTATTCCAAGGTTAGTAGAGGCCGGTAGGGCTACGGAACACTCACTTTTAATGGGATGTTTTCTTCTAGATGCCATGTTTCGGAAGCTTGAATTCATTAGATGATATCTTTAAATCGATAGGTTGATAGGCACTTGCACTGATATAGAACCGTCCCTCGTAGTGGTGTAGGCATCGTTCGTACAAATCGGCAACAATCAACAAATATATACCTCGAATATCGCAAACAAAATCAGATAAATATCATTTTATACGCTCAAGCAAAAGAACAAACATTAAACGAAAACGAAAACGAAAATGATTGAGAAAGACGTCGGCTTTAATTAGTTATACCTAAGCGCGACTAGCAACAAGCTGCATATGCACTGGCCTCTAAGAGTCTAATCAATGGCCTAGGCTGTACCGGTTATATAGCAATGCTTGTAATGACACCAGCTCCAGTATGGCCTGTCTATAAACAAGGCAGGTGCTATAATTGATATCCAGGCTGGGGTAGTAGGGCATGTACTACGTCTGTGCCACATATAATCCCTATTGCTTAATGTTGTCAAGGTTGAGAAGGCCGATATTTTCGTCTAGATATAGATTTGGCATCTCACCAAATGCTGGTTGCCTTGGAAGTTACACAGTAAATTAGGTATATACTTAGGTATGCTAATGTTTTATCACAGTTGACTTGCCATGGTTGCACGATCCTAGGCAGTGCATGTTACTCCGACTAGAGTCAGTGGTGAGGCAAGCCCTAAGATCATTCCGCTCTCAGACAAGACAGGGAGATGAATACGAGGGCAGAGCTGAGTTCTATTTGGCTGACTACATTTACACTTTATAAGATAATAGGCAAGTTTGAAATAAAGTTTTCTTTAATCTATCTATTGTGACAGTCAAGGCCATCTCGGCCGGGTATCAAGTACATAGTAAACGGCAGTATGCCACATGAGTATGTAGTATTGGCGAGCCAATTGCCTTTCGGCGAAGCTAAGCTGCCGAGTGTTACAAAGTAATCATCTCGGCGTCCTCTAGTCAAGCTCGATCGATCGAGCGACTCTGAGGTCTAGCCTTTGGTTTTTTGCTTGCATGCTTGCAAGGAGAAGTAATAGTAATATCTTTCTTGTATATGTTCACCCCACAACCGCCACAGCCGCAGGCGCCGGCGTAGGCACCCACATGGTCACAGTAGGCTTGTTCTGGTAAAAGTCCTGGCCGATCAGGATGTTCCACTCGTTGCGCGTAATCGGAGTCACGTCCGAGGCGGACACAGGCGTCTTTGCGCCGCGGCGTGGTGTGCCTGCGCGCGATGGGACGCGGGACGGGATGTGGCTGTGGGTGTAGGGATAGTTGCTGTTGCGCACTGAGGGAGGGCCCATGTTGGAGCGGCGCGCGCGTGTGATGCTGGCGGAGGTGCGGATGGCGGGGAGCTTGCGAGAGGCTTCTCTGCGGGCGGCCTCTTTGCGAGCTGCTTCTTTACGGGCTGCTTCCTTGCGGATGGCCTCGCGGGCGGCTTCTTTGCGGGCTGCTTCCTTGTCGGCGGCCTTGCGGGCGGCCTCCTTGAGAGCCGTCTCCTCCTTGATAGCAGGGAGTGGCGAGGATTGAGGTGTGATGACGATGCCCTCCTGCTCGTAGCGGGACCTGTACTCAGCAGCCACCTTCTTGAGAAGCTCGTCAGCCACATCAAGGTGCTCGTAGGCGCGCTTGAAGAAGCCAAAGCTGAACGGGCGGCCCTGGCAGCTGGTGATGGTGTTGTGCAGCAGGCCCACGCACGAGGAGATGACCTTGTTCTCGTCGTGGTTGAAGTTGCCGGCTGCCTGAGCGTTGGTGAGCACACACAGGCGTCGTTTTAATGTGTAGATGCGGTCGACGTTGAGCACAGTGAGGCCCTCTTGGCTGAAGAGGATCTCGTTCTGGCGGATGGATTGGCCGACGAGATACTCATTCTGGGATTGTTGGCGCGAGTACTGGTCGAGAGCGTCGGTCCAGCCCTGGCCGAGCGAGAACTTCTTCGCGCCCTTTTCGACGATCTTGTAGAAGGTCTTCCATGCTGGGGCGTCGAGTTGGGTTACGGGGATGACGATGAGATCGGCTGGCTGGCCGGTGGGGTTTGGTCGGCCGCGGCCGAGGAGGAGTGTGACGTGCAGTGACTTTTGCTGCAGCTTTTCGGAGATGTATTCCAGCGCGGGGCGAGAGGAGGATGTGAGCGCGTCGGAGTCGAAGTTGAAGTTGGGGCTGAGGGGGGGAGAGATCATGGCGCCGGTTATGGTGCGGGGGGAGGAGAGAGGAAGGCGGAGATTGGCAACCATGTTGCTCTTATTCAGTATTGAATGTATAAAAGGTATTGATTGATATGATTAAAGATGGGAGGAAGACCATGAGGAATGGCCTAGATATAGACATCTGTCTCCTCTCTGTTTATCTAGACTAGATGTGACTCCTCTTTTACCCGCAGGACGCTAAACTAGCGCCAATCCACACGAGCTGCCGCAGCCAATCGATAGATTATCCTTCCACACGGGCCACAATACATTCGACGTCCATTGGCTGGCTGTTATATAACTTCATGCCGGGCGGGTCTTGGCCCAGCCAATCCGCTTGCACATCACCGTCAGTCACATCAATCACATTGGCGGGGTGACTCGCCTGCATAATTTGCTCGATATACGTGATATAAATAGACGTCTGTTCTATTTTGGTCCTTGTCTTGTGTCCTGGTTGGCTGGTTGCGAGGCTAATTAGCAGCATTTCACTCTATTTTTACGCATTTGTGTACAAAAATAGAACTTTCTCTACCTAATTCGACTAATCTCAAGCTGTTATGTTGTTAATGCCCTAATTAATAAATTAACATCATTTACACTTCTCGAGCTGCACGACCTGCGAGAACTTCTCTCAGCACGGCATTTCAGTCACTCCAATAGAGCGGTGTGACTGCGTGGCGTGATAACGACACTTGCACAAATCCTTATATCCAATCGATTCTTCTTCCTGAGTCAAGACTACGCTGGTCGACGTAGCACCGACTCGTGCCCAAGCCAGCAAGGGAAGATAACAGAAAAATATTAGGCCGGAAAATTGAACGAAAAAAAGAGAAGAAAAGATCAGCAGTCTAGATTTGAGTGAGCAATTAATCTATTTTATTAGAGGATTGGTGGCGTTGAAGCCCGGCGGCTACACGGTCAATCAGATGCCCTAGATGGCTATCTGTGATTGTACTTGTCATGTCGTGCATATCAAGCACATTATTGGGCATGGCTCGATATTAGTTTCTAGAACAGGGTCCGTCGTACTAATTGGATTTGATCAATGCACTCATCTCACGAGTCCGCCATGACTCGTACTGCTTATCTTCACCGAAGGACTGGTGCAGCAACATCTAGTCACATCCATCCTAGCTAACCCTCCTGCACGCCACGATTACTAGCAGAGTTCTTCAAATCCCGCTTCCACGCCAGCACCACCATCCGAATCTCCAACAGCTCCTTGTTCAAGCTATGATTCCGGCTCTGCAGCACGCCAATCTTCTTATTCTCTAGTCTCAGTGCATTCACCCGCGACCCCAGATCGGCGATGTCCACCTCCAGCCCGCGCTGGCGGATCCGCGTGCGCTCGAGCGTGCGCCGCAGGACTTCCACGCCGACCTCGCTGTAGTCGTGCATGAACTTTTGGATGTCACTTTCCTTTTTCTCTCCTATTACTTTGCTATTGTTGCTAATGCCAATGCTGCAGCCGTGCCCGCACAGCAGCGTGTCCGCGTGCAGCACGATAGTCGACACGACAACTTCCTTGAGCTCGCTGTAGTTCCCCGTCTCGTTGTCGAAGATCTCGCGTGCGGCAGAGACAAAGCCGGCCGTCCACCAGTGGCTATAAGCCCAGTTTGAGAAGCGCGTGCGCGCGAGGTCCTTGAGCGGGGAAATGAGGTATTTGTCCGCGATGGCGTAGACATGCAACGATTTGGGGGGGTTGGTCGGGGCGAAGTTGTTACTTTTGTTCTCGTCTTCGTCTTCTACTTCTTCTTCGCGCTCTTCCTGCTTCTCAGCTTGTGAGGACGAGGAATACGGCGTGTGCCTGAACTCGTCCTCGTCGCCGCCCTCGTAGTGCTGGCGGATCCGCTTGATGCCGTTGTCGCAGCAGCCGTAGTTCCAGTCCTCGGCGTCGTCGTAGCGGTGCGTATATAAGAACTTGATCATGCGCTCGACGATCTCGGGATCGTCGTCGGTGAGCGTCATGGAATTCGTCGACGCTTCCTGCTACTATCAGCACACTTCTTCCTCCTTCTTATGTCAAAGGTAAGGGTCAAGGGCATACAATAAACCGCCCCCGACACGCCGCCTCGAAAATGTCCGACTGCGGACAAATCACGGCGCGGTGCACGCGAAACTCGCGCGCTGAGCCCTTGACGCGGATCGTAAAGTCGGAGTACTCGCCGGACCGGTATATGCCCCAGACCAGCGAGCGGAAGAAGTACGGGCCTTCATTCGACAGGGCGAGGCGATGGCGGCCTTGGTAGACGGTGTTGCGGCGGGAGTATTCTGTTGTAGATGTAGTGATGGGCATCATTTTGCCTTGTACCTAGGTATATAGTTCTGTTCGTTCGGGTTGTTTCTTATATGTAGTAGAATAGTCGAGAGATTAAACATTATGAGTTTCATATTGGATCTACACGTCAGTATCTGGTAAAGTTGCCTGGTAACCCAGGGTCGCTGATGCTGTCATCGCCGGAAACGGATGCCGAGCCCTAACAGCATTATATCACGAACATTATTTATTGCAATTTGATAATATTCTAGATTAAGCAAGCAATATGGTCGAATATAATCAGATGGTATCAAGTCCAAACGCCAGAACAGAATAGCTACAGTAATTACAAATATATCTATCACCACAGCCCCCAGCCCTCGTCCTCATACTCATTATCCTGTACTGCCGAGAAATAATCCGGCTCGTCTAGCTCCTCGTTCTCGGAGAAATAATTATCGAATGTATGGGCATTGCTGGTGTCTGGTGCTTGAGGTTCAGCTGCGAGAAACTCCCATTCAAACTCATTCGCACTCTCTCCCAGGAGGAAGCGACCCAACACTAAGATCGAGTTGAAAAGCTCGCGGCCCGTGGGCACGATATGCTCAGGAGGCAGAAGGAAGCCGTACATCCCCTTGTCTCGCAGCTTGATCTGGTATGAGAATCTGGCATGCACCTGGTGATAAAACCAGTCTAGTGCACTGCCCCCAGTGCTTTCCACATTCGCAGAAACACGACGACCTTGCCGGTCGTGCGTCGTCACGACGCCCTCGCACGCAGATCTGACCATGTAGTTTTCCTGATTGGTCATTCTGATTGCCTTTGCAAGCCCATACGCCAGCTCCTCAAGATTCTCCAGCGTGGGCGGCACAGTCGAGCACGAATACGAGAACGGATACAGTATCTGCTGAGAATAGGCATGCAAATCCAGAAAGCCCACAAAATCCGTGCTTCTGCTTTGTGTCTGGTTATATGCCCACTCGGCAATCGACCGCGTCTCCACGCTCTCAAAAGCCTGGTTTCCCGCATAACTCTCAGAGCAGGGATTGGCGCGGCCGCCCTCGCCATCCCATTCGTAGCCCCAGGACCGATCGAGGTCGATGCCCGGACAGAAGGAGAGTCCCGTTGGCTGTCTATTCTTCCGCCACAGCCGGTCCATGTCCCACGAATATATGTAGCCGTCCGGGTTGATGGTGGGGACAAGCACCCAGTCGAAATCTTCGAGTAATCTGGTGATGGGCGCGGAACTGCCAAACTCGGTGATCAGTTGGAACGCAATGTAGGCCACCGTCGACGTGCCTATCCATTCGCGGGCGTGTGACCCTCCGACAATCATCACCGTTTTGCGCGCCTGGTTATGTTCGTCGGCCGGGCGCACGCCGAGTCGAATGGCCGGGATGCCGCGACCCTCGTAGGTATACCCAACGTTGATCAGTTCTGCGTGAGACGGGAACATCGACACCAGTAATTTCATCCACTGGAGAATAACGGGGAAGGGCTGGTAGTCGTTGAAGAATAGATCGTCTACATCTAATGGCTGTGGAGTGTGACTCGCAGAGGCCCGACCGATGTCATTCCTAAAGCTGCGCGTCGAATGCTGCGATTCGTATATGACCTTTGGAAGGTCTTCGATAAGGAGGGTATGCGATTTCTGAAGCGACTGAGGAAGCAGCCCTAGCAACGACGGAACCTAGATAAAGCGTGTGAGTTCAAAGTTGGTGGGTGGTGAGTGGCAAGAGGGGGACTGTACTCACGACCTCCTCTGCCAGTCGAATATCTACATGCTCGTCAGTTGAGTCCCAGACGTCTAAAAAGAGGATATCGATCGCTTCCGCCAGAGCCTCCACGTCATCTGCTTTATGGACGTCGAAGCGCACCACAATGTCGCTGCCGTATCGACTCCACGACTTCTCCGGCTGCGGGGGCTTGTTCAGGGCCTGTTTGCCCTTGTCAATGCCCCATATGCGTTCGATCAGCGAGTCTCGCAGCCATGTAAAAGGCCCTCGCGAGGCGGCGAACTGGGTCTGCGTGTGTGAAGCAAAGGGAGCAGGCTCGAAGGCGGTCCCGGCTGGAACGGCGCTTGCTACTTGGCCGGCAGCGAGCGCAGAGCACAAGACGGCGAAGACATGCATTGTTTAGTAGAAGCGACGCCGCGAAGGCAGCCCGGGATGGTTGTTAGAATAGCATAGATATTAGATGTTAGAAGGTGAGTGGTGTTGCAGTCGGTTTGACTCTGTGAGTAACTCGGGTAGACTTTTAGCCCAGGCTGAAGCATTCTTCCCCACAGTCTCCATACACCTCATGTACTTAGATAGGACTACAACATAACCACCAACCCGTTGAACAGTTTCATCTCATAAGTTCATCTCATACAGAATGTCACCTGACAGACCTGCGTCTAGCGGGAAATGGGCAGAATGAAGCATGGCGGCAATGCCCGCATAAACAGTGCATCCTTCTGCCTAAAGTAGGCACATAAGAACAAAGACGCGTCCTTCTAGACACAACTTGCATTCGACTTCATGTCTTGCATTGAAACACCTCCAGAGGGTGAGTCGGCTATGGAGATCACATCCAAGGACAACGACTTCGGCGACTTTGCACGCGATGATTTCGAAGAATGCGAAGTGGAAGACGAAGCTGAGCCGCCGCAGAGGTACGATATCAGGCACACTTCACGCGTCTTTTATCCCATTTGCCTCGGAGAAGTGCTCAACGAGAGATACCTTGTAGAGCACAAACTCGGCCATGGTAGCTTTTCTACCGTCTGGATGGCCCATGATCTGCAAGAGAAGAGAGATGTAGCCCTGAAAGTCATGTCGTTGGATGACTATGCAGAACATGACACACACGTTCAGGATGAAATCCTTAAAAGTGTGCAGGACACCTCTCATCTTGCGATATACTCAGCCACTTTTCTACTTCCTAGGGAAGATGGCCGTCAGCATAGGGTCCAGGTGCTCCCCGTGTTAGGCCCGGCCCTTCGTCCTTGGGTAATGAACAAGTTTCCTATGGCTACTCGCATGTTTGCTGCTCGGCAATTGCTAGAGACATTGGGAAATCTACACAAAGCCGGATTTGTACACCGCGGTGAGCGTCTTGTCAGCGTGCTCTAAGAAATGCCGACTGATGTTGAACATTCCACAGATTTGAACGAGGTAAACTGTATGTGGGGACTGGCTCCTCTTCATGACCTTGATAGAGCTGCTAAATACGAGGCACTCGGCCGGCCATCGAAGATACCCATACCACCATATATTGACAATCTCTGGAAGCCGGGACAACTTGTTCGACCCATCAAGGTCCCGGAGAGTCTACGCACAGAGGAGTTCTACCTCGGTGACTTTACTCTCGCAATGAAAGTTGGCGATCCTGTGGTCCCCAAAGGCTATCCACCTATGCACTTTTGCTCCCCGGATCGCCTTCATAAGCAAGCCCCAAGTTTTGCCTGCGACATATGGAGCTACATGGTCATATTTGGGGAGCTTTACCTAGGCCATTCGCCTTTCAAATTCATGTTCCAGGGTGGGATAGTAAGTTGTTTTGCCCACTGTTTGGGGCCATTGCCCGAGCGATGGAAGGGCCTTTACACTCACCCTGATCCCCTTGATTTTTGGTACGACCAGAATACCGTGCCTGATCCAAAAGATAGCCTCGAAGCAGTCATTGAACGCTTTCGTCCTGACGCCGATCCAATTGAGAAAAAACATGTGCTCTCTGTTATGAAGAAAGTGTTTATCTACGACCCAGAGAAGCGCCCGACTGCAGCGCAGCTTCTGCAGGATCCTTCGTTCAGAGCTATCATGGAAAGATACGGTTGCTGATATATGCTCTGCCTTTTCCAGATTGTATTTTTTCATGAATACGAATTGTTAGTGTGTTCTTTTGTCCTTTTTATAAAAAATGTTTAGAGAATTATCTTTATTAGCTTCTTGATATCCTCCAAAGATATATCTTCAGCATAGTGCATAGAATATTCCACATTGTACTACCACACATCTTGTTTCCGCCAAATATATACATATACATAGACAAATATTAAAGATTGCGTCATAGCGTGGGGCGCTCTTAATTGACCAGCATATAATAATCATATGTTATTCACAAAATACGTACGTGCATAGTTAACGATATTTGGCTGGCTAAGACCGGAGCAAGTCCGCGGGTAGTTAAGGCTGGGCTGGCAACTAAACTAGCCGTACCACCTGCTTAGCATCCATCAGCAACAACCATCAACACCAGCCTCAGCAACCACCACGAGTGTCTGACGATTGCTGCTGGAAGACTGGGCCTGCGACCTTTCTAATACAATACAATACACATTCAAGTCCGACTTCCCGCATTCCAGCCGCCGCCGACTGCCTGGTGAGATGACCTAATTGTCCCTCCTGCTTACCTACCGCCTGCGTGCCAGACTGGCCTGTTCTGCGACCATTTGATGTGAAGTGAACTGTTTCACTTTGGTACTTGCATTTGCTTACTCGCTCTCAAACTTCAGAACCGCCATACTCGCTCGCTTTATCCCGCGCGAACGGTCGCTCACCCCAACTCGTCGAGTCAGGGGAGAGGACAACCCGCACCCTCCCGCCTGAGGCATCATCACACCCCACGAGGATCTCGAGGACTCGGTTGATTGCAAGCGTTCTCTCGTTACTATTACAAAATAAACCGCCGCACCATGCAGAATTTATAAGAGCTGCTCAATCGACTGCGTCATTGCCCAGGCATGAGCGACGGAGCAAGTCCAGTCCGTCGAATACAGATAGATCACTTGTCCTCGCCTCGCCATGCATCGACTCCGAGCCCGACTCGGCTCTCCGGACGCAAACGACAATAAACGATACAGCTTGATATTCTCTCCGAATGCGCGCCGCAGCGAACACGTTCCCCGTCCGTCGCCGTCCCCTTCCATAGACCGGCGTTTGTCTGACTCGGGTCCCCGTCCTAATGCAGAGGACCCTGGCTTGGATGACGCGAAACTCGAGAGGCCCAGCATATCCGAACGTGATAGTTCGAATCATGGCAGCGGCAATACCGGCCCCTCTATTGCTAGTTCGTCCGAGCATACTGCATCGGTGAAAAGGAGTCGGTTCAACGTGCTTCGCTTTCGTCATGCGTCCGATCCCCAGCTGTCGGCTTCATATGCGCAAGGCGAGACTGTGCCGCCAGTGCCTCAGGTTCCTCCACGTAAGTCTAACCTAGAAGAGAAATCATGTCAACTGCTGACATGAACTAGCACCAACTATCATCACAACCGCGCCAACGAGCTCTAATCTGGAGAAGTCTGCCCGCAAAGGCAAACTGAGGCTTCCGCTTTCCAGAAAGGCATCAAGAGAAACAATCGGTCTTGGTAACGCCAGCGGGTCTGGCCATACAAAGACTCCGGTCTCTCAGGCTTTAGGCGGTCATCCCCGCCCCAGCCATGAAGAGCCTGGTCGACTCTCTACTTCTACCTACCAAAGTGGAACTACAAATAATCATTCCGAGCAAGATGCACGCGTCTCCGAGTCTTCTAGGTCAGAACAGGGCTCAGTTGACAGAAGCGATGCTCCACATCCCACCAAACGACTGCACATGCCTCGCCTCATGAGAAGCCGCGCCAACTTGTTTCCAGTGTCTGTGAAGCTTCCTCCACCAGAGACTGGCGTTTCTCATAGCGGTCGCCATTCTCCAACTTCCAACGGCGGCTTTAGTGAGAGGACTTCAATAGACCCTAACACGCCAGAGGATCAAATCTCACCGCTACCATCCCCTACGCAGTCTTCCGTCAAGTTATCGTCGTCTCCAAAAGCTGCAAACCCACCCCATCTTTTCCGCAAGAACTCTACTACCTCAGCTCGATCAGGACACTCGGCGTCATCGACCAAGGGCCGCGTAAGACGGCGAGGGCGGTCATCGACCTTGAACTCGCTCATTGACGCTTCTCGCAATGGAGAGGACCCGAACAACTCTTCATCCAACTTGCCATCAGGCCGTAACTCGACATCAACGAATGGGCGCAAAAGTTTTGGTGATATTTTCAACCTAAGCAATAGACTACGACAAAACTCGGAGCTCTCAAGTCCTGGGAACGGCCACGCCAGCCCTCGAGTCCCGGGAACGCCTCGCGAGGAATCCAAAAACGGTGCATTATCGGCCTCACGGAACATTTCGACGTATCCAGATCGAGAAGAAGATGACACTCCTGCAACGTATCTTTCAAAACTTCAAGAGACAGTCTATAAAGGAGCGATTGGCACGATATTGTCCAAATCCGACGATGAGTTTTATAAGGTTGCCCTACGGAAGTTTATGAGAACTTTTGCGTTCTTTGGCGAGCCCATTGATATGGCAATCCGTAAACTGCTTATGGAGGCGGAATTGCCAAAAGAGACTCAGCAAATCGACAGGTTTTTGCAAGGATTTGCAGACCGTTACTATGAGTGCAACCCGGGCATTTTTGCTACCACAGGTATTCCTCTATTTCTCCTGTCCCTTCACTAACCTAAATCATGCTAATATTTGCAGACCAAACATACTTCATAGCGTTTTCCATCCTGATCTTGCACACCGACGTGTTTAACAAAAACAACAAAAGGAAGATGCAAAAGCAGGACTATGTCAAGAACTCGCGCATTGACGGGGTTTCTGAAGAAATTCTTGAATGCTTTTATGAAAATATCGCCTACACACCGTTCATCCATGTGGAAGACGAACTCAACCTCAGTGCCAGGCAGGCTCCGAGACGGAGAGCTCTTCTCAAAGTGGCAAGCACTGACCACTTAACAAGAGCGTCAAGCCAGCCTGTTGACCCGTACGCCGTTATATTGGATGGAAAATTGGACACTTTGCGACCAGGACTGAAAGAAGTGATGAACATTGACGACCCATACAGCTTTCCAGATGCGGATGGCTTCAAAGATATCGAGGCTCTACATCAAGCCTTCTCCAAGTCTGCTATCCTTCAAATTGTGTCAGCACGATCTCGACCCGATGCTTTCATGACATCGACAAACATGCAGGACTCGGCTAACTCGCAACCCGGCTTGGTTGATATCAAGGTTGTCAAAGTCGGCCTACTTTGGCGCAAAGACCCAAGAAAGAAGAGGGCTCGCTCGCCATGGCAAGAATGGGGTGCCCTTTTAACGTCATCGCAGCTGTACTTTTTCCGTGACCTCTACTGGACCAAATCCCTCATGTCGCAGTACGAAAATCAGCACAGACGCGGGTCACGGTTGCCTGTTGTTTTTACGCCCCCTATTACCGATTTCAAGCCGGATGCTATTATGTCGACTTCAGATGCAGTGGGGCTTATTGATTCGAGTTATAAGAGACACAAACATGCCTTCCTACTGGTCCGCCACAACGGACTGGAAGAAGTGTTCCTCGCCAACTCGGATGCCGATATGAATGATTGGCTGGCAAAGTTGAATTATGCTGCAACATTTAGGAGTACAGGTGTGTCTCTGAAAGCGACTGTTGGCGCTCGGTATGAAGGCCGAAAACACCAGAACCTGCCACGCATCGATTCCAGCTTGTCGGAATTGTCAACATCCCAGCAGCCTTCTGAATCACAGCCCTCCGCCGACAACGATGCCAACGATGCAAATGATGCAAATGATGCCAAAGATGCCAACGATGCGAAAGAATACGTCGATCCACATCTTGCTGAGGAAATGTCTGCTGCACGCCAGCAATTAATGTCCCGAAGAATCGCTGAAGCGGATGAAAAACTGCTTGAATATCAGAGACAACTTGATGATCTCCTTCGCAACGCGAGACATCTTCAGCTGTTGACCCCTGTCAATACTAGAGCACGAGAAAACGTGATTCTGGCTGCTGGCCGCATGGCTGCTAAACTCAGATGGGTTCGGTTGGATCTTTGGCGAACCAAGTGCTACAGCCATTTCTTGTCATTGGATCTTGGTGTAGATCACAAGTCGCCCGATGCGCACAAGCGGATCTCGCTGGTAACCACCCAGCCAGCTTCCCCTGGGCCAAGTCATACATCACTAGGAAGGCTCAGTTCTGTCCCCTCTGTCTCCACCATTTCTCCAGGAAAGGAGACGACTCTTCGTCCTACCTCCCCAATCTCGTCAGAAGCACCGACTGGGCCAAATGAATTTCTATCTCCTCTTTCGGCTGACCGCCCCCATCTGAGTCTGACCCCATCGATTATATCATCCGAGCCTCAGGATGAGAAGCAGGCCGTCTCGCCGACGTCTGAATTGCCAAACACATTTCTCAGCAATGGTTCATTTGAAGCTCTGCACAGAGAGCCATCGGTTCTGAGCTCCGGAAGTTCAGCAATCCCTACAAATGCATCCAATGCCGAAGATGGTGAAGATCGTGTGCTTCGCGAAGCTGGTATTCTTGGTATCGATGGAGCTGCAGACTCGCCAAAACTTTCTGCTAGATCTGTTAACGAATTAGAAACTTCCGAGAAGCTGTATGACGAAAGGCTTGAGTCCAGCACCGGAGATCTTCGTAACATCCACCACCGTCGCAGCTTGCAACGAACGCTGAGAGACCACAAGCCAACCCATCAACGCAGCAAGAAAGGCAAGGAATCGTCATCTAGCATTCCTTTGGTGGATAATAGTGGTGGTAGTAGTGATGAAGTATTATCCAGGAACCACGCAAGCTTCACACTGCATGGAAAGAAGGCATCTGTCATTACATTTGGCTCAGAGTGGCAGAACATCTCCCCTGAGGAAAGACTGAAGTTGCGCAAGCCCGCCACATCTGATGAGGCGAGGGGCTCCGAAACGAATCTGTCCGGCGACGCTCGCGGATCCATCAGTTCTGCATCGGTTCATAGTGGGCGACCGCAATCAATACGCAGTGCCAGCACAGCTACTGCGCGAAGCTCTCGCTTCCCAGATAGCATGTCTGTAGGCAGCGGCATTCCTGAGATCCCATCATTGGACGTCCCTGCAGAAGAGGAGCAGCCGGAGCCTTCCTCTGGCCAGGATAAAGAAAACGAGAATAATGACAAGGAGCCTTCAGTCTCGGAAACTGCTACTACTACAACGACTACAACAAACGAAGCCCCCAGCGAAAACTTTACCAATAGAGAAACAACAGTTGAACAAATACCAGCACAAGACAAACCACAACATAGCCCTCATGAACAAGCCGTGGGCGCGTGATGATCAATATCGAGCGCCATTACCATTATGACGATGACGATGACGATGTATTTTGTTTTTTTTCTTCTTCTCTTCTCTTGCTCTTGATACTCTTGATACCCCCGCCATTCTCAAAACATCCGATTCCCCCCCCTTTCTAGTCGTCTTTCCTGCCTCATTTCGGTTCACATGAATGTATCTGTCTGTCATATCATCATCGGAAGCTCGTTGACATAGCGTCCTTTTTCCACTTCTATTTGGTTCGGTTGGTCTGATCGTGTCTATTCTTCTACCGTTACGGGCCCAAAATAAAGCATAGAGTTGACTTGACGCCTTGGAGGCTTTTATTTCTTTAGGAATACGAAATTGTTAATGTTATACCTTTTTGAGCCTAATCCAGTAGTAGTAATAGTGGTAGTAGATCAACATTGAAAAGCAACACCCTGCTTCTTCGCCATGTTGTCGCCTCCCTGCGCAAACCCCGTGCCCTCGGATCTGATCTCCACGAGCCCGGGTTTTACCTTGCTGGATTTCTCTTTTTCTTTCTCTTTCGATGAGTTTGACGATTTGTGCTTCTTTGAGTCGGGAGTAATGTCCGTTTCGCAGACGAAGCAGAGCATGCGGCCGATGAGGGTTTCTTCTTTGTTGTTACTGTGCGGGTCGAGTGTTGTCTCTGGCGTCATGAATTTGGTCACGCAGGGCTGGCAGAGGACATGGCCGCAGGGTTTGGTTACTATCATGTATTAATATAAGACCTTAACTCTTGAGCGAGGGAGGGCGACTTACGCATAGCTTTCAGCCCATTCGTCAACGCCTTCTTGCAGCTCGGGCATATGCGCGACGCTTGCTGGTGCTGGTTTGCCTGGCCCTCGGGCTTTTCCTCGGTGAAATGCACGTCTACCAGGGTCTTGAGCGAGTACTCGTGTCGCGTCTCCTTGGTTGATCCCGGGCAGATTGGGGATAGTTTCAGGTTCTTCTTGGAGAGGGCTTCGTTTTCCGTCATGGGTGTTAATGACGGGACCCAGAAGGAGTGGAGGGCGGACTTTGCGTCTGTCTGTACTTTCTTAGCATATATACTTAGAAAAGGGGGAAAGAAATATGGACATACCTTCTCCTGCTCAATCTTCTTCTTGAGCTTCTCAATCTCCGCCTGCGCATACCGCGCAATCTCCGCCTCGCCCAGCTCAAACACCCTCCTGCGCTTCCCATTAACCTCAATCTCCTTCTGCCGAAACGCCTCTGTCGCCGCATCAATCTTTGCCGCCATTTCCTCCTTATTCGCACTACCATTCCCAGGCCTATTATCCTCCAGTGTCGGCGCTTTCCGTTTCTTCGGATTCCGCTCCTCCTTCGCCCCCTCGAGACCCATGCTCACAAGCTCAAAGTCATGCAACTCCCGCTCCCGCGCCTCCTCCGTAACCCGCGCATCGTCCTCTGCGACCCGTTTCTGTCTCTCCTCGCGCTCGCGCTCGAGACGCTTGATCTCCTTGCGCTGCGCGAGCAGGTCGTTGATCGCGCATTCGCGGCAGAACAAATCCCCGTTTGTGGCGCATGCGACGACGGGGGCGCGCGCGGGCTGCAGGCAGAGCTGGCACGAGCCGAAGGGGAGGAAGGACTCGCGCGAGAGGCGGGTGCGTTGCGTGCCCCAGTTGGAGCGCAGGAGGGAGCGTTCGTAGGAGGTGAAGTGGGGGAGGGAGGTGTTGCGTTTGGAGTGCGCCATTCTCTGCGTTTTGATTTATTTCAATAATGGACACAGGGGGAGGCGTGTTGTTTGGTCTGAGGTTGGAAGAAAAAGGACGGAAGGCCCGACGGATTTGATGCGGAGAGCTAAAAGTGGAGCCACACATGACGTTAGTGGAGGCACCTGCAGTATAAATCTGTAAACAGATACAATAAATATATAAAAGGAAATATTACACTGTCTAATAGATATGCATTGGCTCTGCCTGAATAATAAACTACAATAGAACTGATCATACTCGAACGCCTTGAATGCTGCAATGCAGAGATGTACAGACAACCGAATAATACTACACTGAATGGAAGAAATGGTAAAATTATCTCAGCTGGCTCATCGTTTGCCTGGCAATGACTTTTGCGAGTTGTTAAACTCTCGCACAGTGATCCCGCATTGCACTTCCTGGCACAGACGTCGGCGACGGGCAGCATCGAGCTTAGAAGCAAATTCCAGACCACTAGCACGCTCGACAGCCTCGACAGGAACCTCAAAATCCGTCAGGGGCTGACTGTTCGGGATGCGAGCGTTGGGAAGCACGAACGCTCCGAGAGCAACTTTGTCACTTGGGTTGGTTCCGTGTTCGGCGAAGATGACTTTGTAGAAATGAGTAGGGACCGCGATGTTGGGTGGCTCGCCAATCACTTCGTAAGACACGCGGTACTTGCCATCAGCCTCCTTCCGGGGAAGATAGAGCGGTCCTGTGACGATGCGCACGGATGGGTATTTTTTGGTCAGGTTGCGGCAAAAGTCTTCAAAGTGAGCCCAGTAATCCCGGTTAAAGCCCTCGCCGACCTGGGGGCACATGTTGCTCAATGCAAATGTCGCGTCCATTGCGTCTTGGCTCCATTTGGCGTCCGCGGCAGGAACCTGGTGGCCTCGATCGTAGCCCGAGCGGAAATAGTCGGACAGCTTGCCGCGGAACATGGTTGGGATGGTTGTGTCTTCAACAAAAGCACTGTGCTTGCGGTCTCCATTCCTTAGAGAGACCGAGTACGGAGTGATGTGCTCGGCGACCCAGGACGGGTTTCGCGTTCGTCGGTCGTAGGCTCCGATCAAGGGGAGCGTGTTCAGGGGATCGCTGACGGGGCCGGGGAATCCATATTGGAGCAGACCCGAGGGATCGACTGGAGATGCAGAAGCCTTCGCAGCTAAGGACGGAGTAGGAGCGTGGATAGGCGGAGTGGCTGTGGTTGTAGTAGAGGCAGGAACCGCCGGAGCAGTAGGCGGAGGGAGACTCTGCTGGCGAGGAGACGTTGCTGAGTAGAGAAGAGCGGTGACGCCTGCTCCGGTAGCTGCTCCAGCCGCGGCGAAGATGGCAAAGGTGGTTTTGGACATTGTCTCGAGCTGCTTTTTCGACAATATGTTAGTCGCTGAATAATTTGGCGGAGGAACACGCAAACACACCTTCAGACTGGGGTGAGTCTAGTATAAATACCCTCCCTGGCTGAGAACACAGCCAACTGCAGATGATTGAAAGCTTGCTCTTCAACCTGTCTGGTCAAGTCAACTGTCTGGTCAAGTCAACTGTCTGGTCAAGTCAACTGTCAGATGCTTGAGTCGCGTGAAAATCGGCGCGCGGCCACTCCGGCAGCCAATCACAGCCGTTTGTTCTGCACCTGTCGGAATCCTGGCTCTCTTCACTCAAATCTTCTACTTAAATATGTTTTAAAGAGTTTATTCAAATACAGAGGGTACCTAAGATACTAATCGTCAGACCGATGTAGAGAATGCTGGTCTGGCCAGAATGCGTACTGATCTAGATTAGATTGATTGTATATCCCTCTAACCAGATCGGGCCATGTCTAATCACGTGCGCGATCTATCCCCAGCAGCCAATCAGAGCTGGCTTATTACGCGCCTGTCGGAAATATTCCCTGTCGATTTACAGTACTGCTCAAACACGCTTTATCTGATCTGATCCTCGAGATAAAGAGTAGGATACCAATAGACATACCGGTGTAGATACTGTTAGAGAATGGACGCTTGCTTTGTCCGGCCAGCCACGTGATTGACCTGCTGACCAGAATGCGGACCTTGGGGAAGGAAGCCAGCGTCTACTTATACGTAGCTTATTTACCAGCTGCATCCCTGTGCGCATTTCCTGCAAATACACGACAAACACATAGACAGACACGAATACCCATGGCCGTCGTCAGCATCGCCACTGCGTACATTTTGCTCCGGGAACTGGAGTACTGACATTTCGGTGTTTGCAGCCGGAACACTGACTGAGCTGTGCTGGCTGTTGCCCTCTTACATCATTCCTCGTTCCTCGAACGCCGCTCTCGTTCTCTCCTCGCACACAGACGGGCAGCTGCATTTCTTGCTTCACCTCCATGTATGCACCACCGTCGGCCACCATGGGGCTCGATCAGAAAGATACCCGTGGATGGGTGATGAGCGGTGTCGCCGGAATCGGTACGTCCCTGCCATACTTCCGTGGCCCATGGAAGCATGAAGTCTGTACTGACATTTACTTGCAATTTCTAGCTTGCGTTATCGGCGCCAGCATAATCTGTGTGGACGTAATATTGCGCTCGTGTTTTCGAATACGGAGTTTCGATATCACTACCAATACAACTTTCCTTTCCTCGTCGATGGGCCTAAGTGCCGGGATTATGGTAAGTCCTCGAGTTGGCGGGCACACTTTGTAACACGTACTGACAGTCACAGATATTCTCATCATTATATAGCATGCTTCCCACCGCTAAGAAGTACCTCGCTCGCTCTGGCTTGTCCAGTGTTGCCGCCGCCTATACATTGATCGGACTCTTCTTGGCTGGCGTCATCGTCATTAGCGTTTTTTCCAGCATCGCACACCGTTATATACCGTCCCATGTAGTCGATTGTACACATACCCATGGCGAGGGACACGATCATAACGATCACAAACATCAGGATGAAGAAAACCGTCCAGGCACAGAAAGCAACGAGCGTACTCCCCTTCTGCGGAGCCACTCTAGCGATCATCACGCGCGTCCTGTACAAACACTGTCTTCTAGGAGTACTGGTAACATTCGACCGAGACCATTCTTTCGCGACTCAGTTGGCCGACTGTTGGGAAGGCGCGTCACTCAAATCTTTGGGGTTACAAAAGATATCTGTGATGAAAACGGACCGTGCTACGGCTTCTCCCAGACCTGTGGAACGGATTGTCAAAAGGTGCTAGGCTCCAGGAACTTCTATTTCTGGATCGGTGGAACGGACTCTCAAAATCAAACTCGAGCAGTAACTCCACTGGTTACCGAATCAGACCCAAACATTCGTGAAGATGAGCCTGATACACCTCTGACTGTCCGACATGTGCCGATTATTAGCCAAGATGAAAATGCGATTCACCGGCCTAGCAACGAACAACAACAAGCTAGTGACTATTTTTCACAAACTATTGATCGCGCCCACTCGCCTCGTCATGACGATGAGGAGCTGACGGCTAATGGCAGTCAGGAATCGGCAGGCGCTGATATGAACAAGCCGTGGGAAGAGCAGTCGAATCAATCCTCACCACAACACCATCATCATGTCCCGCAAAACGCCTTTCTTTCAATTGGCCTGCAGACATCACTGGCGATTGCTTTGCACAAACTCCCCGAGGGATTCATCACCTACGCCACGAACCACGCTAGTCCGACCCTGGGGCTGACCGTCTTCATTGCGCTGTTCATCCACAACATCACCGACGGATTTGCCCTTGCTTTGCCTCTGTTCTTAGCAATCAGGTCAAGAACAAGGGCCATCTTCTGGGCGAGCTTGTTGGGAGGAATCAGCCAACCCGCTGGAGCTGGTCTTGCAGCTCTGTGGATTTGGTACACCGACCGAGGAAAAGATGCCACCGAGGGACCTTCTTGGGGTGTTTACGGGGGCATGTTTGCGGCAACTGCTGGCATAATGACCTCTGTAGGTTTGCACCTGTTCAGCGAGGGGTTGAGTTTGACTCACAACCCGAATATATGCATCATCTCGGCTATTGCTGGTATGGGATTATTGGGCCTGAGTTTTGCATTGACGGCGTGATAGCAAAAAGGCAGAAAGAACATATAGATAGGGGGTGTTTCTTCAGGCGGTATATTATTATATATTGTTTATTCGGAGGCGTTTCTATATGTTGGCATATGATAGGTGGTTTACATGATATTCTTACGACGACAATGACTGTATTTATCTTTACAAAAGCACCTGCGCAACGATGTTGTGCAATACAAATAACTTCTTACGAGACAGTTTGTATTGAGTGTAGCCACGGATGGGCGGATATTCTATTAGTTTATACAACAATATTGATATAACGCAGAAACTTGACTATCCCTGTTTTTGCGCCTGCGCCTCTCTCTCTTTCTTACGAGCCAAGTAACGCTCACGAGCACTAGACACATCCGACTCCGTCTTGCGGCTCCGGTTCTTCTCTGCCAATTCCTTCTGCCGCGCCTGTTCGGCTTCTTCCTCCTGTCTAGCCTTCTCCTCAAGCTGCGCGGCTACCATCTCGGTCTGACGAGCGCGCTGAGCATCTCTAGCCGCGAATGACGGCGCACCAGCGCGAGCACCAGGACGGAACGCAGTAGATGGGCCTGCACGCGTTGGCTCGGAGGGCTTTTTCTTCGGCTTTGGCGCGACGTTGAGACCGGCGCTGAGCAGTTGGCGCTTGTCGACTACCTGTCCTTCCTCGTTGACAACAATCTTCGCACCCTGTGAGTTCAGTTCGGCGGCCATTTGAGCCTCTGTTTTCTCTCCAGCTGCTTCTGTTGTTGTATCGTCTGTTGCAGGTATCTCTCCCGCCGCGACCTTTCGAGCTGCTTCTTCTGTTGCCTTCATCACTTCCCCATGCGACTCCTCGTCTCGAGCAAGCATCTGGCGATAGAAACCCATCATTCCCGACTCGCCAGTTCTCCTCCGCCGCTCCTCCTCTTCCTTCTCGCGCCTCGCCTCCTCCTCTTCCATGCGCTTGACCTCTTCCTGCTGCGCGCGGTACGCCGCTGTTACAAATTTCTCCTTATCCGCAAACTCGTCGCCTTCAGCTTCCCGCTCCTTGGCCAACAGCCTGTCCCGCGCGCGCATCTGGTCTCGCTTCCGTACCTCGGCGCTGCGCATCAGCGACTCCATGTATTTCGAGCTGCCCTCTTCCCCATCGCCGTTGGTGTTGGTCTTTGGCTTCTCACGTTTCGCTTTTATGGTGTCGTAGACGGCGTCGTAGGAGTATATAGACGGGTCGATGGCTTCGGCTTCGGCGGCGTGTTTGCGGCTTGAGTGCAGGGCGGCGAGGTTTATGTAATTTTTGTCGGGCTGGGAGGAGGGTTGGAGGCCGAATTTTTTCGTGGGTTTTGTTTGTTGTTGTTCTTTGCCTTCATCGTTTTCGTCGTCGAATACGCTGGCTTTCAATGGTTTGGAGCTGTTTGGGGGTTTTGTTGCCGATGACAGTGATATGCCTGTACTCCGCGCTGCTTTTCGGGGGGCATCTTCTTTGTGTTCTTCCTGGTCTTGGTCACCGAGACCCCCCAATGTGGTTATTTCGATTGCGCCGGTATCATCGTTCCGGCTTTGGCTTTTTTGTTGCTCGCCCTCCGAGTCGTCGTCGTCGAATACCGTCTTTTTGCGCTTTTGGCCAGCTAGTGGCTTATTCTGGTTTGCCCCTAGTTTATTTGCTGGTTTTTTGATGTTGAAGCCGAGGGATATTTTTGGCGGCATTGTGCAGTTGAGGGAATATAATTGAACGTCTTCTCAAGCAGCTAAGCAATTGTCAAGAGCTCC
Organism: Penicillium sp. OUCMDZ-019; assembly: GCA_011750695.1. Taxonomy (NCBI): domain Eukaryota; kingdom Fungi; phylum Ascomycota; class Eurotiomycetes; order Eurotiales; family Aspergillaceae; genus Penicillium; species Penicillium sp. OUCMDZ-019. The sequence goes on along the minus strand of WTTZ01000020.1, from coordinate 143,153 downwards.
GTCGTGGCGGAGTTGGTTCGTTATCATATCTCCCCGATAAATCACGTGCTGATAGCTGGTAACTTTAACTTCCACGCAGCATGAAGCTTAAATCAACAAAGTACCTCGAACTCACAACACGGACAGACACTTTGAATTGCGAGAAAGATATGCTATTTGACGGAAAACCGATATAATTCTACACAATGTCATACTACTTCACAATCGTCTCGCCCACCGACGTCCCGCTCTTCAACCTCACGTTCGGCACCTCGAAAGCCGGCGGCGATGGCGTTGCACGCTTCCGATTCCCTGAATCAGCCCAGTATATGAACCAATTCATCGTGCATGCGAGCTTGGATATCGTTGAAGAGACGCAATGGACGAACGGGGCACTGTAAGCCCTTTTCTCTTCAAGCAAAGATATATAGATAAGCAGCTGATATCGATAGCTACCTCAAACACGTCGACACCTATCCGCCCACCGCATCCTTTATATCCGCCTTCCTCACCCCCTCCGGCACCCGCTTCATCCTCCTGCACCAACCGCCGCAACTCCCCTCGTCCGCCTCCGCAGCCACCGGCGCCGCTGGCAGTGGGCTCGCATCATCCACATCCTCCCTCGCCAGCACGCTGGGCGCCGCAACCGCCTCGCGCGCATCCTCCAGCTCCATTGCTGCAAACCCGACATCTCCGCAAACAGAAGAAGCGATCAGACAGTTCATGACGGAGGTGTACGAAAACTGGGTCAAGACGGTTATGAGCCCGTTTTATCGCCAGGGCATGCAGATTACGAGTCCCGTGTTTAGGGCCAGGGTGACGGCGGCGGGGAGGAAGTGGTTGTAGTTAGTCTTTGACGCATGAGAATGTTCGGACGTATATAAAAGCATGGCGTTGAGGGGTTGGTTGTGTTTACTTATTTCGTTAGTCCTAGTAACTACTATGTACATGTTTCTCTATTCTATTCAAACTTTAGGTAGATATCAATGTGATACCCTTACAAGATCATGGCATCTAGATTTATGCATAATTGATCAGACTTCGTTGTCCACTTCTATATCCCGAGAAGAAATAGAATGAATAAAAATGATCAGATAGTACTAATAGCAATAAATGTCCGCTCGCTGTTCTGTTTTCCTTTCGAGAATCGTTTTAAAGCGCCAGAAATCCACTAAATCCCACATTTTTGAACCTGCAAAAGAGAACAAATCAAACACTCATCTGAGCAGCCATCTGCGGCGCCAGTTTTTTCACCGTGACAGTTTTAAAGTTATCCAATGCTTGCATAACATCGTTTATCGTCGCTACAGACCCAAAAATCCCGCCCTCCATTTTGATTGAATCCAAAGTGCTGGCATGCAAAGACGGATCAGTGGCGGCGCATGCGTCTTCCACAATGACGCAATCAAACCCTCGGTCATTTGCTTCACGCATCGTGGTGGATATGCAGACATCTGTAGTTACTCCCGCAAGAATGAGGTTTCTGATACCTTTATTGCGTAGAAGCAATTCGAAGTCGGTATGGGCAAATGCGCCACGGCCGGGTTTGTCGATGACTGGTTCCCCTGCTAGTGGGTAAAGTTCGTCGATAGTGTCGTGTCCTACCTCTCCTCGGATCAGAAGTCGACCCAGCGGTCCTGGAGATCCAATACCCAAAGCAGATGGGTTATTGCGAGACCGATAGTTCTCTCGGCTGGACAGAGTAGACAAATCCGGCCGATGGCCTGGAAACGTTAGTACGACGAACAGAGGGAGAAACGCGAACTTACCTTCTCGCGTATGGTAGATAGCAAACCCAGCAGCACGGAGGCTTTGCAGCAAACGCTGCAGTTTTGGTATGATTTCTCGTGTGGCGGATATGTCGTATCCCTGGTATTCCAGATAGCCTCCGGGAGCACAAACTAATAATATTGTCAGCGTGTCGGTATCTTATGCCTAGCAAGATTCATAACTTACAATCCTTCTGCATATCAATTATGACAAGCGCAGTGGTAAAAGGAGTAAAGGTAGCATCATGAGGCCAATCATAAGGCTGTGCGGAAATTTGCCCTTTCTTGATTTTCTGAGGTATGGGCCGTGGTCGCTCAATAACTGGTCCGTGATTGTGTCTCGGATCTGTAATAGTCAATGTCCAAAACCCTGGCGTTCCAGCCGCAAGAAGCGAAAAGGGGCAATCCGTGAGACGCGAAGTGCGTCTTCGCTTCCGCGTTTCCTCTGTAAGGCCATTGCGGGGTCGATACTGGCCTCCGCGATCACATCGAAGCCACACCTTGGATGTGCGGCCAGGTTTCTGATCATTCGGCGTGCTGGAGGACTTCACCACGACTCTATAGCCATGGGCTTTACCATGGGCATGGACAGCAGCCAAAAGCGATGTTCTTATGCATAAGTATCAGCTTATCTATGCTAGCATTGTGTTAATAGACTAGGTATCGCTCACTTGTCTGGATACGTTGCTTCAGGAGGCGGAAGCAGCTGTATGTCTGAGTCCGGAATGTCCTGGAGGTCGCTTGGAGCATCCATATTCAAATCCGAGGTATCGGTGGCCATTCTAGGGCCGGCATCCACTGGCAAAAACAATCAAGTCAGCTCCCACTCCCCACGGGAGCGTTGTTGTTCTGGGTGTTGGGGATTCTGCATCTCAAGCACCACGGCTTCCTCCAGCAGAGGAAGTGCGTGGCAGCAAGTCTGATATAGCCTGAAGCTGGGTGATAAAAGTCCGTGCGTGGATGTAGCGGACCAGTCACGAATGACGTGCGGTGACCAGCACGCCTGGGGCGCAATGGCAGCGGGTGGCAGATGGGTGGATGGAGTGTGAAAGAGCAGTAGCTACTCACCCTGGGAGCTTGGATTGCCAAATGCTCGGTTTCAGCGCTGGCGACGCGGACTTCTGTGTTTCTCGCAGTGCTTGATTCGACGCTTACAGTCACGGCAGGCAGGCAGGCGGAGGACAGAAGCATGTGCATTGTGGTCGGCGGCTTCCCGCACTAGGCCGTTCGCGGCTAAGCTTATCGGGCCCGCCCCTGACCTGACAACCTTTAGTCTGACTCTGATCAACAACAACAATCAAATCACGGGGCCCAACCTTGGCGGTGAGGTGAGCCTGCCGCAGACATCCTTCCAGCCATCAACAACACCACCTGCTTCGACGCTCACCACCTCGAAGTAGGGCGACGCAGTCACATCGAAAGGTAAGTTAATGCATGCGCATTCGCCCTTGCCTCGAGACGGGTTGACTGCCCCGGCCACGACTCTCGCCCTTTAGAACGACAACACGGCAGCCCCCCGGTCTAACAAATCTAACAACACGGCAACGACGACGACAACGACGACGACAATAATTACATACAGACATCGAGCCGCCGCTTATAGATTACATTCCGCGATTTGGGGCAACTAAATCGATTCTCGCCTCGATATCGATGCTCTGTATGTTCTCGCTTTGAAGTTCGAACAACATCCGATAACCCCCCGCGATATCAAAACAATGCCGGATGCCGATCCCAACACCACACCCTCGGCGCAAAAGGCCATGAGCAATGCGGAGGCACTCGCCTACTACAAGGCGCAGTACGAGCAGGTAGAAATCGAGCTTGCCGAATTTCAGGCTTCCAGTCGGGAACTGGAGGCCGAGTTGGAAAAGGAAGTCGAAGCTTCTGAGAAACGGGAGCGGAACTTGAAGGGGAAAGTCGAAACGTTGGGCTATGAGGTGGAGGAATGGAAGGTGTGTTTTGGTTTTCGGTTATTATTTACGTAGTATGCTAACAGACCTCAGACCAAATACAAACAAGCAAAGGCTGAAGCAAACTCGGCTCAAAACACCTTGCAAAAGGAGATCACTAGCTTGCGAGAAGGAAATCGGACTTTGCAGCTGAGGCTACGAGATACTGAAGTCGCGAACGATGACTTTGAGCGGCAGGCTCGTAACACGACATCATCCCTGGAGGATCTGGAGTCTAAATACAATGTTGCGATTGAGCGTGGCGTTCTCCTGGAAGACGAGATCAAAAGCGGAGAGCAGGAGCGAGAAGGACTGCGGATCGAATCTCAACGTCTGCGCGACGAACTCTCAGACATGAAGATTGAAGCCGACATTATCAACGACAAGCTGCGCAAAGCCGAGAGCGAGCTCCGCCATCGTCGCAAGCCCGTTTTATATGAGTCCTCTTCTACAGCTAACGGCCACACCGTCGAAGGCAGCCAGCACTCACCCGTAACCACGGCGTCATCGCCAACAATGACAACGCCCCCTGCCAAATCTGTCTCTTCGGCCACGTCGGATGCCATCACGCCTCCTTCGCCAACTGCTTCCGATTTCTCTGTGAGCGTGCGTAAGGCTGAAGGTGGCTTCACCGGTACACGGGTCTCTCTCGGGAAGTCGGTTTCTCGTCCGGCTTCTCGTTCGGCTTATAGCAGGCATACTCGCACTCCTTCTATTCCGCATGCCAATGGGCTCTCTACCCCGTCCCTGTCAGGTCGACAGAGCGTCTCAAGACTCAGCTCCTCCCAGGCTGGCATCCCTCGGTCAGGTTCGTTGTATCAGATCCGCGGCCTGATTGGAAAGATGCAAAAACTCGAGGAGCGAGTGCACTCAGCTCGGTCTCGACTTCCGGCGCCGGTAGAGACGCCCACCACTGGCATGTCGCCTAGAACCCCATCCGCCCTCAGTCAGGCCTCGATACCGTCATCTGTGACACTCCGCAAGAGTTCTCGTAAGCGAACAAGTACGGGCAGCGCAAGCTCGTCGGTGCGGGATGGAGATGCCACCACTTACTCTTCGTACATGCCACAGAGTCGACAGTCCTTTGGGCGGTCAGTTGATAGCCGGCCCAGCAGTAGGACTAGTTTTTCGAGTCGCAGTTCAATTGGGCCTGGAAGCTACAGCAGTGCGATGCCCCAGGCTCGGCCAGATAGTAGACAAAGTCTAAACCGTGCCCGAACGCCACTCGGCCATTATTCAACCAACCCGACAACAGAAAGTCGCCGACCACGTTCTTCGCTGAGCTCGTACTCTCAGAGCCACGGACCAGCGAAGAGTATGACGTACATTGAAGAAGACGTCGATGTCGATATCTCAACGCCTACCCCGCGTCGAGGCACACTAGACCAGGGATCTTTCCGGTCATCGATTCCTGGGCCTGGGGGTCTTAAGAAACGACCTAGTGGCAGCATTGGTCAGATGACAGGCCTGCCTACACCACGGCGGGTCAACGCTAAAGTTGATGTACAGAAGCATCAACCACCGAAAGCAAACCAGGAGGCAGCACTGAAGTTGGAAGATCTTGGCGAGACCTACTGATCCTTGCGCCCACATGGTTAGACCGACCCATTTTTGTTATATGTTTACTTACTTGGATTGGCCCTGGACTTTTTTTTTCTCTTTTGGTTATCAGCCAAAACACGATGTTATTGCATGGCGTATAGGTGCATTGGTCATCAATCTCAATCCATTGGAATTTGGAACTGCAGGCGCCTTTTTTTCTTTTCTCTCGGTTCAGGAACCTTTTCAGGCAGGGGAGGTGGCATATATCCTTTTTTTTTTTCGTCTTGATACATTACACCCTACATACACCGCACGTGTTTTATCGCAGGTACATCACGATTTGCGCGATGCAACCGAGACTCAGGCTTTGAAAGACGTCCCTGGTCTCACCATCTTTTCGTCATATTCGACGAAGTCCTATTGCTGTGCACAGCATGCATTTCTTTTTACTTTTACAAACATGTACTTTTTGGTCGCACCGTTATTTTGAAACTGACAAAGATCCTTCGATTCGTTGTGATTAGTTTGCTCTTTTTGCTTTTTTGCCTTTTGAGTTGGATTGTCTAGATAAATACCCAGCATGAATGAACCAGATAATACAATACATACTCTACCCTACTCCTACTGTTTCGGTGTCACTGTTTACAGTGTTTGGTTGTATACACTCGGAACTCCGACCTAACCTAAATAGACCTGCATGCACATGCCAATGCAGACAGATGCCCGACGAACACCTGGACTAGATCGGTAGTGCTATCTATCGGAAATAAAATGACCGACAAGCCAAGCGTCGTATGTACTATGTAGTATACCTTAGCACCGTCAGCACGTACGTCGTAAGCAGCCCTGAGTAACGAGTGTCGACGACGGACACCGAAAAAAAGGCCCGGCCCGCTCGGACTCCAGAGTGGCAGATACTCCGGACACTTGGAACGGACACTTGGAATTTAGGTCTGCTAAACTAACTTTTAAGGTATTGTTTATTTTAGCGGCGATTTGTTGGTGAACTCCGGTGGTGTGTACGGTATCTACTCCGTACGTTTATGTAGATTATGGTTAGGGAAGTTTACGAACTGGATGAAGACCAGGTCTGGATTATAGATATGACAAAATATACTCCGGACTGATGTTGAAGGAATGGAAGGATGTACCACTAGCAGGGGTCCTATACCGCGTATGATTATGCACTGTAAGCCCCGAGTCTAGATAGGTGACCTGCAGGGCAGTTGATTGGATCGTCATGTTGTATCTGTCAATAGCAGGTAATCATATTAATTTGGAAGTACATAGAATTGCGTCGGTCATATAATAGAGTCTGATATGAATGACTACGCACACTCCGCATTAATACTCCGTGCTACATACTCCGTGCTACCCATAGGTAGCAGTACATCGTGCAATGATCATAGACTTTTGGTTGCAGGTGTTATTGTTTCTACACTCCGTCGTGGCATGAGTACTCGTTAATAATTGTTGAGTTCGTAGTCGTCTCAATTGCAGTGAGTGGGTAAGCCTAGATCGTATCTCCTATCTGACTAGCCTTTTAAAGTCATGCCGCTTGCAGATCGCACCAATCTACACTTCCGCATTCGAGCAGCAAGGGATGCCAACTCATGGAAACTTGGACATGCCAAAAGCCTCGCTAGCTTGGCAATCAATGAGCCAGCCAGTGAGGGCTTTTCGGCATCCACACCTTGCGAGAACGGCCCCAACAAGCTAGAGCCGCGCCGGCTGCTTGGCTCATGGAAGCTGCCCGCAGTCCGTCCGAATCGTTCCAGTCAACTTCCAGAAGAAAAGAACCGGAAACGAAAGATACGAGGGCTCGCAACACATTCGCATCGGACCATTCTTCAAGCAGGTAATACCGTAATGCTACGTGGGTAGGGACTACTGCATGTCCATTGTCGAGTGCATGACGGATCTCGGCCAGATAAATAATTCGGATTAGACGTCTATAGTCTCGTCAAATGTCCGACTGCTCAGATTTGGGTTTATTGATATTGAGTGTATGTAACATATCGCAGCCACCAGTTCTCGGATGACGTCGTCGTATGGAGAATATTGAATTGAATTGACGACGATACGGAGTACCTAGATACCTAGTCTGTAAGCTGAGAAACGGTATACAATGATACATACGCACTATGTAGTTAGCTGCGAACACGGTTCGCACGGGCGGAGTTTTTATATCGCTGACACTTTGGTTCGCACCAAGGTTGGAACTTGGTGGTCAGTGTTTAGTTAGGGACGCGGCGGGCTTCCATAGGGCCGGTTGGGGCCAGGCTGGATGATGCAAGGGCGGATTCGTTTGCGGGCCAGCCCTTGCTCCGTTCTCACTTCAAGTTTGGGGCCCTGGCCTGACCCAGCGGGCGAGCGAGCGAGCGAGCGAAAGCGGCATGGCTGGACAATCGCATTCAGCTGACTGATGTGTGTGTTACACCGTACACTGTATGTGTCTTCCACGGTTGTCGTGGGAGCGAGCGTAGAGGTCTGCAGCAGAAGATAGCTGTGTCTGTGTCTGTACAGATCTGTAGACTCTAGAGTATCAGAATTGATGAATTGATATGGAGCGAGTTTTGTTGAACAGCTCCACCTCGGGAAGCCCAACACGCCGAGCGCCAGTTGGGAAGGCCGGAAAAACAGAAACGCCGAGCGGCTCGACCAGTCACGACGCCGCCCGGCAAAAACAGTTGGGGGAAGGCAGGAATGAGGGAGCGCACTCGCTCTTGCCTCCTGTGTCCGCCCCGGAGCCAGGCGGGCCGCTACTGCCTCGCTAGGCCCAACCGGGAATGGGAAAGAACTTTTCTGCGTCCGGCAGGCGCGCCCCTCCCCAATGCCGCTAGCAGATTCAATCGAATCAACCCGCGGGATCTGCTGCATCCTGCACTAGCTGATAGCTCTCTCTCTGTTACAGTACTGTACTCTGCGTCTCTTCCCTCCCTCGACTCCGTGAGACTCGTGAGTGCTACTGCATCCCTACTACACTCCCAATTCAAGACCCATCGATTGGCGCTTCCCGCCCAGACTCCGTGTTCGTGGTGGAACTTTCTGTTGGTTTCCCTTCCTGGCTCAGAAGCTTTTGAGCGTCCGCCTCCTCCACATCTATACCAAACTTTTTTTCCCTCCAATCTTCTTCCTCTCTCATCTCCTCGTCCTCTCCTATTCTCTCCTCATCCTCTCCTATCCTCCTCTGGCCTGCCTCGCCGTCTTCTATGTACAGACTCATCGCTTTTTAATATTCTCTCGCGCGAGGTACGTTATATCAACAACTGATAAGCCGCATGCATATAGCTCGGCGACCCAATGGGCGATCATTAGTTTGCGCCTAAGATCTCTAGTTCTTTCTTCTCTCTGCTTCCCAATCGTTCTCTCCCCCAACCACGATTCACACGCCAACACTTTTTTCTTTGTTTATGATGTCCTCCTAGTCTTGGAAACTGGCTCTGATTTCACCTGTTGTTACATTAGGCACTTTCTCTCTAGCACGCCGCCGTCGTCGCTTCCCGTCAGCCGAAACACGTTTCGCCCCCAAGCTACCAAGATTCAGCTTGACTCGGGGGAATATATGAGAAGCTAGGGCCCTCACTAACCCTGCCTCTTTATCTAATCCCTCAACCCATCTCACTTAAGCGGGCAATCGCTTTTCCTTTCCCTGTGTATGGGAAGGTCTGCTTGACCAAGTCAACATGCCTGCTACAAATGGAACACAGGCGAACGGCAGTTCGTTCGCCGCGAAACACAACCTGGCACCACATTTTATTGGTGGCAACCGTCTAGACCTTGCTCCTCCAAGCAAAGTCAAGGACTTTGTTGCTGCCCACGATGGCCACTCAGTCATTACCTCAGTATGTTGAGACCCCGCACGAGAAGAAATAATTTGGTCTAATGTGCGTCTGTTTCTAGGTCCTGATTGCCAACAACGGTATTGCTGCCGTCAAAGAAATTCGTTCAGTGCGAAAATGGGCATATGAAGTGTTTGGCAATGAGCGTGCCATTCAGTTCACTGTCATGGCCACGCCTGAAGATCTGCAGGCCAACGCCGATTACATTCGTATGGCAGACCAATATGTAGAGGTACCTGGTGGTACTAACAACAACAACTATGCCAATGTGGAGTTGATTGTTGATATTGCTGAACGCATGAATGTTCACGCTGTTTGGGCTGGATGGTATGATATCTTTGTTCTGAACTCAAACAATCTTTTGCTAACTTGACTCAGGGGTCATGCCTCCGAAAACCCTAAGCTTCCTGAATCCTTGGCCGCATCGCCAAAGAAGATCATTTTCATTGGTCCTCCAGGATCTGCTATGCGATCCCTTGGAGACAAGATCTCTTCGACAATTGTTGCGCAACATGCCGGTGTCCCGTGTATCCCCTGGTCTGGAACCGGAGTTGAAGAGGTCAAGGTCGACAACGATGGAATCGTGACAGTCGAGGATCACATCTACGACACTGGCTGCACACACTCATGGCAGGAGGGTCTGGAGGCCGCTCGCAAGATTGGCTTCCCTGTCATGGTGAAGGCTTCCGAAGGTGGTGGTGGTAAGGGTATTCGTAAAGTCGAGCGCGAAGAAGAGTTCGAGAGCCTGTATAACGCCGCCGCCAGTGAGATTCCTGGTTCGCCTATTTTCATCATGAAGTTGGCCAGCAATGCCAGGCACTTGGAAGTTCAGTTGCTCGCCGATCAATACGGTAACAACATCTCGCTTTTTGGCCGTGATTGTTCGGTCCAGCGTCGTCACCAAAAGATTATCGAAGAGGCTCCAGTCACCATTGCCAACAATACCACTTTCCAGGCTATGGAGCGTGCTGCAGTCAGCTTGGGTAGACTTGTCGGTTACGTCTCGGCAGGTACCGTCGAATACCTCTACTCGCACTCCGATGACAAGTTCTACTTTTTGGAACTTAACCCCCGTCTTCAGGTCGAGCATCCTACCACTGAGATGGTTACTGGCGTGAACTTGCCCGCCGCCCAACTCCAGATTGCCATGGGTATTCCCCTTCACCGTATTCGCGACATCCGTCTCCTGTATGGTGTCGACCCCCACACTTCCTCCACCATTGATTTCGACTTCTCCAAGGAGGACAGCAGCTCAGCCCAGCGTCGCCCCCAGCCCAAGGGTCACTGCACTGCTTGCCGTATCACATCCGAAGATCCTGGCGAGGGTTTCAAACCATCAAGTGGAACCATGCACGAACTCAACTTCCGTAGTTCGTCCAATGTTTGGGGTTATTTCTCCGTCGGTACAGCCGGTGGTATTCACAGTTTCTCCGACAGTCAATTCGGTCACATCTTCGCTTACGGAGAAAACCGTACCGCTTCTCGCAAGCACATGGTCGTCGCCTTGAAGGAACTCAGCATTCGTGGTGATTTCAGAACCACTGTCGAATACCTTATTAAATTGCTCGAAACCCCTGCGTTTGAGGACAACACCATCACCACTGGCTGGTTGGACCAACTGATCTCCAACAAACTCACTGCAGAACGCCCAGACCCAACATTGGCTGTTATCTGCGGTGCTGTTACAAAGGCTCATTTGGCTAGTGAAGCATGCATTGCCGAGTACCAATCCAATTTGGAGAGGGGTCAAGTCCCATCCAAGGAGGTTCTCAAGACCGTCTTCCCCGTGGAGTTCATCTACGATGGAAGCCGCTACAAGTTCACTGCCACCAAGGCTAGTGCTGACAGTTACCATCTCTTCATCAACGGCTCCAAATGTTCAGTTGGTGTGCGTGCTTTGGCTGATGGTGGCTTGCTTGTTTTGATGAACGGCCGAAGCCACAACGTCTACTGGAAAGAGGAAGCCGCTGCTACCCGTATGAGTGTTGATGGCAAGACCTGCCTTTTGGAGCAGGAGAACGACCCAACACAATTGCGCACCCCCAGTCCTGGAAAGCTCGTCAAGTTCACCGTGGAGAACGGCGACCATGTCAAGACCGGTCAACCCTTTGCTGAGGTTGAGGTTATGAAGATGTACATGCCTTTGATCGCACAAGAAGACGGTACCGTCCAGTTCATCAAGCAACCCGGAGCGACCCTGGAAGCTGGTGACATTCTCGGTATACTTGCATTGGATGACCCATCTCGTGTCAAACATGCCCAGCCATTCAGTGGACAACTTCCCGACATCGGTCCTCCCCAGATTGTTGGCAACAAGCCTCCCCAGAGGTACACGCTCCTTCACGGCACCTTAGAGAACATTCTTAAAGGTTATGACAACCAGTTCCTCATGAAGCAAACCTTGAAGGATCTTATTGACGTGTTGCGTGACCCTGAGCTTCCCTATGGCCAATGGAATGCACAGTTTGCCGCTCTTCACACTCGTATGCCTGCCAAGCTTTCAACTCAAGTCGCGCAGGTTGTCGACCGCGCCAAATCTCGACAAGCCGAGTTCCCCGCAAAGGCATTGCAAAAGACTCTTGTCAAATTCGTTGAGGAGAATGTCAACCCGGCAGATGCAGATATCCTCAAGACCACATTAACCCCCCTTGTCTCCGTCATCGAGCTCTACCTGGATGGTCTCAAGGCTCATGAGTACAATGTTTTCATTGAGCTCCTGGAGCAATACTACTCTGTCGAAAGCAGGTTTACCGGACGCAACACTCGTGATGAGGAAGTCATCCTGAAATTACGTGACGAGAACAAGGATGACATCCAAGTTGTCATTCAGACCGTTCTTTCTCACACCAAAGTTGGCACCAAGAACAACCTTGTCCTTGCCATTTTGGACTTGTACCGTCCAAACCAGCCCAACGTTGGCAACGTCGGCAAATACGTCAAGCCGATCTTGCGTAAACTCGCAGAATTGGAGTCTCGTGCCGCTTCCAAGGTTGCTCTTAAGGCTCGTGAGCTTCTTATCCAAGCTGCCTTGCCATCACTTGAGGAGAGAGCCACTCAAATGGAACACATTCTGCGCTCATCTGTAGTTGAATCTCGCTATGGAGAGGCTGGATGGGATCATCGGGAACCAGACTTCTCTGTTTTGAAGGAAGTTGTTGATTCCAAGTACACGGTGTTCGACGTCCTGACACAGTTCTTCTCTCACTCCGACGTCTGGGTTACACTGGCTGCCTTGGAGGTCTATATCCGTCGTGCCTACCGTGCTTACACTCTGAAGGGTATCCAATACCACACTGAAACCGAACAGCCCTTCATCTCTTGGGATTTCTCTTTGGGAAAGATCGGCGAGGCTGACTTTGGCCTGCCTATCGCATCTTCTAACCCATCTACTCCAGGCACACCTACCGCGGAAGGACCCAACCCCTTCAAGAGAATCCATTCTATCAGTGATATGTCTTACCTAGTCCATGGGGAGGCAAATGAATTGCCACGCCAGGGTGTCATCCTTCCTGTTCAGTATCTGGAAGAAGTGGAGGAGAGTCTAGCTCGCGCTCTCAACGTTTTCCCTCGCACAACCCCCAAGGCAAAGAAAACCCTGGAGTCGAACCTCTTGAGCTCCGAGCTCAGTGGTAAACGCCGACCTGCGCCGCGTCAGGACAGCAATGGAGAGCTGTCCGGCGTGTGTACCGTCGCCATCCGGGATTTGGAGGATCTTGACGATGCCCATATCTTCGCTAAACTCAAGCAGATCATCAATGAAAATAAGGACGAACTTCTCTCCAGGCAAATTCGTCGTATCACTTTCATCTGCGGACACCAGGACGGCACTTACCCTGGTTATTTCACTTTCCGTGGTCCCTTGTACGAGGAAGATGAAAGTATCCGTCATGTTGAACCTGCCTTGGCTTTCCAATTCGAATTGGGACGTTTGTCCAAGTTCAAGCTTAAGCCTATCTTCACTCAAAACCGTAACATTCACGTGTACGAGGCTATTGGAAAGGGCTCCGAGGTTGAACGCCAAACGATCGACAAGCGCTACTTCACTCGTGCGGTTGTGCGTCCCGGCCGTCTTCGTGATGATATTCCTACTGCGGAATACTTGATTTCGGAGGCCGACCGATTGATGAACGATATTCTCGATGCTTTGGAAGTTATTGGAAACAACAATTCCGATCTTAATCACATCTTCATCAACTTCTCGCAAGTGTTCCCTCTGCAACCCAAGGATGTTGAGGATGCTCTGACTGGTTTCGTGGACCGATTCGGTGTTCGTCTATGGCGACTTCGTGTCACCGGTGCTGAAATCCGTATTCTGTGTACCGACCCGGCCACCAACGCTCCTTACCCTCTGCGTGTTGTCATCAACAATACCTACGGTTTCATCATTCAGACTGAACTGTACGTTGAGAGGAAGTCTGAGAAGGGCGAATGGATATTCTACAGCCTGGGAGATGCTTCCAAGGTTGGTTCCATGCATCTGCGCCCAGTAGCCACGCCCTACCCTACAAAGGAGTGGCTACAGCCTAAGCGTTACAAGGCCCACTTGATGGGTACGCAGTACGTCTACGATTTCCCAGAGCTGTTCCGTCAAGCCTTCCAAAACAGCTGGACCAAGAGCATTGCGACTATTCCATCCCTTGCCGAGAAGCGGCCTCCAGTTGGTGAATGCATTGAGTACAGTGAGCTTGTCTTGGATGACGCCGACAATCTGGTTGAAGTGTCTCGCGAGGCCGGTACCAACACACACGGTATGGTCGGCTGGATCGTTACCGCCTACACTCCCGAATACCCCAAGGGCCGCAAGTTCATCATCATTGCCAACGATATCACCTATCAAATTGGTTCCTTCGGTCCTCAGGAAGATAAATTCTTCCACAAGTGTACCGAGCTGGCAAGGAAGCTTGGCATCCCTCGTATCTACTTGTCTGCCAACTCCGGTGCCCGCATTGGCATGGCTGACGAGTTGATTCCTTACCTGAACGTGGCGTGGAACGACCCTGCTAAGCCTGAAGCTGGCTTCAAATATCTTTACTTGACTCCCGAGGCCAAGAAGAAGTTTGATGAGCGCAAGGTCAAGGAAGTCATCACTGAACCCATCACCGAAGCTGGCGAGGAACGTCACAAGATCACCGCCGTGATTGGAGCTAAGGATGGTCTCGGTGTCGAGTGTCTGCGTGGCTCAGGTCTCATTGCTGGTGAAACCTCACGAGCTTACGAGGACATTTTCACCATCACCCTTGTCACTTGCCGTTCCGTTGGTATCGGTGCCTACCTTGTTCGTCTCGGTCAACGTGCCATCCAAGTCGAAGGCCAGCCCATCATTCTTACCGGTGCTCCAGCCATCAACAAGTTGCTTGGCCGCGAGGTGTACACCTCTAACCTGCAGCTCGGTGGCACTCAGATCATGTACAAGAATGGTGTCTCCCACATGACTGCTAATGACGACTTCGAGGGTATTCAGAAGATCGTGGATTGGTTGTCATTTGTTCCTGAGAAGAAGGGTGCTCCTGTGCCAATCCGACCATTGTCCGACAACTGGGATCGTGATATCACCTTCGTTCCTCCTGCCAAGCAGCCGTACGATGTCAGATGGCTCATTGGCGGAAAGCAGGAAGAGGACGGCTTCTTGAGCGGTCTCTTTGACAAGGACTCATTCGAAGAGAGTCTTGGCGGTTGGGCTAGAACTGTCGTCACTGGTCGTGCTCGTTTGGGCGGTATCCCTATGGGTGTCATTGCCGTTGAGACTCGCTCAGTCGACAACGTCACTCCAGCTGATCCTGCCAACCCAGACTCTATGGAAATGGCCACCACTGAGGCCGGTGGAGTGTGGTACCCCAACTCTGCCTACAAGACCGCACAGGCTCTGCGGGACTTCAACCACGGTGAACAACTTCCAGTGATGATCCTGGCCAACTGGCGTGGTTTCTCTGGTGGTCAGCGTGATATGTACAACGAAGTGCTTAAGTACGGTTCTTACATCGTCGATGCTCTTGTTAAATATGAGCAGCCGATCTTTGTGTACATTCCACCTTTCGGTGAACTTCGTGGTGGTTCATGGGTAAGTTACTATTACTGCTTTACATTTCTAATCGTTTCACAACACTTACTAACATTACTGTCAGGTCGTCATTGATCCAACCATTAACCCCCAGCAAATGGAAATGTATGCCGATGAGGAAGCTCGCGGTGGTGTCTTGGAGCCCGAGGGTATTGTCAACATCAAGTACCGTCGCGAGAAGCAGCTTGACACTATGGCTCGCTTGGATGCTACTTATGGCGACCTTCGCCGACAGCTTGAGGACAAGTCCCTCAGCAACGAGCAGCTGTCCGAGATCAAGGTCAAGATGGCCGAGCGCGAAGAGCAACTCTTGCCTGTTTACCTGCAAATTGCCTTGCAGTTCGCTGATCTTCACGACCGCGCAGGACGTATGGAGGCCAAGGGTACCATCCGTCAACCTCTGCAGTGGAAGAACGCTAGGCGATTCTTCTACTGGCGTCTGCGCCGTCGTTTGAGCGAAGAATTGATCGTCAAGCGCATGACCGAAGCTCAGCCCGCACCCACACCTAAGGCTGCCAGCAGTGCTAAATCCGCTAGCACCATTGTTGCTCCTTCCTCGGCCGTTCGTGACGCTCACACCCAAACTCTTCTCGCATGGAGTGGTTTGTTGGAGAAGGAGTTTGCCCAGAACGACCGCAAGGTTGCTTTGTGGTACGAGGAGAACAAGAAGGTCATCTCTGCCAAGATTGATGCCCTGAAGACTGATACCATCGCTTCTGACGTTGCCCAATTGCTCATTGGCAACAAGGAGGGAGGTCTCAAGGGTGTGCAGCAAGTTCTGAGCATGTTGCCTGCCGAGGAGCGCGAATCCGTTCTTAAGTACCTTGGATCGGTGTAATTGGCTTGCTTGTCATGAATGCATTTCCATTTTTGTTTCATACTGCATTTTTTATTATTATACACGTGGGTTAGTTGCAGATCAGGGTGATTGGAACTGTTTTATATTTCTTTTTTTGTGTTGTTTTGTTCTCCTTTGTTTCATATATCATTAGTGCTGTTGATGATTGAGTCATGATTTTGTTTTGTTCTTGATGCTTTCTTATGAATTAGTGTGCAAATATGAATTTCCTTCTTATTTCAATTTAGATCACTTCCTTGTAGCTGTACTATTGTAATCTAACTTTGTCCTCCTGGGTCACATAGCCAGTCCGCTGTAGGTGGCTATCACAAGCAAGTCACTGAAAGAACAAAACACCAGCCCATCACATAACCCTATTTATATGTATTGCTTGTGACCCATTGGTTCTTTCCAGTCGAGAAAACTAACACAGCCTTTAAAAATATTCGTGATGCAGAAGAATAGATTTGCAAGTAAGCCATTAGCTAAATAACTTGCCCAGTGGTAAGAACTATATATATGGCCGGCATCAAATCAGCAACTCTAAGCATTAGTAACTTTTCCCCATTACTTGTCACTCATCTGATAGATTTATTATTAAGAATATGTTTATCAATCCATAGCAAGATACTTTTAGTAATATCTGTATAAGCATTAATCTTTTTTTTATTTGTGAAGTATTAGTCCTTCTTTATAGAGATAGGGCTACACGGCAGCTTGCCCTAGCTACGGAGCAGGAAGGCATAGAATGTCTGAAAAGCTCCCCCTCTGTTCAGAATATGAAACGACTGCAAATGATAGGTACCTTGGTATATATAGCGCCATAAATGCATGTTCGTTTCTTATATCTACGCAATTTTATCTTCATCTATGCACCCATTGATTCTTTATATATCTAAAAATGAGGTAGTAGGGGTGACTGCAGCCGATACGGAGTTCGCTACTTATTGAATAATCTTTTTGTATGTAAAGCTCTTGCTAGCTGAGGAACCGGACCTTCTTAGCAGCGCTAAGTATATACTTTCATACAAAACTTCCAATCCTGGACTATAGGATCAAAGAAGAAAATAGGAGGTAGCAGGAACCCTGACCAGACCATTTTATTCTAAAATAAAATAGCCAGGTGGCCCGCCCTGTGTTTTTTATTGAATAAGTTAACCATTTCTACATTTTCAAGGATATGAGGGGTGGCGGGGTGAGACCAGCGTGGATAGGTGAGACAAGGACCAGGGTGCCGGTGAGGAGTCGAGCGGCGGTAGCGAGGCATAAAGCAGCGCGCTGCAAGCCCTAACCCGGAAAATCGACCACCTACGATTCAACAATAGATGCTACTAAATATTAAACAGAGGGTGAGACTAGCGGTGCCTGTCCCAATCTAGTTTGTGCGACCTGCTGCTATAAGGTGCTTGCTTGTATCTGTGGTGTGACGTGGCGCTCGAGTTCGTCTTTCGCAAGGCTCTCGCAAGGCTCTGGCCGCGATTGAAAATTTCCTTCTAAAGAGCAATGTGCGCTTCGACTGAGCAACCCTACAGTAATTCATTGGAACCACTCCCTTGCATTCCAATCATTTCTTTCATATGTTAGATCGAGGTCGTAAGTCTTGAACGAGTCGATGCGATACCGGAAATCGAACCTTTCATCCTAACCGCGGTGTCAGACTCGACACAACGGCGGCGTGACGCTCGAGTACCCAGCGGAGATATCAAACAGTGGTTATAACCGCAGGGATGTCAAGAAAATTCTCTCCCGATGACTATACTGTGGGGTGGATTTGTGCTCTTCCTTGTGAAATGGCTGCGGCTAGGACCATGTTCGACGAAGTCCACAGCGACCTGAGATATCATCCAGATGATAACAACACATATCTCTTTGGGAGGATCAGCGAACACAATATTGTCATAGTACTCCTAAATAAAGGATTGCAAAGTATCTCTCCTGCTCGGACAGTTGCAAATCAGATACAAGATAGCTTCAGATCAGTACGTTTCTGGTTGATGGTAGGTATTGGCGGAGGAGTGCCCAGTGAAAAAGCCGATATTCGACTGGGTGATATTGTGGTCGGTATCCCGACATCTAACTCTGAGGCAGTGGTGCAGTATGATGGTAAAACTACGAAAGAGGGCTATGGAGAGCGTATAAGCACACTCAAAAAACCACCTAAATTACTTCTGACTGCAGTTGCCAGCCTACGAGCAGACCATTATTCGGGGAAAAGTCAAATTCCGAATTTCCTTTCAGAGATACCAGACCAGTATCCTGCTATTTCAACTAAGTTTATGTACTGTGGTCAACAGCAGGATCTCTTGTTTGCTGCAGACTATGATCATGTTAGGTCTAAACATGCATGTGAGGATTGCGACAGGAGCAGACTGATAGTTCGACCTTCTCGTATTGACAATAGTCCTATGATTCATTACGGGCTAGTCGCTTCAGGGAAAGAGGTAATAAGGAATGGCCATACTAGGGATCGACTGGCAAAAGACCTTGGAGGTATTCTCTGTTTTGAGAGTGAAGCAGCTGGACAAATGGATAACTTCCCATGCCTGGTGATCCGCGGCATCTGCGACTATGCCGATTCGCACAAGAATGGGAATTGGCAGTGGTATGCGGCAGCAACAGCGGCGGCATATACCAAAGAACTTCTTTCTGTGATACCTGTGACATCAGATGCTAGCAAAGACCAACGAGTATTTTTCATGGACGCCTTAAAGTTTCCTCAAATCGATTCCCGCCGAACGACTATTAGGACCGCTCATCCCAAAACATGCAACTGGCTGTTCAGCAACTCGGATTATCAGGACTGGCTCGACTCTAACAAAATCTCTCAACATCATGGCCTCTTATGGATCAAAGGGAAGCCAGGCACTGGAAAATCGACAATAATGAAGTTTGCCTTTGATCATACTAAAATACAAATGAAGAAAGAAACAGTTACTATTTCTTTTTTCTTCAATGCAAGAGGTGGATATCTGGAAAGGTCAGCAATAGGGATGTATCGATCCCTGTTGTATCAGCTGTTGGAAAAGGTTCCTGAGCTTCAGAAAATCCTTGATCCCCTTGGATCACCCCCGGACAGCAACGAGAATCACCAATGGAACATTGAGATACTTAAGGATCTGCTCCAGGACGCGATATTGCAATGCAGGCAGCGACGTATAATGTGCTTTATTGACGCTCTAGATGAATTCGAGGAAGATCAGGCTCGAGATATAGCGAAGTTCTTTGAGGATCTGGGGGAACTTTCAGTCTCAGCCTATTTACGTATTTGCTTCTCTAGTCGACACTACCCACAGATCACAACCAGGAAATCACAGCAGCTGGTTCTGGAGTGGCAGGAAGGTCATAATCAAGATATAGCCAACTATATCCAGAACAAGTTAAAAGTTGGGTCTAGGAAGGAAGCTTATGAAGTGAGGATGAGAATACTTGAAAAGGCATCTGGTATTTTCTATTGGGTTGTTATTGTTGTCTCAATACTCAATGAGGAGTATTCTCGGGGTGGCCTTAAGCTTTATAAGAGGCTTCAGGAGATCCCAAATGAAATAACCGACTTGTGGAGACACACCTTAATAAGGGATAACCAGGACATGGGGACAGCCTTCCTTTGTCTTCAATGGATATTGTATGCAAAGCGACCACTGAAGCCGGAGGAGCTTTATTATGCAATTTTATCGGGAGAAGATCCTGATATGTTAACTGATCGGAGTCTCGAGGGTATGACTAAACAAAAGATAGAAAGGTTTCTAATACATTCCTCAAAAGGACTCGCTGAGGTGACGCGAACAGAGGATCGAACTGTTCATTTTATTCACGAATCAGTGCGAGACTTCCTTCTCAAAGAAAACGGACTTCGTGACCTTTGGTCTGAATTTGTGGACAAAGGGGACAACTTTTCGAGTTTTAACTTCTCAAGTTTGAGTCATGAGCAGCTCAAGAAGTGCTGTTACAATTATATGAAGATTGACACCTCAGAGCACCTTCCTGCCAATACACCACTACCAACTGCACAATCAGCGGAAGCTGCGAATCTCCGTCAATTGATAGCTAAAAGGTTTCCGTTTATTGAATATGCAGTACACAACGTGCTCCATCATGCTGATATTGCAGAGGGTGGCGGTGTCTCACAAGATACCTTTCTAGAGAACTTTGCTCTGAGGGACTGGATAAACCTCGACAACCTTTTCGAGAGACATGAGATACGTCGCCACACACCTAAAGCGAGTCTGTTATATATTCTTGCTGAGAAGGACTTACCAAATCTCATAAGGATCCACCTAAGACGAATCTCGAATATAGATATTCAAGGGGAACGTTACTGCTTCCCAATATTTGCAGCCTTGGCTAACCGCAATGAAAATGCGGTTAGAGCGCTTCTAACATCAGATACCAACCTGCAGCCCAACAGTGATGTACAGCAGAATATTTACTCCCAGAGTAACCAAGACTTGAGCGCACTTCTCGGATATGGACGTGAAATCAAGCCCCGAAAGGATCGGACCTTACTATCTTATGCGGCGGAATATGGCGATGTCCCTACCGTACAGCAGCTTCTTGTCACTGGTCGAGTCGACCCGGACTGTAAGGATTCTAATGGACGAACGCCGCTGTCGTACGCGGCAGCGAACAAGCATGAGGCGGTGGTTAAATTGCTGCTCGCGAGGGGGAGAGTCGACTCCAAGGTTCCTGAAGCTGGACCACCTACAGATTCAGGTTACGCCTCTACCATGGCCAGCAAATTGAATGTTGATTCATATTGGCCTACAGATGATGAATATATGAGCCAAATAACCAATGTCGCCGGCGACGCACAAGTCGGAACCTACCCAAAATCTGATGACGCCCGCACAGTCTATTCTGATGCATCAAGTCTGCCCAGTTTTCAAATAGAGGGATTCATCAAAGAACTAGCTGATAGCCTGGTCAGCAAAGTACTACCAGAGAAGGTGGATAATGCGGTGTTGGAGAAAATCCTAGAGGTACTTCCTCAATTGCTTAAAGCTTTTGCGCTTCGGCTTGGGCACCAAGCACCGAGTCAGATGCATCGTGACGTTATGTTCTTCGTTCATAAATATCGGAGGTAGGTCTTAAATACCCAAGGGATACTATTCACTCCGTTGGGTTGCTTGTCTTTACTAAATTCTATGGTTCCTCAGTGCCGTGGTCGACTCGATTAGATCAAGATATCTCAGTGAGGGGGAAGATAGTGATATTGAAACCAGCGATGCCGACGTAGTCTCGCTGAGCAACAAGATGAGCCACTGGTATGAAAAACTGGAGGATACCGAGAATAACAGCGTTCCGTCCGAGCTTCCATATGACATTCCAGAAGATAGTCAACAAAGGGGCTCTATTCACGCAGTGATGGATGATGCTGATCAAGAGAATGTCTACGACGCAGAATCCCTGAGGTCTGGTGATCAGGATGACATACTTGAACATGAGGATATAAATACCACGGAGCTGCTGGCATACCGGGATTTTATATATAAAGAACCTGCGTACGAATGGCTTTTGGCATGTTTGCATCGGGCGACGCTTCTGACACCATCTGAACAAAACTGCATAGACGCAATCAGGGCAGGGATTGTTTCCTCCCTCCCAAGATCTCATAAACTCAGTAGACGCCAGCCCTCGACTACATACAGAGTTATCTTTCGTATTGACTGGGATCCGCGAGCTTTTATCAAGGAGCAAGGCTACGAAGAGGAACCAGCCGACGTGATTGAAAGGGTAATTACTCTTACCGGCTCTCAAAAAGATGCACAGGCCCTTGTTTGTATGAAGTACCTCGAACAGATGTGGCCGCTTGCTGCGAAGTATATTATCGAGCTAGTTAAAGATGTTGTTCGCAGTGAACCAGGGTACCAGGCACACATGTAAGTTCTTACACATAAAGTCTCCATTATTTATTTTAACCATGCTTCCAATAGATATCGACGTGATCAAACTGAGATTACCGCATGGATCGAAGATCGTCAGTTCATAGTCGAGGCTGTCGGTACTGAAGACTTCATCGTCGAGGTCGGCCAGCAATTTGCGTGGCTTGGAGCTGCTCTTCGTTCGTCCTCATGGGACCAAGGGGTCGCCTACTGCACGCCAAATATTACTTACATGCCCGGCTATCACAGTGCGAAAGATAGGACTCGTTCCTCGGGACTCTTCTACAGCATTGAATTCACCATGCGGAAAGGAGAACCACTTGTCAATGGTCAATGCTGGCAAAGCATATTTCGAAATCCAGTTGTCGTCAATGGCTATCCTATATTAAATAGGCCTGAGTCTGAAACAGGCCTAGAACTTCCACTCAACGTTATGGCGGCCCTAGCTCAAACCCGATATGCAACATTTTTTGGTGGGAAGCTATATATGAAGGGCTTTAGCACCATGCTGGTTCCAACTAAAGTAGTGAGAGACATGGTAATTTGGCACCTGCTCTTTAATAAGGATGGAAGTCACATATCCTACATAGATCTTCGTGTTGAAAAGATTCCGGGGTTCTACCCTGTTAATATTAGGACTTTTCATTTGCAATCAGCACGGCATGTCCTTGGTTGGTGTTCGGATGTCAAGTACTATGCTGGTAAGCCAACTGAATACTATTTTAACAAGTCGTTGTCTTGCTGACGCATATTACCGGATAGGTTCTCCATACGCTGATTATGCTATCAATTGGTCAAGTCTTGATAAGCCGTATGAGGGCTGTGACTTCGCAAACCTCTCAGTTGCCCGTGGGAAGTTTATTACGACTGAAATGGGCGCTGCTATTGGCAACAAGGATCGAGCTGTTATCGGACAAGCAGACACATATCTACTGCAGCTGAATAATATTTCCAAAAAGCATGTCGTGTTATATGATGTCAAAGACAGACGAGCGTGGCTTGTTGATGGGGCAAGTGCTTTATTGCATCTCGTTCGAGCTTCTCTAAAAGAGAATGAGAATGACAACCTCAAGGACAGTTTCCTTTTTAAGTGGGAAGAGATGATGGAAGCGCCTTCCGCACTGTCAGGGACGAGGGCTGCTATAAACGTGCTTATGAATAAGGGCAACAGATACCTGAAACTTTACATCAACACGGACGGTGGATGGGATGAAGATTTGGAAAAGAAGTATAACAAAGAGCATTTGTCGTCAAATCGACAGACTACCTATTTCCACTTCAAAGATAGAGTGGAGCAGATCTATTGTATTTTAGAGCAATGCTTCGATTATCAACTCCAGACGAATATGGGCAGCCGTCCTGGACCTGAGGTGAACAAAATAAAGCGGCCCTGCGTCCTGGAGGGATTTGATTTTATGGATATAGCTACGGACGAGGACCATTTTTTGCCTCGTGTAATCACTCTTTCATCGACAGACACAGGCTGGATCAACTTTACCAGAGCTATTGACGCAATAACGTTGTTTGGCCATGGATTCGGCGAGCTGATCAAACCAACCGATACAACTGGGCTTTGTCCGTCCTGGATCGAGGTCCCCGGTGGGAAAGACTACCTCACTGTCGGTGTCTCCCATATCATGGAAATTTTGAGGAAAAAAGGAAACAAAACTGACCAGCCTTGGAAGGTTGTCGAAGGAATCTTTTGGCATAATCCAGACAAGATATTCGACACCTGTAACTGCACAGGGAACATCTCTCCAGGAAGATATTGTGATCGTGCACAAGCTCTTATCCCTAAGCATTTTCGGAACCTCTTAGGTAACACCATCAGCAGCCCCCTTGAGCTGAAGGACAGTGGTGCAGTGATCTTCAGTCACAGTTGGAAATCTGCGCACTCTGAAGAGTTTGATCTTTCTAAGGAAGCAAACTTCGCATTGGCGTTCGAACAGTTTGGCAGCCCATACCCGGACAGTGGATTAGGACAGAGCCTGAGCTCGTCGTCGAGCCAAGATAAAGGCATTAGCACGGGTACTCTAGAAAAGCGACCATATGGCTCTTCAAATGCATTGGATCGTCCTTCGAAAAGTCTCATTCTTGATGATGTTAACGTGCTTGCGACTGATGATCCGCCTTTAGCCCTTTCATCCTTGGGCAGAAGTGGGCAGCACATAGAGACAGGGGTGGACACTTCACATGGAAAACTTTCCGAGATTATCTCCACAAATAAGGGCAAGCACACGAGTCACGGGCATGGTACGAACAATCGACCATCCGAGGAAGACTACACAGTAGGCTGGATATGCGCGATTGGGATAGAACTGCAGGAGTCACTGGCTATGTTCGATGAGCTATACGCTAAAGGATATGGACATGGGGCAGACAACAATCTCTACATACTAGGTCGAATAGGCCACTACAATGTCGTTATGTCCTGTTTGCCGAAGGGGCAGTACGGGACATGTTCTGCAACTAAAATTGCGACGCGAATGATGAACAAGTTCCCGAAGATCAAGATAGGTCTAGTAGTAGGGATCGCAGGAGGATTGCCCAATGAAAAGGATGATATTCGGCTTGGTGATGTGATTGTCAGTACACCAGACAAGCAACATGGAGGTGTGGTGCAATACGACATGGGAAAGGTCACCATAGATGGATTCCAGCGCACTGGTCATTTGAATGCTCCTCCTGAAAAGCTGTTGGCTGCTTTGAATATGATGCCTTCTCATGGCACTACGATCAAGAAACTCCCTTCTGTCTCTTACCCAGGTGAAAGATTCGATAGGCTGTACAAGCCTACCTACACGCATGTGGCTGGTAATAAAACATGCAAGGATTGCGATGGACAGCAACTACTAGAACGAGATCCTGGTAATCGGGGAGACGGACCGCATGTTTTCTATGGAACAATAGCATCGGGTAACTATGTTATCAA
Source organism: Penicillium sp. OUCMDZ-019 (assembly GCA_011750695.1). Classification (NCBI taxonomy): domain Eukaryota; kingdom Fungi; phylum Ascomycota; class Eurotiomycetes; order Eurotiales; family Aspergillaceae; genus Penicillium; species Penicillium sp. OUCMDZ-019. The sequence goes on along the minus strand of WTTZ01000020.1, from coordinate 118,362 downwards.
GGACGCAGCAACTAGGGATATGCTTGTACAGAGGCATCAAGTTTTGTGTTTTGAAATGGAAGCTGCTGGTCTGATGTGCACCGACTTCCCTTGTCTAGTCATCCGAGGGATCTCTGATTATGCCGATTCTCACAAGAATGATGAATGGGCCTCTTATGCTGCTGCAGCGGCCGCGACATATGCTAGAGACTTACTTTGTACCATTCCAGGGGAGATTGGGAATTTCATGGAGTCCTAGTTCAACTGTGATTGAAATTGTGAGCACAAGTTGCAGTAGGTACCGTTCGTACTTGCGCTCAAATTTTGGCCTTGCGAGTTGATATCTTGTTTAAGTGGAGGAAATCTCTTGTGAAGATAATTCAACACTATGCCTCGATTGGGTAGGGCTCCTGTTTATAACCTTGGAATAAGGTGTATAATGAAGTATAGGTTTTTTTTGTAAAAAAAAAGGATGCTATATAAATATATAAATGAGACAGGGGCACGACCTATCTAATCCAACAACCACCAAAAACAGTCTCGAGACAAACAAAGTGTTATTTATACATACCTCACCTGCCTTTTCATTATAAATCTGAAATACTGTCACAATCCATCAATGATGTGTTGAATATTGCAATACTGAAGGTCTGCTCGCGCCTCGCGGCCAGTATGCCCCTAGTAACAAGGCGGTTCACAGACATAGTCGAAAACGACAATGTTGCCAAGGACATATTTTGGGGTTTGTTTGAGTCGAGATTATGATAATGACACTTCTTAGCCCATTATTGATGGGCATCAGATAGAGAGAGCTAAGTAGTTGATTTCTTTAGAGATGTTTGTCTATCGACTAGGTAGGTATATAGGGAGGTTTCCATCCCATTTGACATTCTTGGATAGCAATATTGCTGCAATGATGAGAGAAGGGATAAGGATGAGGATAATGATAAGCATAGGTAGGGTTAAGACTAGCAAGAGGATATCTTCACCAAAGAGAGAGGGACCTTCATGCACAGAAAGAATACGCATAACAAAAAAGTGACAACACAGTATATATAGTTTGGACAAATATTTGGTATCATAAATAACAATAACAATAACGCAAACACGCAAAAGCCCGAGAAAGAGAGAAAGAAAAAAGTAAAAATATCAGAAAAGCAATCATGTCACTGTTCATAAAACGGCTCATGCAGGCTGTCTTTCCATGCCTCCTGCTCGTGTCATGACCGGCGGTGGTCCAGCACGATGATATGAAGGCGCAACTTCTCCGAGATGATGGTTCCGATTAGCAACTCTGCCTAGCGATGGTCGCACGGTAGCAGAGGCAGCGGTCTCGTTATTCAGATTTATTCGGCCCAATTCGATGGGAATGTGCTCCGACATAATGGGCATATCTCGGAATCGTCTTGTGTGTTGCTGATGTTGGTCATAGATTCGCGACATCGATGCTGCCGAGATACCGTCGTCGTCTTGACATTCAGGTAATGCGACGGTGCAGGCACCAAGAGTTCGAGATATGTCTTCTAGAATCACTTGCATTGGCGAAATGTATGCGGTGCGACTCTTCTCAGACCATGCGAGAACGTGGCCGCAAACTCGTCCGGTGGATGCTTCAAAAACCCAAGCTCCGGAATCGCCAGGCACTATACAAATAAGTTAGCAGGTGGTAGCATGGAAATTATGATTGAAAAATGTTTTACATACCTCCAAAGCCTCCATTAACACAGAAGCTGGTGGAAAATGACTGTCGTCCGTGTAATTTCACCAGAGTCATTGCCGGCGATATCCGTCCGCTTTGGTAGCCGCTTGTCCGGCCATAGCACTGCACATTGAGACCTCCAAGTTCCTCGACTCTGGCTACCTTGGTGAGATATATTGGCGCTCCTCCGGTAGGCTGCACATTACGTTGTTGGTTTTGTCTGGAAACGGCGTTGACCCTCCGGTTCGTTGGTTCAGCGATGACATTTCTAGCGTCCATGCGACCCTCGTTGAGTTGTATCAATGCCCAATCAATCTCGTGCTTGACGCCCTTCCTGGTCCAGCGGCGTAGTCCAGATGATGCATGTATATAGCCAAGACTGTGTGATGCAAGATGTTCATCGTCCCTATCTTCGAGAGAGGGAAAGAAATCCTCATGAACGTCATCAATCGCAGGTTGAGTGACTAGTAACTGCGGCTCATCATCCGGTTCCACGCCAGCAGTATCTCCGATTGATGCTGAGTCTGCCTCATCGTACGGGTCATAAAACTCGTCCTCATCTGAAGATTCATCGTCAGAAAGCCAGTAGTCCCCTTCCTGCGATGCTGTATCGTCCTCATCTTCTGAGACCTCGAATTCGAGATCAGTTTCTGGATCTCTGTCGCCCCATGTGGAGACAAAATCATCAGGTGCTAAATTAAGACTCCCAGCTGCGTTAGCAGAAGACCGCTGCAGAGTCTCTGCTCCATCTTCGTCATCATCCTCATCGTCACTGGGTGCCTCGAGCATGTGATGGACAGTCATACCAAATGGCATACCATCAATCAGAACGGCGCCGCCATATGAAACAGGGGGTAGATGCTCTTCATTCTTGAAAGCACCAATTGAAGCCCCACAAATGGGCTTCTGCTGATAATGCGGATTCAAGTCAGGCTGAGTGAAAACAGGTTCGGTGGCATTGTTTGAGGTCGAAGAATGCGCCTGACGTCGTCGCCGCTTTGGAACCTTTGATCTGGTCACATCGCCGCGAAGTACAATCAAGTCCCAGTCCTGTTCAACTTCGAAGTATTTTTTAAGAATGGCTCGAACCTTCTTGACATTCGAACATGTCACGCAGATGGTCGTTTTGGCAGTTTCCACGCTTTCACCGGTCATCATTAAGGAGGCGGTGCAAGACTCAGAAGAATCCTTGAGAATCTTATGCAGAAGCTTGCTGAGTTTGGGCATTGTAAAGAAATTCCACTGGTTAAGGTGCTCTTGCGGAATTTCTGCGTTTGCCAGTTTCTTCACAGTTCGCTTCTTGACCTTCTTGTCTGTAGCCTCACTCACCGCATGTATGGCTTTGCTGTCCTGGTATTCATTCTGAATGAGTTGATGTTCCATCGGTAGACTGGGTTGAGGCCATGATTCGGTCCCAATGGGCTCTGGCTCTGACTCTAGATCACGGCCAAGTGCTAGGGGTAGACAATCATCTAGATCCACATCAGGCGGGGGAGAGAAAATGTCGATTGCGCAGCATTGAGAAAGGATTTTGCTCATCGTGAAAATAAAATTGGCGGAGAAAGCAAATTGGCTGTCGGGCTCTGCAAATTCCAGAGTCGGGTATGTGAACACCCTGGGTACTCTCAACGCCAGATCGGCCATTGGTTCTGTTGATAGTTGGAAGTTCGGAGCATCGAGACAGAGCTGGACAACATGCAAGTACGCATTTCCGCATTTTGACGCCAACTTCTTGATATAAACATTTTCAATCCGCTGTTTGAACATGGCATTGTTGTATTTCATCTTCCAAAGACGGCTGATTGGTGCCCAAAGGCCAATCTCCAGAAGAACCAGTCCCAAGGAATAGAGATCATAGGTCCAAGCCGCCTCGTCATCGAGCAGTCGTTTATCGTCAGGGTGACGATACATGCTTGAGGAAAGAGGTTCAGGAGTTGGCTCATTGCCGGAGAACTGGGCAAGCGAGGTGAGGTAGGGATGTCGCAAGTCTTCAATCAAATTGCCAATCTCATCTTGACCGGAATTTTTTAAACCTGGGAAGACAAGAATGTTGCTGCTATTAATATTTCCATGGACGATATTCTGACTCCGCAAATGTAAGACCGACAAAATGAGGTTATAAGCAAGACGGAATCGGCTTTCCAGAGTCGGTACTGGGATATCCTGGTGTTCTTCTCCAGAGTGGAACAGAGAGACCAAAGTCTTCGGCTTCAGTTCCTTGAGGAGATTGCTAGGATTGCTCAAAAATGGGAAGTAATCCACCGGCATCTGATATACGAATGCGTACCGCGCATTAGACATGTCGATATAATAGCCGAGAAACCGTAACAATCCTAGGTGTGACACTCGAGAATTCTCCACCAATTGATCTAATGAACGGTGTATCTTCTCCAGCCGGTGGGCTGCGGGTATTGTCACGGAACTTTGAGACTCCAGCATCATAGGCGTGAATTCGACGAGAATGGGAATAGTCGATTCTTTAGTCAGACCAGTCATGAAGGGCGTGGCCGTGGTCTGGACACGACCGATGATTCGGGAGTTTGTGGATGCCGCAACTTGCTCATACGGCGGAGGGCTCTTCGCGTGGGAGGCGCCGGAGAGCTGTAGAGTCGACCGGTCGATGAAGAGATGCTTGGTTGAGGCGAAAGAGTCTGTTATTTGACGTTCTGCAAAGACAGGCCCCCTCATCAATGGGTTCGGAAGTGCATGGAAATTCGAATATGGCGACACATCAATCCTTTCTTGTTTATGATACGCAGTCTTTCCCTTCCTATCAACTGGACTCTCAACAAAGGACTTCGATAACGGAAGTGGCGGTTTTGAATCGGCAGACATCGATCGGTGAGACTCTGCTGCCAATTTCGAAATTTTCGGAACCGAGGTCTGAGAACGCGATTTGACCTTGCCGGACTGCTGCTCCGCCGACGAAGCCATACTCATGGTCATATTCCGCCGGGATTGCGATAAATCATAAAGGGTATCAATGCACGATGTCAAGTCGTCCAGCAAGCTGTAGGAACGCTTTATATCCTCCTCCGTCCAGTGAGATTTACTCATCAAGACTTCTTTTGGCAGCTCGCCACTGTCGGTTTTTGGCGGCAACGCCGGGGCTTCGCCGTGTTGTAACCGTTCAGCTTCGTTGAGAATCTCCTGTATCGAGGACATAACACTAGCGACTACATCGCTGAAACCCGCTTCTGTTAAAGACTCGTCGATGTCGTTCGGTTGCGCGGCGTTCGAGTCGCTCCAGTCGAGGCCCCACGCGAGTAGCCTGTCCTTTTGTGTGCGATAATTGCGATGTAAAGCCACTAGCTCTGGATCATCGGTGCTTTTGGCCGCAGTTGTGACGCTCTCGCAAGATGTTTTGGTGTCTGTGTACATCTTCGTCAGACGTCGTTGGAGGAAAGACCCTCCTTGGCGAAGAACAGACATTGTGGCAACAGGTCTAAGACTCGCACACCTGAATCAACGTCTGTGTTAGAAGGAGGGCATGGATGGACTGCAGATGATGATGACGGGCGATAATTGGGCGGTGACGCTCTTTATACGCAGGCTCCGAAAATCTGAAGTTGAAGCCTGGCAAGGCTACTGTTTAAGCAGAGGGCGATCGTTAATTCTGTTGCCTTATCGCTGGGCCAATAGGAAGCATGCACTGGGTGAGTGCCGGGTGGGTCACGGGGGGTTAAGAGCGGGGGCTAGGCGGCGCTACGTACCAAAGCGGTAATATTACTTACAGTCCGCCCTATACTTAGCAACCACGCTGTGCCAGTGTGGCGCATGACGCATGAGTCATGACTAGGCAGTCATCCATACAGAGTTGCGTACCTAGGTACTCGTGGAGGCAGACGTAGTAGTCAAGGCAGCAGAGGCTATGAACATTCTGGAAGGAAAATAGAATGAGCTTATTGCTACAGTAGAATAAAATCCACCTCTATGTACATTCAATGAGGCCGGTGGCTTTCCCATAGCTGAGCGGACCAAATTCAACCCATCCGCCATGCGATTTGCATACATTAAAAATGATGAGGACAAAAGAATGCAAAAGTAAAAAGAACCCAATCCCTGCAAGTATGCATGCTCTATGATGTGCTCAGACGCACCCCTGTCACATCCCTAGCTCTTTTTTCTCCCAAATTATGCAAGCGCTCGCCGATCAGGTACACCTCGTCGCGGATATTCGCTCGCCAGACGCCAATCTGTTTCCGGAGTAGATAGAATCCGTAGATCAACAAACAGGCTGCGAGAGATGCAGGGTACGAATAGCGATATACGCTCGACTGGACATCCGAGGCCGAGTGGGGGAAAACTGTTGCGTTGGCGATGAAACCAAAAAATAATGGCAACGATACAGCCAAGAATGACAGGATGAGGGCTGGTAAAATAAGCGCGCGAGTAGCCAGGCGTGTATTGGGTCGTAGCCAGTCATCACGCGCTATTGTGTTGAGAGCAGTTGCAAGCCGGGAGGTAGACCTCCATTGGATAAAAATGTAAACCATCTGCACGTAAAGAACGCCTAGGGTCCAGTCCTGAATGAAATGTATGACATGTGCTTCTTCCTGGGGATGCATGTAAGTTTGCACAGGAATAAACACGTAGAGCTCTGTAAGAAATGCACTCAGAGTTGGAATCACGAAGACAAATGCTGCTGTCAGATACACCAATCGCATGACACGGAGTATGATCTCGGTAGCCTCGCTTGCTGCTTGACCGGGGTTTGATAGCATGGGCTGCACGCTCTCTTGCAGTTTTCTGTACCCAGATTTCATATAGACAACTGCGTATGCAGTGCCCACTGAAATGGAGATACCGACAGAAAATGCGTAAATGTCGTTCATTCTAACGAATTGTGGAAAAATTGACGAAAGCAAGCGGCGGCCGATAACCAGTGGCAAGATGGTCACACCAATTCCTGTGACTGCTGCAAAGACCCAAATCATGAAGATGAAAGTGAAAATTCGTAGCCGAAAATGTGGCGGAACATAGACTAGGGTGAACATCTCATTCTTTTTGCCATGTAAGCCCTCTTCGCTGTCTGCAGTATTGCCCACGCGTTCATTGTCTTCAGTCACCTCAAGGAAAACCTTGATTCCCTTGGGAATACGAACTTGATCTGAGGCTGGAGCGCGCACGAACTTTCCATCACGAAGGAATAGTATCTTGTTGCCTTTCTCTTCGGCAGTTTTCCGATCTTCATCAGTAACGATTGGGTTCTCGACATCGCCTTGCTTTCCGGACAAGAGATCGCCCCACGTACGGCCAACGTGATGTCCCTCTTCGTCCTTGTGTCTCTCCCCGAGAAGGAACTGCGATAGTCGTAAAAATCGAGCACACCTGTGAAACCACCAATCGTACATGTTATGCAGGGCGTCTGATGGCTTCAATGCTCGCAAAATAACAGGCATGACGAAGTTGTAGAATAGCAGATCGACTGGGAATTCAAGTATCGGTGTGTTTGATGACCAGTGGATTGGAAGTACTCCGTCGAAGGTATATGATAAGCCCCAGACCACACCACCCAGACAGATGATCACTAAACCGCCATAAACCAAGGCAGAGAATGCAATCTTTCGTAGCTGAGTAATTATATCGCGCTCCAAAACATCGCGCACTGGATGGAAGGTGGGATCATCGGGATCACGTATGAAGTCTATGCATGGTTAGCAACAATACATATCAATGATCAGAGAGTATTTTGAACTTACAAAGTACGCCGGTTCTCATTATTTTGCGGCACATGGATACAAAGAGAGCAAAATGGAACATGTAACATGTTCCTATGAACCAGTGCACAAATAATGAGGTGAGTGGTGTTGATAGGGTAAAGCCAAGTCTCGAGGTAAAAGTGGCATTTTCAAATAACGGCATCAAAGCCAGGTCTAGCAGCAGTCCGGAGTAAAGCGGGAAGACGAGCATTTCGATACCGATAATGAGAATTACCTTCATGACGCCACCGGCTTGATGTAGTATTTCGGCGACAACACCTTCGGGTCTCTGTGCGCGGTTCATGCCAGTGAAAAAGCCAGTAACTCGCAGGTAGAAAATACCAAGAAGAGATGCGAAAACATATCCGATGATGATAGCAATGACACGGTCTTGTGTGTCCCAGCGGGCGAGATCATAGTCAGGCCGAACGAGAAATGAAGTATCATTGTCCCACTCTGACTTGCCATAGATTGAAAATAGAGATGTTACATAGTCAATAACTTCATCCTTAAAACTCGTGATAGTGGTCAGGTCAACTTTGGAAGCCGCAAGCATCATGTCGACCCTGTCATCGCGAGAAAGAAGCTTGAGAGGTATGTCATACAAGACCAATTTCATCCCCTCGAAGCATAACTCGAAGAATTTGGAAATGCGAGCCTCATGAATGCGTAGTGCCTGATGCGCAAGGACCGAGAACATGGGGAGATCGGTATCGTGGAAGTCAAAAAACCCACCTAAAACCCTTTTGAGTCTCTGGCTGCTACCATCAATGAGAGTCAATGATGTATGTGTGAAGGAGGTGCCTTGAGGTATTCGGTCTAATAGCGGTATGACTCCAGCCAGCGGCCGTAGAAGGTTCCTTATCATGAGACTAACCACCCACAAAACGTACCCGACACTGCCTATGAGAGAATCGACAATTACGTCGGCAGTTATAGAGAGCATCGCCAGAGGAACCCTGACCATGAGTCGAATCGGGCTTGTAAAGAAAACCAAGGCAATCTTTCCCCAGAGGTAGGGTAACCAGATACCGACTGCTATCGTGAACGAAATGAGGAGAGCGCTGAAAACACCATTCTGCAGGAGCCCAAAGATCGGGCCTTGTATGCCTATCAATTCAAGGATTCCTTCGAAATCGTCGCCTTCATCCACGGCATCCGCGTCATTGTCTGCTTGGGGCACTGCCGGTTCTCGCCATGGATTAGGAGCTGCTGCATCAACACCATTTTGCCTGTTTGGCAATGGGACGAAAGGTGCCTCTAAAGCAGGATCTTCGACGACATGCTCATCATCCTGTAAGTGAGCCCCAGGCTCTTCAGGAGCAGCAAGGTCCCCCCAAAACCAATCGAAGACACGATTTGTCAAGCTTTGTTGAGAGCCCTGGTCATTTTCGCTGGACTGAGCCGTATTGTCATTATTATTTGCAATAGCGGCATCAGCAACTACTGGAGGAGGCTCGGTAGCTGCCGTTTGATTGACGGGAGTGGGCTCAGTCTCGGTAGCTGTGATTTTGTCAGAAGCCGGAATTTCCTCTTCTTCTTCCTCTTCCTCTCTTATTGACCAATCATTCCAGTTGTCGGGAACATTAGAGAAATCAACATTGTCCTCCTGAGAATGTACACTATGCAAGGGCTCCAAATGAGCAGATGTCAGATCTCTGTATGCGTAATCTGAGTCTGCATCATCAAACACATTGGAGGTTGAACTGGCTTGATATCCAAAATCAGATGGGCCTTCCTCCTCAACAGTCTCATCATCATGACCTCGGAAACCAAAGTTAATCGAAGTAGGACTGCGCGACGTGTTTGCTCGTTTTAGAGTTGTCATGGCATTTACAATCCAGCCCAGCTCGTCTTCTCGACCTTCCTCTCGTATGATGCGCAAAATTTCATCAGGATTTCCTTCGCCCCGATTCCAAAAGTCCTTGAATGTTTCTATGCCAGGCCAGGTGTGATTTCCTGATTCATTCACCGTCTCTTCAATCGTTCGTCGAATACTCGAAGCATCGTCTAGAGCATTTCTTGTTCGCAACGTTGGTCGAGAACCTGATGCCCGGGTTTCGACCGTGGGACGAGAGTCAACAGGATTAAATTCCGGTGAGCCAAGCGAAGTCCAAAGCGAACCAGTACTAGGACCTTCTTCATCATTAATTGCATATTCGTATGCATTTGACTCGCTTTCGGGCCGCTCAAAATCCATATTTTCATCAGCAATTGGCTCGGGAGCCTCAGCAACATCGCGAGGCCGGTTGTCGGCTTGATTGTGATTCTCGGCCATCAATCGGACCACAGCGTCCCGCTCTTCCTCAGCAAGGTCGACAGCTGGTTGTTGCTGAACAACCCACTCGCGAATCAGAAACACCAATATGAAAGAAACAACCACGAGCAGTGTAATCAATTGACCTTCTAATGTATCAATAACAATATTGTTCACGGTCGGTGACGGTGTCAGAGAATTGAGGAAGGTGACATTTGACAGCCATGACGGTTGACGGGAACGTAGAGATGGGGTAGAAGAGATTTGGCTGGCGTTGCCTCCACCAGAGGTTGAAATAGTCGGAAGGAAGATATTTAAGAAAACCCGTTTGGCGATGGCGAAGCCTAATGGCTCTTCAGTGGACATATTTAAAATCGATGTTACGGGTGATAAAACTCCAGGTAGCATGTTTGCGACAGCCTGGGTGGCGGTAGACACTGCGGGGTCACCAGAATGCGTTGAAATCGTCCCTGTCTGTATATCGGATTGGTTTGCAGCAGAAAGAGGCAATTGTGAAGAGTTGTGACTTGGCCATCGCCCATCAGCAAGCCAGAAAAGAGCTCGCCATATCGCACGCATAGACCAGGGCAGCCATCCAAGCCATACAAAGGCAACCAAGAGAAGTCGTAGCCACGTGAGCAGCGAACGGAGCCCATGGATAGCCAGTTCTCTTATGAATATCGGAGCCGGAAGTTCAGATGGCATTCCAGGATCGTACAGTTTCGTGAAGCGGAAAGGTGTCTTGCATAGCTCGCAGTACTTCTTTTGCGAATGGGATAGCCATTCCATCAGACAGCTTTGGTGGACAAACTTTATGCTACCGCTGCATTTGCAGGGAAAGAATAGCTGATCCTCCTCGGACCCCTCGCCACGGCATATTCGGCATGTATCTGGTTCGTCGAATCCTTTTCCTTTTGCGTCTGCGTTCGTCGCATATGCTGGGTCGTTCATAAGATCAGGGAGCGGAGAAACCCCGCGCAGAGGGCGCAGGCCTTGCTCGGTATCCATCGTAGACTTGCGGGTTAATTTTCGAGGGCGGATCTGACTAAATCATCTCTTTTGATATCGGTGGTGCAAAGCACAGCTATTTATGAGTCGGCTTTTCAATTCATGCGGGTCGGAGAATGCTGTAGGGAATGTTTTCTGATGATGACAGCGAGTCGCCCGCCCAAAATAATAAAAACCAAGAATGCAAGGCAATGGAGTTGATATTGGGATTTTGCAAAAAGAAAGTCACAGAGGAAACATCCAAATGGATGGTTTGGCAACTTAAGGACGTGCCTCTGACGGTCAGTTGCTGAATATGTGACAGCCTAAGAGGCTAAGAGTCGCAACTTCCCTAGCCTGAATCAAACTAGCGCGTCCCTAATGACTAAGCTGCGCCACCAGCGATTTCAAGGTCACGTGCCCAAGGCGTTGAGTGTGAATCTTGTCTGAAAGAAGGAAATAATCATTGTTTGCTATTCAAAGATAATAGAGATAACATGGTATAGTATATCATAAATTTACCAGCACTGTACGAGCCATCTTCTGCATAATCGTCTCTGCTCTGTTCCAAAGATGCCCCGGACTTCTCATGCGTTTTTGACGTAACTGGCCCAGAATGGCTTAGCCAGTACCATCGTGTATTAATTACCGGTAATATTCTCCTGCAGAACATGTGAAAGTGACAGTACAGTATCCACACCGCCTAGCTGGGCTGCCACCTGATAGGCTGCAGTGGGAGCTATGATCTCAGCAAACATTAGTCTGCTTTTGCGACAAAAACAAGGCCCGCCAGAGACGCCATCAGTGATCAGTGAGCTTTGTTACCGCAGTGCTTTGTACACTGAGTTCCCGAACCTTTGTCCTAGGAGGCCTGTCAGCCATCTCATAGTATACTTGTGTGTTGGTAAGTGACTGGTCTTTTCATCTGAAAGGCATTTCTGATCATTGATGTGAGCTCAGACCGCGCGGTAACATCCTCGGCACGCGAGACTAAGCTAGCTAGTGCAGTATAGGTGGATTTTCGGTATGGTGAACTAGGTTGAAGATTCCTCCCTGGGTCTTGAAACGCCTGCAGCGTCGGACTGGCTGCAGTGATTATATGGTCTCATCTTCGGCAGTCAAGAAATACGTGACATAGAATCCACCGGACTCAAAATGAGTTCCACGGAGAGCGAGAGGATTCGGAATGGCAACATCCCTGAATCCTCGGAGAAAACGAAACCACAGGCTGGCCCAGCACGAAAAGAGAAGCCACGACGGAGCTACTTTCGCTGGTTTCTAGCCCTTGTTGTGAGGTTCGTAGAGTATTGATCGCGAAACAAATTACATGTTATTGACTTTTTCAGGCTCTTCATCTGGTATACTGTCCTAACGCCTTTCCTCCGTTGTCCGTCTGAGATATCGGCTCTGGACGATTCTTCTCCCCGTGTTTGCAAGCCGTACTTGATTACGCGCTCGTATGTTGATCCTCATGTCGACCGATACTACCAAGCCTATGCTGCGCCTTATGTTGAGCGAGCGCGCCCCTATACTTCGGTTTTCAACGAGCGCGTATATACCCCCGCATCGAAGATCGCGAAGCACGGGTATGAAGCATACGGTGCTCCGGCCTTAGCGCAAGTTGGCGAATACGGTCAGCAAAAATGGGAGGAGGTGGCAGTGCCACAACTGAAGTCGGTTCAGGCCTCAGCAAATACTCTCTACAAGGAGAAGCTGGATCCTTACGTGCAACAAGTTATTGTCATCGTGACTCCATATACCGATACCGTCACGAGTCAAGCGGCCGATATCCACAATGGATACATTCTTCCCTCGTATATTCGTTCAAAGCCCTTCGTTATCAAAGCTTATTCGTCAAGTCAGGATGTTCTTTCTGAGACAGTGATTCCATTGGCCCATCAAGGATGGTCCTCGCTAGCTGTCTTCGTTAAAGGCAACCTGCTGCCTACTGTTACTGGTCTCTATAGCGAAAATGTGGAGCCGCAGCTCGTCAAAATTGGAGAAAGATTGGCTTCATACCGCGAAGGCAAGAAGCTGAGAACTGTTGTTGATGAATATGAAGGGTAAGCGAAGCCAACAATTCAAACCCTCACCATGTCTTAATATACTGACAAAACTAGTTCCACTGAGGGTTCCGTTACAGGAACTGCCACGCCTACAACGAGTTCCGTTAGCGACCCGCAGACAACAACTGTTACAAAATCTACAACACAAAGTGCCGAGCCGACGCCTTCCCTTACTCCGGAGCAACAAGTTGAACAAGCTAGGGAACAGATCGCTTCTGATTTGCTTATCTGGCAACAAAAGTTCGCCGTGGCTGCTGACAAGGGAGTTGACGATCTCGGAGATCGAGTGGAACATATTGTAAACAGTCAACTCGAGAGCGGGGTCAAAACACATGGTGAGACACTTATTGAAGCCTTGGACACTGTGCAAGAGCACGAGATTGCGAAAATCAAAGCGCATATCAATGGAGTTATCGAGCAGCTTCCACCATACGATGCTCCTTATGAGGAGGAGAGAGCCAATGAGGATCTTTTACACTTCATCCGTTTGGTGGGAACAGAAATCAGAGATCGCGCCCACGCACTTAGGGAATGGTATATTGTCTTCGAGAAGGAGCTTGATCGCAGAGTAACGGCCGCTGCAGATTCCACGCTTGAAGTGTTGGACAGCATTCGTGATCTTGGACTGCAGGAAATCGGTATTCGATGGGCCGTGATGGATGAGGTTACTTACAAGGATTGGGCAAAATACCATGCTCTTAAGAAGCAGTTTGATAAATGGAGGGACGAGGTTTACGAGGCTGGTCTGAAACACGAAAAGGTAGAGGAGGCCAAACTCATCGCAGGAGATATCCTTGCTAGGGGAATGGCCACTGCTGAGGATGCGGCCAAAGAGCTATCACGCCTCAAAGAAGTTGGAAAATGGAAGATCCAGGCAAGAGAAATCAGTGACGACTTTGAGACCAGGACTGAGCCACCTCCACCTTTGGCGGGACCTGAAGAGGACAATGTAGAGGAGGAAGAGGAGAGCTTCCCAGAGTCCGCTGCAGAGTCTATGTACAATGATAGTGAAGAGGCGAGTGATGCATCTCCTGCCGCACCATCTGGCAACGTTGAAGAAATCGAAACTGTATCCGACACAACAACCACCGTCAGCATCGAGCTAGCAGATGCGACACCTGAAGCATCTACCAGCGAGACGACAGATAGTGTTGAAAACGAAAACGAATCTGAAGAGGAGGCTGCAGAGCAACCAGACAACGAAGAAGCAGTAAAAGCAGAAACTCCAGAGACTGATTACGTCCGTAGCAGTGACAGCAAAGTCTGGGGAGGGGTTGCGGCTCAAGTCGTGACAAACCAAGTACCTATACTTGATGATGAAGAGGACCGGGAAAACGGATTCTCTGAGCAGATGACAAGTCTTGCTAGCGAGGCCAGCGAACGGTTCGCGGAAGCCACAAAGGCAGCCAGTGAAGCCTTCTTTGCCCAGCCTAGCACAACTGGTGTAGGAGATCAGGCAGCCTCGGTGGTTCGTGAACAGTACTCTCATGCAGTGGAAGTTGCCTCAAGCATATTGTATGGAACAACGCCATCTGCTGGGGAGCAATTTGCCATTGCTGCTTCTGAGAAATATGAACAGGCTGTTGCAGCGTGAGTTACCATGTCTATACTCCTTTGTTTTCAATACTGACTTAATATGTAGGGCCTCTTCGGCTTTTTACAACCTTCCCATAGCTGGCTCTCAGACTACATCCTCTGCTTTGGAATCTATATCATCTGTTGCCTCATCGCGCTTATACGAAGGCCTCAGTATCGCATCCGCGCAGTTTTCCAATCTGAAGGCCTCGATAGCACCTACTCCTACAGCAACACAGAATCCGATTTTCCTCGATGCTCAACGCCGTTATTATGAAGCCATCGGGCTTGCTCATGACCAGTATTCCGTGTTCGTCTCTGCTGCGTCTGAAGTGATTTACGAGCCTGAACCGTCTCCTACTCCGACACCCGACCCTCAGGGTCTTCTGGAAGCAGCTATTAGTCAATTCCACGACGTCTCAGGCTTAGCATCTTCGAGCCTGGCTGCTGTTGTTGCCTCTGCTAGCTCAGTAGCAGACAAAGGTGGTGATTCTGCTCGCGGTGTCATTGATGATGCACTGTCGAAATATAGCAACGCCATGGCGGCAGCATCATCATCGTTGTCTGTTGCCTCTGAATCTGCCTCTTCGGCCATCTTTGGAACCCCTACAGGGACTTTTGAGTCGATAACCAGTCAGGCCTCTGAACGCTGGGAGAGTATGATTTCGCAAGCCAGTGAGCAAATCTATGGCACACCAACCCCTTTGGTACAGCAGCTGTATGAACAGCAAGCATCTCAATTGGAGGCTCTCCAGAGTTACGTTTCTGAGCTTGTAGTCGGAAAAGAGCCTTCATTCACAGAAAGTGTCATGAGCAGACTCCGGTCCGCCTACGAGACGCCTTACCCTGCAGCTGCTATCTCATCAGCATCAAGTTACGCATCCGAAGCTGCGTCCGCCATCAGCAGTGCGGCTAGCAAGGCCAAAGATGAGTTATAAAGAAATCAAACAAAAACTTTTTTTGGTTTCTCTGACGCAGCCAGAGATGTACCTGGCAATGGTTAAGCGACATCTGCTTGATTAGAAATGTTGTCATTTACTTATTCCCCCTTTGGCATAAATTTCATGATATCCTCTTACGCGGCTATGTCGATGTATTTTCTCTTGCTTTCCTAACTATGTTCCTCGAAAGCCACGCTGATCTGATCCCTACTTCGTTGGGGATGTTTGTATTGGATTTTTTCTGCTGCCATGTCACAC
This sequence comes from Penicillium sp. OUCMDZ-019, assembly GCA_011750695.1. NCBI lineage: Eukaryota > Fungi > Ascomycota > Eurotiomycetes > Eurotiales > Aspergillaceae > Penicillium > Penicillium sp. OUCMDZ-019. The sequence continues at coordinate 102,898 of WTTZ01000020.1, read as the reverse complement.
CAAACTTCGATACGCTTTGTTTTATTATCACGACCTCAATGTTTTTTTCTTTCCTTTTGTCATTTTGTTATTCTCATAAACGGCCATTGGGCCGGTGTAACGTACAGAACGTCTCGGATTTAATGCACATTGACGATGAATTGAACTCATTTTGCTGATATCACATCCCCTTTTAACCAAAACTCTACCGGTATTGTACACGTTGACCACCACGTTTCTCCAACTTTTGCTGTCTTTTGCTAGACGCACCAGTACCAGCACCACTAGCCTCCTCGGCCCCTCCTCCCATGCCAGCCAGCCCGTTCTTGATGCCAAAGAAAGTAGTCCAGGCCAAATAGACCGACCACACCGGAACGGCCAGATAAAGCCACCAAGCCCGGTTGTTAAACAAGCAAACGGCGACCATGCAACCCCATGTCCAGTATGTAATATCCCACATGTACTCCGTCAAGCCAGAGGCACCCAGATCCTCGCCAGCTGATTTGAGCGATCCATCTTGAGGGCTGTATCGGGGCCGTCCGAGGCGTTCAAGATAGAACTCGATGGCCAGTGCGGGAAAAGTGAAGAGGGCATAGGGCAGGAGAGCGCTTGGGCGGTTGAAGAGAAAGTGTAGGAGGAGGAATAGGACATGCAGTGAGAGCGTGATTATATGCGTCCTGTTCAGCAATGCCACATTGCGGGCTGCGAGAGATTTCGCCGCTTTCTATAAGCATAAGTTAGCTCAGAGCTAGTTCAAGTGTGTAATTCAAATGTCTAATCCAAGAATTTCAGATTGTATTACCTGAGCCATTGCATGCGAACCCGCTGGTTCTGTATATATTCGGGGATATAATAAGATAATGACTGCGTGCAGTTGCAGCGTGCGTTCAGGCCGGAAGCAGCACGAGAGAATGGCGGTTGCCCTACACAACGGGCGGCGAGGCAGCAAGGCACCGCCGCTTTCCCGCCTGCCGCCGCCACAGTTTGCAATCCGAGCAAAACATCCTGCGGCAACTCATCGTCTGTCTCTCTTCCTCCACCCAGCATTGATATTACTCTCCGACTTATCATCACCATCTGGCGTCCGCTCGTGCTTTCTATCCTAGTCTTACTGGACCTGTCCTCCGTCCCTCGCTTCGCCGGTAATATGCGATTCCTGCTCGTGTGAGCTCACTCTGGGGCTTCTTCACTAACACTGCTACCCACGGCGCGGTCTCCACTTCGGTTTGCATGGACAACTCCGCCTATTGTTTTTGTTGCTATACACAAACACTTCTCAGCTGCTAGCTGTCTGAAGCGTGCCTCAGCACAGCGGACTCTGTTCTGTCTGCGATTCCCCAATTGAAGTCTTCCGTTTGCCACGCGCTGTCGACGTCGCGAAGATTAATAAACAATTGGGCAAATCGCGCATTGTTGACGCCTGCCAATGCGTCCAGCAATCCTCACTTCACCTCCCCTTTCCCTTAACCGCGGCACTCTTATTAGATTCATCTTGATTGCCTCTATCATTTAGTCACCACCATGGCGCCTTCATCGTCTCATATATCGACCCAGCTCAGGCAACTGATCTACTACCATCTTGATAACAATCTCGTCAAGAATGCGCTTTTCCTCGCTGGTCGCCTCCACGCCTACGAACCCAGGTCATCCGAAGCCTCATATCTCCTCGCGCTATGCCATCTGTTGAGCGGTCAGCCCAAGGCCGCGTGGGAATACAGTCGAAATTCTGGTTCGCGGGGAACGCACGTCGGATGCTCGTATGTCCATGCACAGGCATGTCTGGACTTGGGGAAATACATGGATGGGATCACAGCGCTAGAGAGAAGCAGGAGCCTCTGGGCTTCGAAAAGTCATTTTAGTGAGCATCGTCGGTTAAAAGAAAACTGTGTTGTACTAATCTTGGACGCAGACAAGCATAGCGAAACTCGCCGTCAACATTTGCCAGATGCAGCTGCGGTGCTTTGCTTACAAGGAAAGCTGTGGCAAGCTCACAAGGATCTTTCGCAAGCTGTCGAATGCTACGTTGAGGCTTTGAAGCTCAATCCGTTCATGTGGGATGCGTTTATGGGGCTTTGTGAAGCTGGTGAGTTATGCATGCTTGCAAGTTCATGTGTTGAAACTAAACATTCCTAGGGGTCAGCATTCGAGTCCCCAACATTTACCGACTAAGTCCAGAGCTGGTCGCCATGCTACAAGCTGCACCTCAACCCGATCCAATCGCACTGTCCGACAAAACTATGGCGTCGAATGGCCCTCTGCAAATGCACTCGAATACAAATTTCAATAGTGACCCATTCTTTTCTACACCAAAAGGCGAAGCTGGCGTGTCGAATGGAAGCTCAGCACTATGGGAAAAGCTTAACGGAAGCAATGTCAGCGTAGCGTCAGTGGGTACGACGGTTATTCACGAAGTACCTGAAGGCCAGAATGAGGAAGACGCCCGCGTCGCCAATGGTGCAGCCTCTAGTGATATTTGGGATCCTCCGCTTGCTCCAACCCGACGAAACAGGACTATACAACAAGTCGAGTATGGGGATCCGCCTCCGAGAATGAAAACCACCGCTTTGAAGTCGAGAATTCGGTCTAAAGTGGAGTCAGAAGATCAAAATGTTATTCCAATGGATGCGGAGTCAGTGCCAGTTACTTCGGCGGGCGATAGGAAACGAACAATATCTGGCCAGGTTGCCCATCCGGCTCCCCAGCCTGTGGAACCAGGTGCACCACAGCGTCGAAGCACTCGTCTATTGAATCACATAAGACCCACGTCTACTAGATTAGCGACTTCCACATTAAGTTCAAGGGATGGAAGAGAAGTGAAAAAGGTCAGGGCTACCGGAGCAAAGGGAAGGACTGCCCCTACAACTGTTGGGCGGGTTGTCAGTGGGAATAGAAAGACCATGGTAAGCGGGTCAGAGCCAGACAGCAAGGAACCTCGCGCAGTCAGCACGTACTCTAGCAACAGCCATCATCCTGCTAAAAGCGCAGCCGCGGACCGCTCGAAGGAATTGGAGGCTCTGTCCTGGATATTGGATCTGTTTGGCAAATTGGCAACGGCTTATCACAACCTGACCAGGTATAAGTGCCAGGAGGCTGTTCAGGCATTCAATCTTTTGCCTCAAGCTCAGCGCGAAACGCCATGGGTTCTCTCGCAGATAGGACGAGCTTACTATGAACAGGCGCTCTATCCAGAGGCAGAAAAGTACTTCATTCGAGTCAAGACCTTGGCACCGTCCCGGTTGGAAGATATGGAAATCTACTCGACTGTGCTCTGGCACCTCAAGAATGATGTCGAATTGTCATTTCTAGCCCACGAGTTGATGGAGGTAGACCGACTATCTCCCCAGGCCTGGTGTGCTATTGGCAACTCTTTCTCGCACCAACGGGATCACGATCAAGCATTGAAGTGTTTCAAGCGCGCGACACAACTCGATCCTCGTTTCGCCTATGCGTTTGCTCTCCAGGGCCACGAACATGTTGCAAATGAGGAATACGACAAGGCACTCGATGCCTTCCGAAAAGGAATCAGCGTCGACAGTAGACATTACAACTCTTGGTATGGCCTCGGCCAGGTTTACGAAAAGATGGGCAAGCTCGAGTACGCGGAACAGCACTACCGCAATGCCGTGCAAATCAACCCTAGCAACGCGGTTCTTATCTGCTGCATGGGTCTGGTGATTGAGAAGATGAACAACCCCAAGACCGCTTTGTTCCATTACAGTCGTGCCACATCATTGGCACCAAAATCGGTGTTGGCTAGATTCCGAAAAGCGCGTGTTCTGATGAAGCTGAGCGAACTCAAATTGGCTCTGGCGGAGCTCAAAGTGCTGAAGGACATCTCTCCGGACGAGGCGAACGTCCATTATCTGCTCGGCAAGATTTACAAGATGCTGCACGACAAGGCCAACGCAATCAAGCACTTTACCACGGCTCTCAATCTCGATCCCAAAGTAAGTCCTCATAACTCTGTCTTTATCTACATGCTAACAAGTCACAGGCAGCGCAGTATATAAAGGACGCGATGGAATCATTGGACGACGAGGAGGAGGATGACGCTGACATGGCCTGAGCTGGTTGGGTCGTCTTTCTCACTGCACATAGTGTACCTCTAATTGCTGTTTCCATGGTCATACCCCGGCGTACTCTATGGACGGCATTCTGCTTGGACATGCATAGAACGGAGTGGCGTTATGGTCAAGCTGTTATTTTTTTGAGCATTCTTAAATGGAGTTGGTGGTTGCCTCAATTATAATATTGTTCTTGCAATGCACGCTTGCCTTGTGTATATTATCTTGCTCTCGTGCTGACGAGATATAATTATGATGGACATGATGATGCTAGTATGAATTCTTAGAATTAACTAAGGTGAAGCTGCGAAGTTGTATATGGAACGAACCAGCAGATAAGAACCATGTCACAGCGATATGAAACGCCATGTGTGAAACAACTCCCAGATACATACATACACCTACCTCAATCGGAGTCGTAGTCATCGATATCTCTGCAGTTATCAGGACTGTCATCAAACCAATAACCGGACTCAATCGAGTACTCTCCCCTCATGAAAACAAAGTCACCAGTCTTCGTTTGTACCTGTCGGCATGCATGCATGTATTTCTGAATAAGTTTGACTGTCTCTTCTCTCCCATCAACATCAACCAAAACAGTAGACTCGGCTGATAGCATCTTAGCCAAGTATTCAAGTATTGGCGTCAGCCATTCGGTCCATTCCTTCATTTTCTGCTCAATCGTTTGGCCGTACCAGTACTGGTCATCCGTCAGAGGTTGCTCCGCCACTATCCACAAATATATCAGGCGAGGAAGAATGATATCCCACATGACCTCGTCCATCTTAAATCCAGGGTCGTACGAAGCACCCATCGGCCGTAGGACAAGCATGATATGTCGAATTCTTCGTCTGTTGGTCTCGGAGAAGGCTCTTTTCAGATCATCTTGACCACCGCCATGCAGGACGATTTTGAAGACGTTGCTGCCATAGAGGACATCAAGCGCCTCATCGCTTATCTGTCGAGACACCTGTAGAAGACTTGGAAGTGCACTTCGTCGACATCCGAATCCTTCGATACTGCCGGGTATGGATTTGGAACACTCGATTTGATCATCGTCAGCCGAATTAGTTGGATTTCCATCTGCTGATGCCAAGGACCCCAAATGGGACTCTGATGAGTCGTGTACGGGTTCAAACGCTTCCGATTCTCCTTCTTTGGATTGGAGACTTGTAATTTTGTCTCCTAGCTCTTGACCCCCAACATCGTGGCTCGGCGAGCTATGCATACCAAAGAAATCAAATCTGTAAGGCCACCAAGCAAGGATACAGGAGACGTTGAAAACCATTTTCTGCGGGAGGCAGTATTGGTAAATCTGCAGTCGTAATTCGTACGGCAGACCAAGAAAACCGGCTGGCTTCTGGCGTGGTGGAAATGTGAGGCCTTCCATGATTGCCTGCAGGTATGTGATTGATTATATCACTGCGTCTAGTGATAACTCTCGAAGGGGAAGGAAGGAGGTGTTGAGCTTGTGCGCTCGTTATAAGCGAGCGCGGTGCCATATCGAGGAACCGGCGGTCCCCAATTGGGGTATCAACAGTAGTTTTAGCTGTTGGAAAAGACTGGGAATTCTGAACTGACCTAGACTGGATCTTGAGTACGCTGCCAGTCAGCTATTGTAGTAGATATAAGATCTCTCGACCAGAACAAAGTTAGAAAGAGGGCAAGTCATGTCATCGCCAGCCCTCTAACTAGGGCCTAACTCCTTTTCGAAATAATTCCAAAATACTTAGACTGATGGAATATAAAGATATCTTGTTATGTATTCTGGGTTGGTATAGGTCATCTTAGCATCATGATAGGGCTAAGAATTATTATACAGCAATCAACAAACTGACTCCTAAGTATTTCTTTGGGAGAACAGAATGATGGACATGATTCTATAAAAATGAGTTTTCAGAATTAACTGAGGTGAATAAATAATCACCTGTATGAACTATGAAGTGAAGTATAAAAATGAACGAATCAGGCCTCGGCACGGGCAGATTAAGCTACTCCGAATGTGGCCTGTGGGGAACCTCAACATCATCGTCGGCGATCCTTCAAATCACGAGGTCTCACCTTCTCTCTCTCGTCCACGCTGCTCACCATTGTCAGCTGCCATTTCTCACCTGCACTGGACCATGGCCATCGGCACCGGATATTGTGTTTGAGTATACCTTCCAGTCAGCCACTTCAGCTCTCAACAGCAGAAAAAAAATTACTCTCTCGCTTCCGCACATCAACAACGTCCGTCACCATGGCCATCCTATCCTACATCACCACCGGCATAGCGTCCTACTTCACGCTGACCGTCTCCTTCTTCGCCCTCTCCGCCGCCAACGTGCCCAAAGCCGGCTTCGTCGCCCGCTGCCTCTCCTCCTATGCCTCGCTGCTCATATGCGCCACCTACGGCGTCATTGCGTCCATAGTGCTCCGGCTGGTCGGCTACGGCCGCGTATCGCAATGGGCCACCGCTCGCAGCTTCAAATGGGTGATGCGGTATTCCACCGGCGTGCGGTTCGACATCGTCGAGGGCCAGCAGTACCTCTCCACGCGGCCCGCGGTCTTCATCGGCAACCACCAGACCGAGCTCGACGTGCTGATGCTGGGCACCATATTCCCGCCGTACTGCAGCGTGACAGCCAAAAAGTCGCTCAAGTCATGGCCGTTCCTGGGCTGGTTCATGGCGCTGTCAGGCACGGTGTTTATTGATCGCGCGAATCGCGAGACAGCAGTAAAAGCGTTTGATGGGGCGGCGAGGGAGATGCAGGAGGCTAGGCAGAGTGTGTTTATCTTTCCGGAGGGGACGAGGAGTTACTCGAGTCAGCCGGAGTTGCTGCCGTTTAAGAAAGGGGCGTTCCATCTTGCGGTCAAGGCGGGTGTGCCGATTGTGCCTATTGTGGTGGAGAACTATTCGCATGTGTTGAACGTGCGGAAGACTGTGTTTGAGGCTGGTTCTATTAGGATTAAGGGTAAGTCTATACAATACGGGAAAAGAAAATAGTGTGCTAATCCGAATAGTCCTCCCACCCATCGAAACAAAAGATTTGCAGCCCGGCGACGTCGACAAACTCGCCACAGACACACGCGAGACCATGCTGAAGACTCTGACAGGATTCTCGCACGAGTCCGAAGAAGAAGAAAAAGTTGACGGTGGAGCTACCAGCACTGCAGTGGAGATTTAGCTTCTTTCTTTGTTTCTATTCACTTTGAGACGGACAAACAAGACAATGGCATTATTATTACGGTCATTACTATTGTTAGACTCAAAGCTCGGTTTGTTTGAGATAGACTTGTACAAGTACAACTGGATTATGTGCTCACGACAATGAATGCATGTTATGAGTGTCCCTAGACCATAAGTATATTATTATTAAATAATACTAGCAAAGTAATGATATGTTAAGGGATTATGGAGGAGAGTGCCCGACCCTTCCTCCTAACATTTAGAATACTATATATTATATCTTATGTACAACGAAGCCTATCAACAAAATAGGCTAGTTCTTCTCATGCCTACCCCTCTCGTAACAGCGTCACCTATTCGAGAACCCCTTCGACTGATAATCCCCCCCATCCATCTCATGCACCACCGACGCATGAGCCGGAATCTTCGACACCTCACCGTTCGAGGGCATTTCGGACGGCGGTATTGACCCAATCATTTCTGACAGCTCGCCCTGTGACGAGAGCTCTGCGGGCGGCATATTATTACCCCGTCTTGCCGCGCGCTTGCGGTAGAAGAACCAGCCCAATGCGCTCGCGATGAGCACCGCGACGACGACGGGGACTGCCACCGCAACCGCGACGGTTGTGTTGCTGTGGTGTGATGGGGAGCTTGTGCTTGACGCTGACGCTGTTGATGTTGAAGATGTTAAAGATGTCGACGAGGTTGTGGATGTTTGTGTGGATGAGGAAGAAGAAGAAGAAGAAGAAGAAGATGTGGTCGATGTCGCCAGGTCTGACGACTGATAGTTGAACTGGATCAGCGGCGCATAGATTGTGAACTCGGAGACGGTAGACAGTTTCGTCGAGCTCGCTGTCGACGCCGATTTTGCGGCTGCTGCTGTTATGGTGAACACTTCAGGAAACGCCAGTGTCGTCGTCGCCGTCGAGCTGGTACCGCACGACGCGAACGACGTGGTCGTAGAGGCGATTTCTTTGGCGCATATTTGCCCATTGTTAGACGCACATGCGAAGCCTCTAAACAGACAGTCAGTAATGCGACAGCGACAATGCGAGTAGAAGAAGAGGAGGAGCTCACGTCGGACAACATCCCACGGCCGTCTCGCTCAAGCTCGGCGTGTACTCAAACGTATACGACTGAATGTCCGATACGGTACCTTGCAGTCCACTGGCCGACCCTTGCATGGCACACGCCGTCTGATACCCCGTCGGACACGCGAGGCCAGGGGAATAGAACCCCAGGCCGAGGAACGGCGGCGTCGCGGTGCTCGAGGTCACCGGCGGCCAGCAGTTGAGGTCACCTTCGAACGACGCCGTGCTGAGGCAGGTCTGGCCCTGCCAGGCGCTGGAACAGGTAGCGCATGCGAGCCATGGCAGGTTGCAGGTGCTTGGGGCCGTCCAGGAGGTGGTTAGGGGGCCGAGGAGGTGAGACCGCGTTGTCGTCATTTTCCCTCTCTCTTCTGTAATCGAGTACAGTATAGAGAAAGTCAAGAGAAGAGAAGAGAGTATTCAAATATGCAAATACCCCGTACCTATTAAGTATTAAGTTATTCCCTACCTAGGCAAAACGCTGCGCATGGTGCCAAAGCCAAATCACGGCCGGCGCTTAGCGACACCAACCAACACGAAGGACCGCAGCCATAGGTCGATTTAAACAAGCACTGACAGACTAATTGTCAGTGCACGAGGAGTGGTGTCCACTGGTGAAACTCTGTTTTTAGAAATTAATCAACGTGGGCCACAGACTGCGCATCTTCATATCCGCGTGCATATATACGCGTGTGCAGAGTCCATCGTGTGGAGGCCAACACCTATGTGTAGTATTTTCATTTAAAACTCGCACTGAACGTCAATTCCATATAGAACTGTAACATATCTCAATTTTACCAAGAAATACTAAAAATTAAGCATGTTGTGTGTATTTTATATTCAGATATAAAGATAACTTCTCCGGCGCTAAGCATGCCAAGCATCTAGATTTCTCGACGTACGTAACGCTTTAACATGCTTCACTATAGAATAAAATAATATAGATCATTCCCTTTCAAGCAAATATTGCGAGCCAGCATGCCCTCCAGAACAGACCCCTCTGCTTCTCCGCGCGCACTCGCCTTGGAGTACATATCGCAGCCATGTTTCCACAAACGCTTCAGCCTACCGCACCTGGAGGCCGGCCACGACGACCTCACAGTCACATATGCCGACCTGGGGGTGACAGCTGACCATGTCCCGACGTTCCTGTTCATGCCCGGCATGTTTGGGTCACGGTATATGGGCGTGCATATACACGCTTTGGCGCAGAAGTTAGGCGTGCGGGTTCTCATCGTCGATCGGTATACATACCCAAGTACGTTGTATGATGATGATAAGCTGATAGTGTAGCCCCGGAATGGGCGGCTCGACCGCCATCGCAGATGAATTGCGCGTCAAAGCATGGGTTACGCTGGTGCCGCTTCTCCTGCATCACTTGTCGATAGCCCATGTGTCTCTGGTCGCGCACAGCGCGGGCACCATATACCTGATGAACACCCTGTTCTCGTGCCGGGACATTCTCAACCCAGAGCATCCTTATGTCGCATTTCTAGGTATGATGCTCCAAACCTGGCATAAAATCAGCAAACTGATAGTTTTTTCTAGCACCATGGGTCGACCCAGCACACTCGTACATGACAACCTGGCAACTCGCGCAGCACATACCGACTGGCGCATTTTCGATCTGGAACCAGATCCCGCGCTTCTTCATGACGAACCCGGTTGTGGCGTCTAGCGGGGCTGTGATGAGTAGCGTGAAGGACGCTTTTTCTTTTTCTTCTTCTGCAGATGATGACGATAATGACAGAGAAGGGCGAAGAAGAGTCCTGATTGAGCGCGAATATGGCGTGTCGAAAGACGTGCAGGTCGAGCTGGAGAAGCAGGCTGCGCAGAGACTGTTCAAGGAGAGTACGGTCGGTGCGAATGTGGAGGTGTTGCAGTGTCTTAGGAAGAGGGTGCCATGGGGGGAGTGCGAGGATTACACGCAGTTTGTCATTGACCTCGCTGAAAGAGAAAGGAATAGAAGCGAAGAGTCGAAATTAACGATACGCGCGTTTTTTGCGGAAAGTGATATCATGATTGGGAAGAAGGGACAGGCGTATTTTGAGAGTTGTTTCAAGGGGTTTGATGATGTGCTGCGGTTTGAGAGCAGCACGGTTCTGGGCGAGAATCATGATAGCATATGTTTCTCGCCAGAGGTCCTGGCTGGGATTTTTCAGGATGTGAAGAATTGGTCTATCGAAGAATAAGCATGATTGATGACCTTGTGATTGATGCTGTGATGCGGTTTTTTATAGTATTTGCAAAGCTGCCATGTCTGTTTATATAGCCAATTTTAGCATGTTTGCCACTTGTACGTCTTAGAAAACGTTTATCGAATTATGAATACACGAAATAAGAATTATCATGATAGTATACCCCGGGGAACTCCAATTGATCAGGCTTTTAGGGTCCTGAAGCAACGTCATATTTAATCATTTTACTAATTCAAGGAGTGCTATAGCTTTTAAAGAGTACGCAGTATTCTTTCGTCTAAATAGATATCAAGATTTAGTAGCAGAGTGAATCTTACTAGATACATGTCGAGATTTACTCGGTTTTCAGTTTAGGTTAGGGCAAGGCAAGCACGTGCGACCTACACCTCGCCTCCCAAAACTGAACACCAGGCATCCGATAATCCAAGATCAATCTCCTTTTATTTAAATTTAAGAAACAGAAATAAATACAGAATCTAGCTACGAAAAGCTCGAGTTCAAGCGCTCGAGTCTCGCCGTGATGGCATCGATGACTACGGATCTGTTCCATATTAGCTACTATTCCTTGAAGAAAGAGGAGGGCGGCTTACTCTCTGTCGACCAGCTTCATTGCATCGGCGACCTTCGCCCGTTGCAGTTTCTGCGGAATCTTGGGCTGGGTCGGCGTGGTGCTGAACGAGGGCTCTTCCGGTGCCGGTGGTGGTGGTTGCTCGGCGGAGATGTGTTTTACTTCGACTAGTAGGTCTTCGGCGAGTGATTTTGCCTGGAATAGTCAGCTTTGTTTTACAAAATGTATAAGGAATAGTTTACCGTCTCTAGTCTTGCTTGTATCGTCTGATCATCAGCCGTCTTCTCAACCGACGCCGACAGCACCTTCACCTCTCCAACCCACCCCTTCTCCTTCTCGCTCAGCGGGCGCCCGCCCAATTTCGAGATCTTCGAGCGTATACTCGAGTACCGCTCCACAAGCTCCTTTTGACGCTGCTTTGTAGCATCGAGTCTCTCGTTGAGGGCATCTTCGCTTCGGGAGCCTTCCTGCCGCTCGCCATCCTCGCCGATGTGGCTGGAAACGCCCTTGATGCGCTCGGAAACGGTGGCGATGCTTTCGAGTTGATCTCTCATCTCCCCGCGCAGACGCTCGCAGCGTCGGAATAGGTCTGCGGCGGCTTTCTCGAGTAGGCCGGTATGCGCTGCAAGCACCCTGTGAGCGGCTGCGATGGTGTCGAGAGTAGATGGGGAAAGTTTGAGTGGCTCTCGTAACGAGGGTCTGTGTCTGTGGGGGACGTGTTCGTCGATGAATGATTTCAGCGGCTCGTCAGAGTAGAATATCTCTGGCACTTGGTAGGGCGTGCGTCGCGGTTTTTGGATAGGTGGCAAAGGTTGGCTGGTCGTCGTTGCGTCAAAGTCTGCGCGCAAAGACTCGGAAAACGAGGCTATGGCTGGGTGCTGAGGCTCGTCTAGTTCTGCAGCGTGTGGTGTTGATCCTCTGTACGTGAGAAGAAGTTGGCCAAGATCGTAGTGGGTGAAGATGACAGAGTTGGTGAGATGTTTCGGTTCTTCGGACAGTGAAGGGTCGTTTTCGTTCAGCTGAATGAGCAATTCACGAACAGCAATATTGCCATCGCAAAGCACATTGAGTCGGAATTGCGAGCCGGAGGTGTCTTCGGATTGCAGCTCGGCTTCTAGGCGCTGAACCCAGGAGGACAGTGAGATGAATGACACGTTATTGGCGGTTGTGAGGTAAAAGGAGTACCGGGAAGAAACGTCCAGAGTAAAAGTTGGCCAGGAGTTTGCCTCGCGTAGGTTTTCTCGCACAGTGTCGAGTGACTCAACAAGGAGGAGCTCTGCTGGCTCTGACAGCGGCGTCGTGAATGTATTTGCCTTGGCTTTGGGGAGCCACTGGCCTTCAACTCCGTCCAGCTCAAGACAAACATGCACGCGGCCGCTCGAAGTCGACATGCAGATTGTTGTAAAAGGCAGTCCTTCCTGTGCATTTTCTTCAAGCACACCCTCGTCGTCCTCTCCCAGCATCAGAGCCTCCGTGTCCAACCTGGCAGGGATGACGAGGAAGTCTGTTACTTCAAGATCAACAAACTGCTCACCCGCATCAAATTGAAACGGGCCTTGCAAGCGCGGTATCACGCTCGGATTGCTAGGACGCTTAAGTATTCCGCTTTCTGCAAACGGATCAAGATCTGCATTCACAAAATCTTGGTTGTCAATCTCTTTCAGCCACTCGTACTGCTGTCGACAGGCAATCAAGTCATCCCCGACTCCTTCCACTCCGGAATAATCTTCCTCCACCGCCGTCAATTTTGGGATAATGGCGGCTGAAATCGCAGGAATCGTGGCTGGCGGCGCTTGCCATTTGGAGGGAAGCAAAGGACATAGCGCGTACAAATCACCCGGTCGCATGGCAACCCACAGGGTCATCGGTGCCCACGCATCTTCGCCTTGCCGAGCTGTGCCTCCGAAAGATGCAGAGGCCACTTCCATATCAAAAGAGTCTGCCGAGAATCCTTTGTTTTTGCCGAAACCGAGCGGAGTAAAGTCTTCGTCTGAGGATGTTCCGTCCACAAGCTTCTTCAGGTCGATTGCCAGAGCAGGTCGGTCGAAAGACCAGTGGTTGTTACGGTCCAGCTCCCACACGCGGACCGCAGCATCGGCTGTGATGGTCACTATGCAAGCCTCCACATTGGTGTGTACGCCTAGCGGATGCCATATCGCCGAGACAACAGGTGACTCCGGAATGACATGAGTGGTAGGGCCCAGTTGGTACGTCTTTAAACGAAGCGGCGTCTTCTCAGTGCTGGACAGATGCGAACGGTCAGGTAGGATGGCTATGTGCACGGTATGCACCGTCACGATCGCCATGAAAGCGCCATTAGGTGAAATCACGAGTTGCTTGATCTGGCCGTAGACGGGGACGGTCAAGGTCTGTAGTAGTAGCGTCAGCTTCAGGTCGATGATTTTTGAGACTGACAACAAACCCGGTAATAATTCGCATCAGCATCAGCGTTTTTCTTCGGTTTGCGCTTCGGACTCCATTCAGCCTTCAGTGCAGCCAAATCCGCCCACCGGATCTGGTTGTCGACGACCGCAAAGACCTCGGTGTCACGATGAGCCAGCGTCCTCTGCGGGCCCTGGTAGTCATTCCCATTCTGCGTGGGTTTCTTGGAAGGGTCTTTGGTGAAGAACGAAGACCCAGGGGATGGCCGACAGAGCCAGGGCGGCGTATGGCCGACGACCTTGGGCATATCGTAATCGAGTATTTCAAATGGAATAACTAGTAAATCTTCATAAACGTGTGAGCGCGCGAATTCATTGATCCGACGGCGTGTGTCGTGTCAAAATATTTAATGGTTGCGGAGGACGATCGAAGGAAGCTACGCGCTAACTTCCTTCCATTGGTGCATCATGTCAGACCCACACCCTGGGGCAAACCCTCTGTGATTGGCCAATTGGATATCACGATTACGCTGACAAAGCTTTCCCATGAATTGACGCATCACTACCTTCTTCTGCCTGCACAGCTCCTGATCACCTTTGCTGCCTATTTCCTACCACTCTAGAACCTCTACTTTTTGGGTTGGTGGTCGAATCCCAACACCTTCCATATGTAATGGAGCCGTTAATTCTCTTCTCAACGGCCGACTGGCCATCTGTTTGATGCTCAGCCTGCGCCAACGTATCGCCAATTTCTGCATGCGTATGGTGCAAATAACCACCCCTATATTGAATTGATTCCGTGTGTTGCCTGCCACCAGTAAGTTCTTACTCAGTATTCTCTTTTGACTTTTAACTGACGACTGTGTAGGGCATGAATCGAGCTTCATGGACGTCCCACGTCTGAGCACTATTTCAAATCCCAGAAAGGGTATTACTTCCTTGGACACTCACTGTCCAAGATGCCTCACTGATTGTTTATCTTGCCGCGGTTCAAGATAGTCGAAAAGAGACACAAAAAATAAATTCTCTGTCTTTGGACTTATGACCGACTCGTGGCAATATATGTTTGAAGATCGCCAGCTTTTCATTTCAGACCCTTATACCTAGGTATACACAAAAAATAAATTCTTCTGTCTTTGGACTTATGACCGACTCGTCGCAATATATGTTTGAAGATCGCCAGCTTTTCAGACCCTTATACCTGGGTATCTCGGAAAGATGAAATTGTTCGATGGGTTGATAAAATCCTTCAAGATGCCATTCAAGCTACTCCTCATACAACACCGATAAATGCTGGCAACCGCACTATCCATAACTATCCGGCATATTTAAATCAACACTATCAGACCGGAATGCTTGAAGTGGTCGATACCAGTGACGAACGCCGATGGAAGGTGGTTGAAAAGAATGAATTTGGAGAATGGGTTGTAGAGGTGGAAACAGACGACGAAGCATGCTGGGAAGCCTACGAGCATGGGATTGAGCCTACGAGCATGGGATTGAGCCTACAAGCATGGGATTGAGCCTACGAGCATGGGATTGAGCCTACAAGCATGGGATTGAGCCTACAAGCATGGGATTGAGCCTACGAGCATGGGATTGAGCCTACAAGCATGGGATTGAGCCTACGAGCATGGGATTTGGCCTACAAGCATGGGATTGAGCCTACGAGCATGGGATTTGGCCTACTTGAAAAAACTTGAGGCAATCGTTTGAAGCAATCCCGTCTCACTATTAATCGCTATCATATTTATAATTAGTTGCTATCACATTTATTTAATATAATATCTAATGTATTTGCTATGCCGAGCAGCGAAAGGAATTTATTAAAGGCCTTCATAATCAGGGTGGGTCCCGCGGGTTATCCTGGGCGAAAGCAACGCGTATTCCTGCCTCTTCAATCAATCATACCTAATTGCACTGCTCAACGCCAGCAACATGTCCAGATACTACAACACAGTCGAACGCCTGGACAGGCCAAGTGCCTATTACCAGGGCAAGGTAGCTTCCGATCGCGATGTGGCTACAGTTGTGATTATGCTAACCTTCCCAGAACAAGCGCCGCCGACACAACGAGCGAGAAGAGGAGGAGCCTGCTGATAATCTGCGAAATGCGACCACTCTCTACGTCGGTAACCTGTACGTTTCTCTTCTCTTGCAGCGCAGCAACAGCAGTGTACTAAATGTCGCAGTTCTTTCTACACTACGGAGGAGCAGATCCACGAGTTATTCGCCAAGTATGATCCCCAAAATCTACAACCGAGACACAACTAAGATTGAATCTACAGGTGCGGCGAGATAAAGCGTCTAGTCATGGGACTGGATCGTTTCCAAAAGACGCCGTGCGGTTTCTGCTTCGTCGAATACTACACCCACGAGGACGCCCTGGACTGTCTGAAATATGTTGGAGGAACAAAGCTTGACGAGCGGATAATTCGAGCGGACCTCGATCCTGGTTTCCAGGAGGGTCGTCAATACGGGTATGCCAATAATTTCGAGGTATTGATCAAGAGCTAATGTATATGTAGGCGCGGAAAATCCGGCGGCCAGGTGCGAGACGAGTATCGCGAAGAATACGATCCGGGTCGCGGAGGATACGGTCGGTCAGTCGCAGACCAACGCAGGCGAGAGGAAGAGGAATACGGCCAGGGCAGGTAGGTTCAATTGTGCGATACAGGCGTTGGCGGAGCGACTGCTTTTTTCTTTCTTTCTCTATTCAAAATGTATTCTATAAAAGTATCGGATCTATGTCAATTCGACCACCTACTTATCTTACAACAACACTGTGTCTTTTCTGAACAGCATCCTGCACCTGGCGCAGCCACCAGAGATGGATCCTAGGATCGTTTGTCAGCTCAGGGTGAAAGCTTGTGCCAAAGACATTGCCTTGCTTGACTGCTATGATATCCCCCGCTTCCTTTTCGGCATCAATATTCACTCCATTGCTCGCAACCAACCGCGCAGCTCGGCCCGGCAGCTTGGCCAATACCTGGACGTGATCTTCCGTTGCTTTCTGGGCAGCCACATCCACCACTTCTCGCGAGGGGGCCACAACTGTCTCTTCACGCCGGTCCTCTTCGACCTGAATGCCGACTTGATGGGGCAGAATCTTCTCGACCACGGGAGCTCTTATGAACACGCCATTGAACGGGGAAGTTTTGGCCTCGTCGAGAAACGGCAGTTCTAGCGGCGCCTGGAAGCTCTCTGCTTGACGGCCGAAATGGTTGCGGTTTACCCTCACATCAATGCCACCAATAAGTTCCTGGCCGCCCTTTTTGGTGCGATTCGCAGATTCGGCGAGGAGGATGAGGCCGGCGCAGGTGCCCCAGGTTGGTTTACGATGTAGCCTGGCAAACATTAGCTACGTCATGAAACAAGATCGAGCACACATACTTCACAAAATCCCTCAATGGCTCCAGCAACTCTGACCTGGCCGCAACAAGAGATATAGTCGTGCTCTCGCCGCCGGGGAGGATGAGTGCGTCGCAGACATCCAATTGCGCCTTTGTCCGGACCTCGATGAATGCCCATTGAATCGGTGGCGTCGATACCAGGATATCTGCAGCCTGTCGCAGAAGCTGTAAATGCTCGTAAAAAGCGCCCTGCAGGGCCAGGACGCCCACTGTGATCGTGCTCATTGCCCTGGCATGAGACTGCTAGAACGTGGTAGGTGGGATGAGTCAATCGGCCTCTGGATTTAATCTTATCGTCCCCGCGGAATTCTTACTGCCACGCGAAGTATTTATTCCTACGCGGTCATGTGATATTTATCTATACGAAAGAGGCATGTTTAATCCAAGATATTTAACGTATAATAGAATATAAATCAAAATGATTTCGATTCTGATCTAACTAGGTAACAACGGAATATTGACCACCAATCCACCAAAAAGCACCCCTTAGTGAGAGAGATCAAACACCGAAGCATAAAGATTGGAAATTCAGAGACAAAGCACGACCGCATCAGAAGAGAAAACGGGGAAAGGCACAAAGATTTGAAGACTGAGGCCCTGAGAGAAAGCATCGCCGAGATTCCACTCAGGTGCTGCGGCGTCTCTTTGCGGCCGCATAATATTCTTCAAAGGTTTTGGGGATTGTCACCTCTGCTTTGAAGTCTGGGCTTACTCCCATGTTGATGCTGATGTGCATGTGAAAGGTCGAAGTGGTACAGGAATGAAGGCCCAAAAACCATCGTACTGGAGTGAGGAGGCAACTTGGCCCAAGGGCATTCACGGACAATAGCATAATAAGGATCGGACAATCATCAGTGTCGAAATCATGTAATAGACAATCATGTTGTCCTTGAGTTCGCCATGGAAGATTTGGCATCGACAAAAACTTGGTTCGCTGGAAAATTGCACCAAACAATCTGCTTTTCCTTGCGTATTGACCAGTTGTGAACCAGATCGGCAGCATAGCTCGTGGAGGCATTTTGACGAGCCTCGTAAAAGGATTACGACTGAATCGATGGATACACGTATCCCTTTTGCATGTTGTCTAGCATCTTTCAACCCTCGGTTTGGATCAACAGGAATATGCTGTTATTGCCATATTTTGGCGTGCAGTTTGACCTCGCCCGGTCTCTTAGGTAGGTAGAAAGAAGGTGCTGTCCCCAGGCACAGCATACTTGGTGTAGGTGATTGACCTACGACCATAATATTTGACCATGTTAACTACCACATTGCCATCCGTTGGTATAACCAGACCCTGGTAGTGAGCGGCGACGCTACCATTCCGTAAGGTACGGTATGGGTGGGATAACTAGTGTGTATTCTCCTATCGTAGGAAAGCCAACGGTTAGTTGGCTCCGAAAGGATGGTCTGTCATGTGACAGAGTCCATCATCATAGGCCTTTTCTCCAAAGGCGTGTTGACATCGATGACTCGTGTTTGAGTGGTGGATGGTCGTCGTCAGAAGAAAGACATTGACCACGGAATATTGACCACTAAGCCACCAAAAAGACCCCCTAGGGAGTGATGTCCATTTTGACTAATCGGCTTCTCTGTTAGATAGTGTCTAGAAGTGAAATAAAACGAGTGTTTGGGTTGTGATGCATACCGTGCAGGATTCGTGGTGATCTGCAGAGAAGAAGAGAGGGGGAGAGAAGAAAGTGGGAAGACAATTTATAGGCGACAAATAAGCGAGATTGCTAAGCGAGAGAATCTCCAGATATCCAGACAGCATCCACAGAATTCTGATTTTGGTGGTGATCTCCTATGTATCTTGAACTCTGCTGATAGTCGTGGATATAAAGCCGATAACAACGCTATACCACATATAGATTAGCTCCCGTCTTTCACACAAAATATGTGTGCCTCAGGCACCGAGTCACGGAGTATTTACTGTATGCCC
Source organism: Penicillium sp. OUCMDZ-019 (assembly GCA_011750695.1). Lineage (NCBI taxonomy): Eukaryota > Fungi > Ascomycota > Eurotiomycetes > Eurotiales > Aspergillaceae > Penicillium > Penicillium sp. OUCMDZ-019. The sequence goes on along the minus strand of WTTZ01000020.1, from coordinate 84,099 downwards.
ATCTTGTGACAATCCCTATCTACTATCCTTGAAGAGCCTAGGGCTATTTTCCACTCATGAATAATGAGCTCTGAATTTTTGTATAAGCTAATTCTTTGTAATAGATCCAGTTTGGTGAATATAAATTAGTGGTTTGCATCGGACTCCGTCTCTTATCTTATCGTCCGCGGAGTCCGTTTATTCGGCCTAGCGTCTGCCCCTCCGTCTTCACCATCTGTTGTTGCTTCAATTGATTTAATTATATTGCGTCGTTTCTTGAATTAACTCTGTTCTTTACAATAGTTTGGTGTGAGCATCTTCGCTGTTTGTTACTGGTGTTCTGCACTAGACATCATCCGCAGCATCCAAACATAAACTCAATATATACTTCTATACAACCAACTCAAAACGAAGAACAACAACGAAAAGAAGATGACGTCCCTCACAAGATGGTACATCGACACCCGGCACCTCACGTCCAGCACCTCGGACCTCCCCCTCGTCGAAACCCTCCAACCAACCGAACAAACATCCGTGAAGAAGTACCTCCGCCTCCCAGACCGGCACATGTCGCTCGCCTCAAGCCTGCTCAAATACTACTTCATCCACAAAACATGCCGCATCCCCTGGAGCGAGGTCACCATTAGCCGGACGCCAAAGCCGCACCAGCGACCCTGCTTCATTCCCGCGGCCGGCCACACATCCATCCCCGCCGTGGAATTCAACGTCAGCCATCAGGCATCCTTCGTTGCGCTGGGGGGATGCGTAATCCCTAAAAATCCTAATAATAACGAGCAAAAACCGCAAGAAGAAGGAGAAGAAGAAGAAGGGAACATCCGCGCAACTCAGGCAGCCGTCTATTCCGACCCCAAACCCTCCTCGGCCCCCGTCCCCTCCATCCCCCAGGTCGGCATCGACATAACCTGCGTCGACGAACCCGGCCGGCGGCGCGACAAGCAGCCCAAAACGCTCAAGGAAGTCGGCGACTTCATCGACATCTTCACAGAAGTATTCTCGCAGCGCGAACTCGACACCATGAAACAATACGGTTCGTCGCTGCTGCTCTCAAAACAGCCGCTCGAAGCAGTCGTAAAGTCTACGCTGCGCCTGTTCTACGCCTACTGGGCGCTGAAGGAGGCGTATATAAAAATGACCGGCGAGGCGCTGCTGGCGAAGTGGCTGCGCGAGCTGGAGTTTACGGATGTTGTGGCGCCGGCGCCGACGGCAGCGGGCACGGCGGCGTGGAGTGAGCCGTATACGGGTGTGCAGACGTGGTTGTATGGGAAGAAGGTGGAGGATGTGAGGGTTGAGTTGGTCGCGTTTGAGTCTGATTATCTCGTTGCGACGGCGGCGAGGGGGGCGAATCTGGGAGCGAATTCGGATCCTAGTGAAAAGGATAGTGATCCATGGCAGGGCTTGGAGAGTATTGATATTGAGCGCGATGTGAGACCGTGTGCGACGGGGGTTTGTCAGTGTTTGTTGTAAATGATTATGATTATGATTTATGAATATACATGTCTATAACTATAAAGCAATATGGTGCCTGTGTGATTCCACCCCTGGGGATAGCATTTGACTAATTACAAATGCTGCAGAATCAAGAGCAAGTAACGATTGTAAGATGGATGTAAGTCGATTGGCAAGGAAATTAAGCTACCGAACACTTCGTTCTGCAATATAAGAATATAAAATATCGCCTCACATTCGTGAGAGGAAGAATAAAGCCAATCCGCATGCAATTCAAAACCACCATTCTCTTGAACAGAAAGAGACAGAAGAACAAACTACCGCCTAGGAATATGCTTATTTGAAGCAGGAGAGGCGCTTGATAAACCCGAGTATACCTTTCTGCTGACTGTTGTTGGTAGTCTTGTTACTCTTGTTACCCTTGTTGTCATCACTCCCGCTGCTCTTGTTGTCATCGTCCGACTTCTGACCACCCACGGGCTGATGAGTTGACGCCTGTGTCTTGTTGTTACTTACCGAAGTGGAAGCATTTCCTCCTCCAACAGCAACAGTAAGCGACTGCGGATTTGGGTCATGGATACTTCCAGACTGGTCCGCTCCATTAGTAGGCGCCACATCATCATAAGGAAAGGCATAACCACGACCATCAAGGTTTGCAGCATGCACAATGCGAGCGTAATGATTGGTAATGGAGTTCTGATAATAGTTCGATGGGTTTTCCCCTTCCGGGGTATTGCTATCCGTCAAAAGGGTCGATCTGTTGAAAGCCGCTGCCAGCCGAGCAGTGATGTCGTCTTTTTCTGAATTTCCTGACGACGCAAAGGGGCCGGTGCTGCAACTGAAGATGTCTGCAGCTGCTGGCTGTGTGTATGTTGCTGCCCCGTTGCCAAAGTTGAGAACATTGTTTGACACCGTTCCGCCCACGTTTCCGGCAGATATCTGAGTATCAACAGTCAAGGTCGAGCTTGCGTATTGGGACCAAACCTGATCCACGTAAGACTGATAGTATCCGGAGAACAAGGAGCTATTCAGTGCTATACCCGTATTAGGACTGTTGGCCCTCAGGTTCGTGCCATTAGTCTGAACGATGAGCTGGTTCCAACCGGCGTTGTCCTTGGACTGCTGGTCATTAAGGCCGGAACACACAGTATCGAGACCGTTGGTCGACATGCCAGAAACATGCTGCGACTCGTTCGAGGTGTTGGTCAGGGTCAACGAGATCGGAAGACACACAAAGTCCACGTACGAAATGTTCACGTAGAGCTGCTCGCTGTTGAACGTAAACTCGCAAAAGTCCCAGTATGTATTGTAGTTGGCATCCGAGGTATTGGAAGACGAAGGCTCAACCAACGCTGGTCCGGGATTCAAGTAGAACGAAATGGTGTTGTCTCTTGCGAACCACAGACGAGCCCCAGCCAGGTGCGGTATGGTCACGGTCACCGAGCTGCCGGCTGAGCCCAGGGGAATGGCACAGTCTTGTCCAAGAGCCTGCATGGTGCCTGATGGCGAGGCCGGGTAGTACGCTGTCTTGCCATCCGACTGCAACAGGAACAGGGCATTGTTGTTGTCGATCGCCTGGCCGGTGATGTATGCATATACCGTGTCGGATGTAGTCTGGTTCTGCAGGGTGATGTCTAGGGTTGAGGCGGTCGCAGCAGCCTTGACAGGCTCATTCTGACGAGACATCTTGATTGCTGGTGGTTGAGGAAGAGAGTGCAGAGCTAGAAATGCGTGACTTGACTTGTTGAGTGAGTGAGTCAGGGAAGGAGCGAACGTTGGTCAGCGAGCATTCTTATGCGAACCCAGAAACACATGGATATCGATGGACATTCCATCCTTATATACCTAGGTATCCATGGATATTCATACATATCTTTGCCGTGGTCGGAACATGACTGCATCAGATGTTATATTCCGCACTGACTTTACACCACAAGCTGAATCCTCGACCCATCGTCAGGACTGATCGACAGTACGATAACCCCTCGTCCTCTTCCTTGGTTCTCAGCCTTCTTATGTTTGATTTGGTGACTCGATCTCGTTCCGATGCAACATTGCGGGAAGTGACTCGACGGTCCCATGATGAAGCTTCCGGAGCGCTGATCATCAGATTTCTCGCCATGGAAGAAAAGCTGCCAAATCATGGGCTCACGCCAAGAATGCTGGGGTAACTGAAACACTGCGCCCTCGACCATGTGTACAGCAGCATAGCCATGGCGAGAGATGCCTCATGGAGGGACGTTACACAGCGCCCAGCACGTCTCCGATCGACCTTGAAGTTAGAGGTCGGCTGATGGAGAAAACACATTTCCGTGGTTGTTTGTTACGTACTGTCGGTTGATCACGTTGGAGACTTGGATTTGTTCAAGTATTTAGGTAACACAGAATACTCTTCTAGGGTTGTGGTGGTATTAACTTGATAAGTTTGATTACATGATACGATGAATCATTTCGTGGTGGATGCCTAAACCTTTAAAATCGCAACTATGAAAGGGGTAAGTCCATATACTAGCATTCTTATAACTAATTATACTGTCAAAATATTCAAGACCAACCGATCTGGGAATGGACCCGTTGAATCTGTCAAAGGACTTTCAATTTCATAAGTCTCTGTTTTAGTGGAAGAGTATTAGTACATAAAGGTAGGTAATCATCATCAATGATTCAATAGCATCTCATGAATAGTAACTGAAGAACATGTCCATCCAAGCAACGCCCAAGATGCATTCATTCATTTCCCTCTCCTGACCAAATTCCCACGCATGTCAATGTATCGTTCGTTCGGAGGGAGGATCTCAGACGACGGGCAGGCTGTTCACACTCAATGCGGTCGATACAGGCACTGCCATTTTCTTTTGTTGATTGATTGAAAGTCCTTCTATAAAAGTTTATTTATTGAAGACTTTTCAAGTAAAGCACCCAGTCAGTTCTGGGGTGGGTACAGGTGATACCAATCCTCAGGACGGTCAACGTACCGCTCGATCAGATGGACGCCTGAAGGGCTCTCAACAATGGAGCTGATCTCTCCTGGCTTGAGGGCAAAGGCAGCGTCCTCGAATTCTTTTTGCATTTCACCACGACCAAAAAATCCCCTTGAAAGTAAGCGAGGAAGAAAAGTAGTTTGTTAGCCTGTTTGTTTTTGTTTTTTTGTTTCTGGGACTGGTCTGACTTACAAATCACCCTTCTTGCGTGCCGAGCTGCAGTCAGACTCGGAAACTGCGAGATCAGCCAGGCGGATTTCACCAGACTTGATCCTCTGCTCGTGGCCGCGGAGAATGTCAATGGCTTCTTCCTTGGATCGGGTGATGTTGTTTTCGCGCCAGCTGCTGGGACGACGGCTGTCACGGTGCTTGACGAGGAGATGGGCACAGCGGATTTTGCCTTCAGCTGGCAGGCCCGCGATGCCAGAGGGGCCGCTGTGGTGGGTAGCCATGTAGTTCTTCAGCTTCTCGGGGTCTGTTCCTGAGGGCGGCTCCCAGCGAGACTCTTTGGTCGATGCGTTGAAGTAGTATGGCAGGTTCTTGGAGTTGGAGTGGCGAACTTCCCAGCCATCTGGGAGACCTGTGAGTTCAGACTGGGGCAGTCAGCTGATTAGCTGATGGCTGATGGCTGATAGAGTGTGGATGTGCAGCTGGCACGATGCAGACAATGCAGACAAGACAGTAGGCAAGCATACCATGTTTAGTGTTTACAGGCAAACAAAAGCCTCAGATGGGTGTGTATTCAGGTAAACAAAAAGATATTTTATGTTAAGAGAGCAAACAGCTTTGTGCTAGAGACTGATAGAAGACAGTGCAGCAGTGAGATGACAACAAAAGATAGTCTAAACAATGGGCTAGTTGTATGGGAGACGCGGGGGATGCAAAGGCGGAGGGGCCCGCTGCGCCTGTCTGGGCCTAGCGCGATCTGCCAGGCCGCCACTCTTTTTGTCTCCGAACTCAACCTCGACTTTATTCCCATCCCATCTGTTGGCAGTTACGATAACTCCTTGCCATACCTACACGAGTCTCTGCAGAGCCACACTCTACCCGCGCATACGTCCACACGAGAATTTTCTACTTTCGATCGACATCACCATGTCGGCCAGCCCTGCGTCCTCTGCTGGAGGCGATACCAAGCCCAACACCGATCAGATTCACTTCAAGTTCTGCCGTGAATGGTGAGCAATGTCCTTTCCACCACAATTTCCTAGCTATATATCTCCGACTCTTGCTAACTTGTCCAGCTCCAACCTGCTATATCCCAAAGAAGACCGCGTACAGAACCGACTGATGTTCACCTGCCGCACCTGCCATGTTTCCGAGCCCGCGACTTCGCCATGCGTCTACCAGAACAAGCTCACCTCCCAGGTGGGAGAGACGGCCGGAGTGACCCAGGATGTGGGATCTGATCCTACGGTTGGTGACCCTGAATTTTGTCTGCATTGCGGCGAAGAGCTAGCTTGTGTCAAGTGTGGCATACTCTCGTCTGGCATCTACGCAGAAGAAGAGGATTCAACCTATGAATCTGAGGACCCAGATTATTTCTCAATGCCCTGATTTGCTTCTCAAGTTGTCTTACTTGATGGCTAACACGCATTGTTCTATTTCTTAGCTCCCGCGATCGAACAAGTTGTGTCCGAGCTGCGGAGAAAACGAAGCGGTGTTCTTCCAAAGCCAGCAGCGTTCAGCCGAGACTGGAATGGTAACCTCCCCTTTTATATCCCTGACTGCAAAGGGAGATTGGCTAAGTGTTGTGATACTAGAAACTGTACTACGTGTGCTGCACGTGCGGTACTGTCTTTACGTGATCACGAGTCTCTTTTACGTCGAACTTTCGGTCTTCGATACCCGTATATGTTGTCGGTTCAGTTATTTATTCGCGCCGGAGTTGCGCTCGGAGTTTGGTGCTGTTTTAGTATACAGGACGGTCTTGGTCATGCATTTTTCGTTGATACGAACATGAGAACGTTGGAAGAAGCATAACATGTGCTTGCTCAAATCATCATTATTTATTCTATTGTACATAAATATAATTTACAAATGCATTGGCGCCAGTGACAAAATCTTCGACCATTGTTTCCCCCGTAGCTCAGCTCCGACGATACCTATAAATCATCGTTAGCACTTGAAATACTGCCTGAACAAACATCCACCAACTCACCGTTCAATCGAGTGCCGATCGGATCACCAGATTTGTTAACCAGAACACACGCATTGTCGTCAAACTTGACAAGACTTCCATCCGGCCGTTGAATTTCCTTGCGAGCGCGAACAACAACTGCATGGCGAATGTCGCCGCGGCGGACTTTGTTGGCAATGCCGCTGTTTGTGGAGTTTTCGGGGCCGAAGTTGCGCTGCTTCTGGACGACGACGACGATGCGGTCGCCTGAACGATTGATATAAGTATTTGTCTTGTATAGAGACACTTGGTAAGTTGTGTACATACCGATGGTGGCAGGGCTTTTCTTCTTCAAGACATTGACGCATTCGACAACGGCGGCTCCGGAGTTGTCGATGCAATTAAGCATCGTCTGGAAGGACACAAGTCAGTGCTGCTGCATAAAAGGAGAGAGAGAAAGAGTAACTGCATACCTTGAGTTGGATCATCGTGTCTGCATATCGTCACGCAATGTTCTGTTTGATATGGAAGTTATTCAGGTGGTTGTCCCAATCGGACCTTTTTTCGGGAGCAGGTTTTGCCGACCGCCGACGCGGAACAATGGGATGCCCCAGCTCTATAGAGGCAGACTCGAGATCCCTTGAAACAAGTTCAAACAAATTCAAACAACAGTGGTTTATTCAGAATACTTGCCAATTGACTGCCCTTGCCCTTCTCCGAGTCCCAGGCGCATTGTTGCATTGTTCCTCCGCCTGGCCGACTCGGCATTCTTCCATCATTATCCACTCCACTATCAATATGCCAGGCGCCCCTTGAGCAATGGCCCATGCGATGACTTTACTCTATCCTTAATCTAACGTGTTTTGCGAGACTTTTCGCCTCACTCATTTCGAGGGACAAGGACAAGTGTGGACTTTCTTGTTGTTGGCGCAGAACTCAGTCCTCAGACCCCCAGCCACACCATCTGCAGCGCTTATTGACAGGCGTGTTTGACGCCGTCTCCCCTCATGCCTTGAAATCTCTCACTAGGTTAACGCACCCCTCTTTTCGCTCTTTTCACTCCTTTCCCATACGCTCTTTTGAAACAGCCACTCTTTCGACTACCACTTATCGAGTCTCGACCTTGGACTTGGACTTTGGACTTGGATCGAGGTCGGAGCCAAGATCCGTCTACGCATTTGGGCTGTCTCGTTCGTCGCCTCACTCACGCGCCATGCCACCGTCCAAGGCCAGGTCCAGTCCAGCAGCTGACCAGCGAGGGGACCGCCTCACATTGGCCAGGCTGGCGAGCTACGACGACGTTGCGACAGATGCGCTTATTGATCGCGTGAGTCGAATTTCGCATGAGACGATATAGATATATGGCTTTATCTGACATAGAACAGGCCTACTTTTGGACTACGATTCGCAAGAATCGAACTAAATTTGCTCCGGCGCGGGGCATCCACGAAGACAATGTCGCGCAAATCCTTCTTCACAAAGTGATCGTTGCGAAAAACGTCCGCGCGGCTGAGCAGGAACTCCTGGGAATGAGCGGCTTGAACAAATATCTCCAGCGCCTGCCTAATGACCGGGAGCGAGAATGGTTTAAACGGCATTTTCGAAAATACATTCACATCTATCTGCCAGACTGCCCGTTTGAAATATCTACTACAAACCGATACACTATTACACAACATGAGGCTTCTGTGGTTGCGCGCAGGGATATTAAGAAGAATGAAGAGATTAAATATCTGTGCGGGACACTTGTGTCTATGACTCGCAAAGAAGAACTTGATCTGGATCTCAGTCGTAAAGACTTTAGCATTGTCATGTCCAGCAGGAGGAAGAGCCCGTCTTTGTTCTTGGGACCTGCTCGTTTCGCGAATCATGACTGCAATGCCAATGGGCGACTGGTGACTCGAGGCTCTGATGGCATGCAAGTTGTTGCTGCTCGCGATATTGAATTGGGTGAAGAGATTACTGTTTCCTACGGGGAGGATTACTTTGGAATCGACAACTGCGAATGCTTGTGCGAGACCTGCGAACGCGCGGTACGCAATGGATGGTCGCCATTGGTTTCTCTACCGGAGAGTCAGATCTCAACACCAACTCGAGATGAAGCAACACGCTCGACGCAATCTCCTCGACCTGAGACCAAAGAACTGGTAGCCGAAGATGCTTCTGGTTCGTCTACCCCAAAGACCATTGTACCCACAGAAAACGACGTGCTTCCGCAAATTGAGGTCGCCCCTGCAGATGGAGAAGCAGAACAGACTACTTCGAAAAAGAGAAAACTCGACAGCGACAGTGAACAGGAAAAATCTAACCCTTCTACACCACGCAAGAGGTCCAAGTTCGAGCATCGGCAGTCAAAGCTTCGAGAGGAAATTGTGTTACCTGAGATCGCCGAGTCTATCGAGAAGTCCCCTTTTCCAGGCACATCCACGTCCCAGGAGTTGTCTTCTCAACCAGTAACGGAACCAGAAAATCCTCTCAAAGAGCAGATAGTCCCTTCAGAGACAGAACACAACGCAAATAATCTGTCCGGCAGTTCCTCCGATCATGATTCAACCAACTATTCTTCAGATGAAAGCCAACCATCTGTATCAACGCCTGCTACATCGGTATCTGGCGCAGTTCCCAGTGTCAAGATAGAGCCCACTGAAAACAACACAGAGCCAGCGGCACTTCCTGCTACTTCTTCTACCTCCTCTTCTACTCGCCAGTCTCCAGATGTTGTTAATAACGACACCAACTCAGCCACTCCTACCAACCTCTCTCAACCAGGAGACAGGTTACCAGAAGACAGCCAAACCAAAACCCCAACCAGCGGCAAACGTCGCTACAACAAACGCCCCCTCCCATCCGTCGAAGAAGATCTCACCATCCCCAAAACCCGCACACCCGGTGACTACACCAAAACCGCCCGCCTGCTCGCGCAACGCTACGACCGCTGGGTAGACTGCCAAACCTGCCCGTCCTGGTTCCTGCAAGAAAACGCGTACCAAACACGCAAGGAATGCCCTCGCTGCGAGCGCCATTCCAAATTGTACGGTTTCCGATGGCCCAAGACCGACTCCGATGGGCCGGCTGACGAGGAGACTCGAGTCATGGATCACCGTACTGTGCATAGATTCCTGTCCGCCGAGGAAGAGGCCAAGGTTGACCGCAAGACCCGCGGCGTGGTTTCCAGAAGCGGCGCTGTCACGCCTACGCCGGAGGTCTTGTTGTCGTCTTCGTTCTCCGATACGAGGAGCGAAACCGAGTTTAGTGATACTGAAGGACGGCGCTGCACCCGTGCTAGTCGGCAGCGCACCAAGCCTCTTCGCTAGATTTACACCTTTTGGGATGTTGAACATTCAGTTCTGTCTTTTTGTCTTTTGTCTTTTTGAACCATATTGGGCCCGGTCTCTAATAGAGCTGGGTATGTATGCATGGGGTTCGGTTTTCTCGGCCATGAATAGGGGGCGTCTGTACTATCACCATAATCATCAAGATTTTTCTCTAATGTTGTTTGTCTTGATCGATTTGTCCATATGCACATGTATGAGTATCACGTTTTGTTCATCCGATTTTGTCCTGGTGTCAAGGATAGATAGATAATTCATTAAATTACAAGTCTCTATCTAAGTATTGACGAAGTTGAGTAAGCATGTTACACATTTATTGGAACTCGATATATTCTTTGTAGCTTGATACTGAATTTGTCTTATGGATGTGAGCGTCCATATATATATATCCACCTGGGCACCTAGGTAGTATGATTATATAAAGTTCCAAGGTTACTAAACTAAAGCCTTAAAAGGTGCCGTGGTATGCTTAAAGAATCAACACCATAGCTATAATCCTTTAACCACTGTAAATTATATGTTTATATATCTTCGCTTGAAGCTGATTGGCTGCAGAAGCTCTGAGAAGAGTTATTAGTAATAGGAATCTGTGAGTGTGGAGTAACTAAGCTGGTTGCTAGCTAGCTAGGAATATGTGCAGCGCGCTGGCTGCTAGGCTAGCTAGGAATCCCTCCGCCTTTGCATCCCCCGCGTCTCTGTTTGATTCTCAGCCTGTGCCAACGTATCGCCAATTTCTGCATGTGTATGGTGCAAATATCCACCCCTATATTGAATTGATTCCGTGTGTCACTTCCTTGGACACTCGCTGTTCAAGATGCCTCTAAAGCGAAAGCGTGATGACCATCGAGCCTATCGAGGTACCCAAGATTACCTGCAGATCGTGATGGCCTCATTTCAGAATCAGAACCTGATTGCTACAATAAATGCTTTGTCATCAGGCACATGCCCTCACTGCCATCACGTACGAGTTACTGGCGAACCCAGATAAACTTCACAAACTGCAATCCCAGCTCAGATCCGCCCTTCCAGACGCCGATAGCACTCCGTGCCTGGCAGTCGTCGAGAAGCTTCCTTACCCGAATGCAGTGATAAGGAAGGTCTCCGTCTTCATCCAGGCGGCATCCTACGACTAACCCGTGTAGCCCCTCGCAACGACATGGTGTACATTGACAGAACCTCGGGCAACAAATGGGTTATTCCAGCCAATACTGCCGTCTCAATGAGCGCTATGAGCATTCAGATGAACGCTTCTCTCTTTCCAGACCCATACAACTTCAAGCCCGAACGTTGGCTTGAAGATCCCTCCCTCAAACGCTATCTCCTAACCTTTTCTCGGGGAACGCGCATCTGCCTTTGGTACGTTTATCCATGTGATCTATATTTTCGTAAACTGACTGAATCTATCCAGCATGCACCTTGCATATGCCGAGCTGTATATTTTCCTAGCAGGCGTTTTTAAAAAAAATATAACTTGCATGATAGCACTGAAGAACAAACCGCATCCACCCTGGCCTTGCATGACACGTACCGTGAGCGTGATGTGGATGCAAACATGAATTTTCTGGTGCCTGCCCCGGCCAAAGGCAGCAAAGGCGTCAGAGTGGTTGTTCGAGAGTAGTAGTACAAGTCGAACTGAGCTGGTGCTATCTTCAGCTGTTTGATATCTGCTACCGATTTCTCATTAAGGATGCAATGCCTTGGGCACTATGTCACAGGAGACAATCTAAGAAGTTGTTTGAACTAGCTTGTATAAAAAGTCTCAAGTTGGTTCCGAGTTATACCTAATTATTTCTTCGTCTTCTAGCTTATTTCTGATCTCCCTGAACTGCACGTGATATATTGAGCCCTAGTCATTGGACTAAAAAGCGTTTTGAGCCCGAATCAAGATCAGGGGGCAGCCTAGGAAGTCCTTATCATGCCCATAGTCATCGAATGTATCATCCTTGAATAGAGTTATAATTTATAAATATATAGGTGGTAGAATCAATATATCCATGATATCTGGGTGCTCAATATTGTACACGATGAAACCATCCAAACCAATCCCAGACGCCTCATATGCTGTGCGTATTTATCCAATATAATACAATATGTAGTCAACTATAGTTATACAAGAGAGGAAACCAAAAAAGAGAGAGGGGATTAGATCAAAGCCTGACCCCGATACATCGCTTCACGCACTTCGCGCACCACATCCTTGCGATCTCTCTTCCCGACCAGCACGACACCACGACCACGCTTGCCCATGCGCCCAACACGGCCGAGACGGTGGATAAAGTCGATCGTTGAATGCGGGACGTGATACAGGATCACCGTTCTGACGGGCAGCGTGTCAATGCCGCGAGAACCCAGGTCTGTAGTAACCATGACTTTGGTGCCCTTCAAGACCCGTGTCTCTGGTGTTTTCGGACCGGTGCGTTCCGGAAAGGTGAACGGGATTTGGGAGTGCTCCAGGCGGCGCTCGCGCTGTTTGTCTAAGATTTGCTGCGTGGTGGGGATGCGTCTGGGCTCGGTGAATTCTTCGAGGACTTGCTTCTGGCGTTTCTCGGAGTCACGGGAGAAGGATACAGCGTCTATACCCTTCTTTTGGAGGAATTGTGCTACTTCGTCTGCTTCTTCGCGCTCGTTGACGAAGACGATGATCTTGCGCACTTCGGGCTCCATGTAGCGGTTGAATGGGCCCATGGATTCGGTCTCGCCGGATTTTCCGAGGGACCAGATGACTTCGGCGCAGGCTAGGCTGCGGTTGCCGTGGTATGGGTCCTGGTCGACGTCTACGACGCCTAGCTGGACTCGTCGTGGAATGGCGTGGAGATTCGGTGTGGCTAGACGGCGGATGTCGGGGTATCTCTTGCGCAGGAATGTATCAAGACTGCGCGGGATGGTGGCTGAGCATAGGATGACTTGTTTGAGGGTCGAGGCCGCTTTATCAATGATCTCCATCGTTATAGGCCCGAAAGACCGGTCGAGAAGAGAGTCGGCCTCGTCGACAACGATATGTTGAACACGACTCAGGACGTAAGGATCAGTCTTGGCAATGGATGACAAAAGGTGTGGGGTCGACACGAGTATATCAATGCCATCCGCTTTGAAAACGGTGCTTTTGATCTTCCGTGGCGTATCGGAGGATGAAATCTGACCAGAACGGAATTTCACAGTGTGGGCAAAGGCTTTCACCTTGGCACCGACCTGCGAAACCAATTCTGAGGTCGGAACGAGGATAATCGCCCGCGGCCGTCCCGCTGACGAGGTAAGATTCTCCGACAATTCCGGAGATTCGAGCTCGAAAGCTCGCTCCTTGGCCCTTTTCTCATTCTCTTTCGCCTTCTCGGCTGCCTCTTTCTCCTTTTGTTCGTTTTCTATCGCTTCCGTTCGCTTTATATTATCAATCACGGGTACCAGATAGGCCAGAGTTTTGCCAGACCCGGTTTCCGCCGCTAATAAAAACTGATCGTAATTGTAGTTAACGTCTCCTTTCTTCTTCCGTGTATTCTTCTTCTCGTCTGTACCGGTGAGCAACGCAGGAATCGCGACGCTTTGAATAGGGGTCGGCGAGACATCAATATAGTCCGGGAGGCCTTGCGTGAGGATCGACTCCTGCACGACAGGCAGCAGCTTGAATTGATCGAATTTCATGATGCTGGCTATTCGTTCTTTGATCGAATTTCGAAGATTGTAGTTCAACGGAGATAGCGTAGTCTGCATTTTCAATGCTTTGTACAAGGGCGACTCTGCCTTTTTCGCCTTTTCTTCCTCCTCTTTGTTGTTGCCACGCGACGACCTTCTGATGGCTGCTTGTGATCTGGGGGCTACTTTCCCTCGAAGTCGGGCGTCCGTCTGGTTAAGATTTGACCATGGGCCTCTCTCGCTGCGGGTCCGATCTTTCTTGAGAGTCGTTCTGGCTACGTTCGGAGACAACGACATCCTCGTCGGCTTGCTGCGGAGTCGCGCAGAGGATACCCATCGTGTGGATAGGAGCCATGGCGAGCACGATGGATGGAGAGCTGGGCGTACGATGCTTCTCCCATTCCGGCCCCAGGCACCAGCGGACATTGTGGCGTCCGGTCTGGTATGACTGCAAAAGCGATGCAGGTGTAAGTCCTTCACAAGGAATCTCGATGCTTGAATGCGTTGCGATCTGACAGACAGCTGACTTCAGATGCAGATTGGCAGGGCTGGCAGAATCGAAGATCAAATAAAATAAAAATCTACGGAGGCGCTCCGCACCGCGCGCTAGTCTGATAACAGTCTAGCGCCAGGTCGGAGCGCGGAGAATAGGCTGACCAGTCACATGCAGCCGTCGACCGGTCGAGGCGCGTCGTCCGGGGCAACCGCGACCGACTCCTCAAGTCAACACGGCATCCCACTTTGGGTTGGCTTTATTTATGAAACACCTCCTGCGCCCTCGATTGCTTAAAACCCTCATCGCTGCTCCTCTCTTCTCGCCTTGTTTATCTCTTCTATCCTCACCACGTTGTTCACGAGTTTTCTTTCTTTCACGCCTGACTTCCTGCGGCGTTGCGACTCGATTGAGGATAGATAAATCAAGGGACCTGACCGGCAATTCCAGTCACTGGCCCACTTACGCCATAACATTCCAATCGCCATCACCACATCATCCACCCTGCGCCACGGGCTGGAGGTAAATCCAGATCTCGCTTCTCTGTTTTGCATTATTCTGTTTTCCAGATTGGCGGCCATCATCACAAGCACGTCTCGAACGGCGTGGACTAGCAATATTTTGATACCTCTACCAAGATGAGCAATAATACGCAGCGTCCGCTGTCCGAGTTGAGCCCAATGGCTCAGCGACGGAACTCTCCAAGCTGGAAACAGGCTACCAAGGTAGATTGATTTGTTATTATGTTGACCGAGAAATATAACAACTGACGCAGTGGTTAGTTTACTCTGGGTTCGTCTCCCTTTGATTCGTCCCCATTCAACGCTTCAACTTCAAAGCATCTTTTCTGGCAAGATCGCGAATCAGCATCATCATTTCAGTCTTTGAATTCAGAAAACACGCGGCCATACGATCCAGAAATGCAGTACTCTCCCACCAAGAGAGCATCGATCGAAAATCTAAAGCGCGCTTCACGAGTGAAGAATAGCAGCTTAATTGCTCGAGAGCAGAATACTGAATATGACCCTACACATGTTACTCTTCCTGAGCGACCCTTGGCAACCGGTCGTTCGTTTCACGGCCGCAGTCAAAGCGACGTGCAGTCGCCATTGTCTCCTTCCAATCAGGATAGTAATAATCGATCAATTAACGGAGATGCCTCGCCACAGCATAGACCAGTCTCACCAAGCAAGGACCAACCTTCGCCTCCCAAATCAAGCTTGTCGAAAGCAACTCGGTTTGGATATAAGCTATTTGACCCAGAAAACGACATCTGGTCGGACCTAGATGGTGGCCCATCACGCTTCTCCGAGCGCAACCCCAAGAGTGTCACATTCGATGCAGCTCCACCACAGGTCAACGAGTACGAAATGACAACACCCGATATTTCATCCCTTGCATCAGAACGCGAAGGAAGTTATGAATTTGACGAAGACGAAATTGATGTTAGCTTTGACCGTGGCTCTTCTTTGGATCGTGACGACAGTTTTGATGCTTCTCTCGAAGACATTGAAAAAACACCAGTAGTGCTACCTGAGGACTGGCGATTCATGAGCCCCGATTCGGCAAATGACGATTTGGTCAGCGGGGACGAAGATCCCTTCACTGATCACCACGGCAGCCCGAGTCCCGATGTTCAACCCGCTACAAATAACGAAGTAGCCAATCGTGGTTCTCGCATCGACTCTCTCGATTCTAATGGCGAAAAGCGTCCGCTGCCACCTCTGCCATATGCAAAGTCGCAAGAGCAGTCCCCTAACCCGAGCTCTCCTAGTAAACTCTCTGCAGCTTTCGAGCTTGCAAGCAATGGACAGCGTGTCTTGCCTTCGCCGCCGCGCCCAGCTTCGTTCTCCAAGACCGATATCGTGAGCTCCTCTCGCCCTTCCATGACTTTGGAAGACAGGGTTCGACTTATGATGCTACAAGATAAGGGAGAAGACAGTTTGCAAACCGAAGCTGAGCGCCAAAAAGAACGACGCATGAGACGAGCTGGAGCTCGCGAGAGAAGCGCTGGCTTCGATTATGAAGATAGAGAGCCTTCTGAGCCGAGGGAAAGCGAGGTTGACACCCCGCCACGTATCTCGCGAGAAGACATTTTGCGAAACTTGAAATCTGGACAGGATGTGAACTACGAGGAGGACTTCGAGTATCCCTCGGAAATTGCTTCTAGCCCACCGCCTCACGAGCAATATGACCCTGATGTCCCGGTGCCTTCCCTTGAGGATGACTTCGCTGTCCAAATCAAGGATGAACCCGTGGATGACGATGACGATAATGATAACATCTACGACGTTCCCGAATATTATGGACCAAATGCACATGGCCTACCCCTACATGACGACGAAGACCAAGAAGTCGATGACGACGCAGAGAGCACCTACTCTCGAAACTCCGCAGAATCTGTCATTAAAACGGAAAGAGAAATATCATTCGACTCAATGGCAAGCGAGAGTACTACCGTTCCAGCTCGTGAATTTGAAATTAAAAACGAGGCCGCCGAACAACCACAGGAAACACATGACGAGCAATCGAACGGATTCAAGGACCTGGACTTTGGATTGGAAAACTTGCCCGAACCACTAGAACGGCCTAAAACTCCCGAAGAGCAGACCGAGGAATTTGATAACGAACCCTCAACTCCCGACTCCGTGATCCGGCATCCGGTCGAGGATGAATATTCCGAGGATGAGCCTGAATCTACTCCAGAGCCAGTGCCTGAGCTACTTGCAACCATCAAAGCACCCGGAACGGGCTTGAAAACACGGCCATCACTAACACCTGCAGATATGCAATCCATGGCCGCTATTCGTCGCAAAGTCAGTGTGCAGAGCACTGCCATGTCATCTACAGAGACACCCGAAGAAGACCAAGAAGCGAATGACACCCAAAAGGACACACTTGATGCCGATAAATTGGATGAAAACCCGCCTACTCTATCACTCCCAGAAGTGACACAGAGACAAAGCAGTCTCGTAAAATTGGATATCCCGTTTACTGGCTCCGGAGAAAGCCTCGAATTTGGTTTGGATAAGGAATTTGACCGAGTCATTAAAGCCCAAAAGGTTGCGTTTGAACTTGCCCTTTCTAAAAGCACCAAATCCCAATCATCAGCCTTGTTTCTACCCAGCAACTCTGAATCAGACCCTTCATCAGGATTAATTGGACCCTTGGACCCCTTGCAATTTGGTACATCTTTTGCTAACACTTGTGCGCGCGGACAGAGAGGCTACCTCATGCGTCAGAACACCAAGGTTATCATTGCCAGCAGCAACAATGAGGAACCCCAACCTCCCGCACAGACCACAAGTACAACCAGTGCAGAAGTGAAGCCAACAAGTAGCTCACCACGCAAGGCTAGCCAGCCTACATGGACTGCCGAACCCTGGAACGGCAAGATGCGACGCCAAAGCACCAAGGCTCCCGGAGCCGTGAAAAAGAAGCCAGTCCCAGGTGCAGTTCCACCTCTACCGGGAATGCCTAGCAATGTTCAGGATATCCACCAAGGGATTGAGGAAGTCGAAAGCCCTACCTTGCCTGAGCATACGGATGAGGGACAAGAGAGGGGACGACTCTTCGTCAAGGTCGTCGGTGTCAGAGATTTGGACATGCCCCTGCCCAGAGGTATTTATCCCGACATTCGCTTACTTTATCTTTGACTAACAATCTCTAGGCGAGAAACTTCAATTCTCACTGACACTCGATAATGGATTGCACTGCGTCACGACTTCGTGGCTCGAACTGGGTAGAAGTGCACCCATTGGACAGGAGTTCGAGCTTATCGTCCACAAAGACTTGGAGTTCCAGCTTACCCTGCAAATGAAGACTGAAGGCACTTTCTTGAAGCAAACCCGAGAGTCTGTCGTATCTACCTCTAGTCCCTCGAAGCAAAAGTCCTCTGCTTTCAGCCGGGTCTTTGCCTCTCCAAAGAAGCGCAAAGAACTAGAACTGAAGCAGCTGATGGAGCAACAACAGAAGCAGCGAATGGAAGCCGCCAATTCTGGTCCTTGGGAAAAGCTCCGCGCACTCATTGATCGTGAGGGCACTTTTGCACGTTCTTATGTCTCCCTTTCCGACCATGAGAAGTACGCTTTTGGCCGACCTTATACTGCGCGCATTCCTTGCTTCAACGAATGGGCCATTGAGGAACCATCAAGCTTGAAGAGCAAGAAGGGCAGCTCGACCAACATTGTTCAAAAGCGACCACCATACAAAGTCGGAAACTTGGAACTTCAGCTTCTGTACGTCCCTAAACCAAAGGGCACAAAGGAAGAAGACATGCCAAAGAGTATGAATGCTTGCATACGAGAGATGCGTGAGGCGGAGAACACAGCATCTCGCATGTGGGAGGGGTTCCTTTCTCAACAGGGAGGCGATTGTCCTGTAAGTCTAATCGATCAATGTCCTTCTTGGACTCTTGTGCTAACAGAGTAATACAGTACTGGCGACGACGCTTTTTCCGGTTGCAAGGACCAAAACTGACCGCATATCACGAAGTGACTCGCCAGCCGCGTGCCACCATCAACTTGGCCAAAGCTGCGAAACTCATCGATGATAAATCCTCCCTTACTCAGAAAGAGACGACCACCAGGGGCGGCGGAAGGCGGAAGTCAGCCTTTTCTGAGGAAGAGGAAGGCTATATGTTTGTTGAAGAGGGATTCCGTATTCGGTTTGCCAATGGAGAGGTCATCGACTTCTACGCTGACAGCCGTTCCGAAAAAGAAGGATGGATGAAAGTGCTTTCTGAGACGGTTGGCAAGGGCTACTCCGCAGGCGCCGGTCAAGTTAAACCCTGGACGGAGCTTGTGTTCAAGCATGAACGAAATGCCAATGCCAAACGCGACGCGCTTGATCGTCTCATGACTGCAAATGGACAACCTGCCTTGCAAAAGGAGCTTCCCAGTCCAACAAAATCCGCTGCCCAGCCACCTTTCCAACCACCAACGAGACCTCGACACCAGCACAATATGTCACAGCCGGAAGTTCGGTCCCCTGAGAGTCGTAGGGAGAAAACCCGGTCTTTAATGTTTTGATGACCGCAGACGTCACTAACTGCCACGAACCCTTCCCTTCTTGTTTACAATTCTTTTTATTCTCACTGGATTTTTTGAAGCTTTTGTTACTATACCAAATTTCCTCTTCTTTGTTCACTTTCCTGTCTAAGACGGTTTCTACACCTTTATTTTCTCAATTTTATTCTCTCCTTGGCACGAACTCTATAAAACACCTTTCCCTAGCCTTTGGCGGCTTAATCCATCATTCTGGATATTCTTATTCAATCTTTTGAAAGGCGTACAATGGAAAATGGCCAGTCGCGAGACGTCAATCCAGGATTACAGCAGAACTCACGTCGAGGAACACATCTCTTTTTGCGTCTTATCTTTTTCTTCATGTGTACGTTATGAGTTTCTTGTTGTATTGAGTATTGAGTAGTAAATTACGAATTTCTATCTTTCATTTGATGATGCAGTAAATAACCTGTTTTTCATGGTAGATTTGTCTACTTGATATACGATACATTTTATTGTCTAACCTTCTTCTTCGCCTGGAGCTTCTTCCTCGGAATCAGACTCCATGCCCGCCAAAGCCCCCTCGCCAGCCTTGAGATTTTCAGACTTATCAGCATTCACTTGAGATGCAGGTATACCTCCAGAAGTCAAGAAGAGGAACGTCTCCGCCGGGAAATGATCGACATGATTGAAAAAGGTTCCGAAGCTGTTAAGGTTAGCTTAGTGATCTGGAATTGATCAATCAAAGATTCTAACTTACGAATTCGATTCTTCCTCCTCCCTGAATATCCGATTATATATCTCCCGCTGTTTGAATTCATTCATTTCCGCCTCGAATTTCTCAAAGTCAATCTTCTCCTTCCCGAATTCCACAGCCATCTTGCGGTTGTACGAATCGAAGAGCGGACGCTCCAGTAAGAGACCCAGACCAGGAGCCTTGGGGATGGACAACTTGGTTGAATCGTAGCTCTCCTCGATGATTTTCGGGTCGCAACCGCAGCGCACAACCAGCGCTACCATGGCGACCATCTTACGGATCTGGTGCATCATGAAACTTTGCCCGTGCACTTTGAGGCTGACCCATTCGGTGCCGTTGATAATGATGGGTTGCTTGTTGGCCACGAAGGATTTTATGACTCGTTTGGCGGATGGGTCGTTGTAGGACTTTTGGATGGTGAAGTTGTGGAAGTTGCGGGTGCCGAGGTATTTGTCGAGCGCGTCTTGGACTTGTTGAAGACGGGTTGCGGGGATTCGGTAGGCGCGTTTGGCGTTTGTGTAGGCGGTTTTGACAGCTTTGACGGCTTTGTTGATTGCTTCTTTCTGCTCTATCGTCAATTTTGGCTTTGAGGGGTCTTCGGTAGGGTCCGTGGTCTCGGGGTGGTCGGTTTGCTTCTCAGTTGCAGCAGTCGGCTCAGTTGATTCTTGCGGGGCCTGGCTTATGGCTGCTTCTTTGTCACTGCTGTCTTCTTCAATGTACAAGGCCCTCTGGACAAGTCTGCGGATATCTTCGGGGACATTGTCCAAGATGGGTTTGATCTCCCTCTCATCAATATCCTGCCAAAAGCCTTCGACATCCTTTTGCCTTTCATTGAAGCCTTCAGTGTCGCCATGCGCCTCAGCAAGCTCTACTGTCTTCTTTCCCAGGTACGTGCTCGGGTGTGGTGGTAGGAAGCAATGCGTAGGAATCAGGTACTCGTACATGCGAGAGTCGCAAAGTTGATAGCAGCTGAAGCCTTTGGTCACAATCTCATAACCCCAGACCCGGATCTGCGGGCTAAGATGCTCGTTGATTTTCTGGACAATGTCGGGATCTTCAACAATGAGCTTGAGAGATACAACATTGCCTGCCGCGTGAACACCTCTGTCTGTACGCGCACATCGGACGAGCGAAGACTTTTTGGGGTCGACAGCATTAGCTTTTGAGATTGCGCCGGCAGCCACGAATGCGGCAAACAGATCGCCCTCTATCGTTTTATGTGTTAAGCTCCTGAGAAGAACGTTAGAATATCGACATCAGCTTTTCAGCAGAGTGAACGTACAGCTGCATGCCATGGTATCCTGTTCCCGAGTATCCTATCATAACAGCAACCTTCTTCTTAGGGCGTCGCTCTTCGGCTGCAATATCCTCGGCAGAGAACTGAGTAGCATATATTGGCACTGCCGATTCGTCTCCTTGCTCTATTTTCCTTTTCTTATTCGCCTGAGTTGCTTCATTCCGCTCTCGTTTATCTACATTTTGCCGGCTTAACTTAGTCAGAAGGAAACCTTCATAGTAGTGGATGAAACGGGTGAAAAAGCTTACAAATATTCCTTCCTTCCCATATTTCGTTTCTGATTTCTTCCACGACCTCGTCCTCCCATGTTGCCGCGTCCTGCCATGTTGGAGTCTTAGGTGAGGGGTATTTCAATTGCGAGAATGGCCTGAAAGACGATGGTGAAGCAGACAAAAGCGAAGGCGCGATATAGATTCTGCTTTGAATGTTCGACCGGGGAAAAAGTGGTGACACGCGTGACAAGCCCCTCGTTACAAGGGAGAAACAGCGCATAGGGATTGCGATTATTGAAGGCTCAATGATACCTTTTTTCAATATCTACTCGACGATTTCTCGAGTTAAATTTATTTTCGCTGCGGCTAACAGCGGGCGGCGAGCGGTTCTGTATTGTGATTGGTCGAATACTTTTATAGAGCAAGGACGGACTAGTCTAAAAGTCGCAGGCGGTATGTATTCTGCCGCTGCTATAATTAAGTATTGTTCGAGCTGAAGCCTTATTCAACTCTGCCAGCCACTCATTCTCCTTCGGTCTCGACACTTTCTGCGCAGCGTCGCTTGTCTGAACATCTCGACGAGACCGCCCCGCAGTCATTTGAGTGCGCTCTTTTTCTGGCTCATCTTGCTGGAAGACAAATGGTCATGTCGCTGTTACTTTGCGCCTAGCTCTTCTGCCTCTGGTCCCGACACTCAGTCGACGACAACTATCACCGCTTCGTCTATTCAACCGAATCCTCCTCTTTGAGAATTCAACTTCTTCTGGTTTTGAAAGGGTCACCATGGATCTTGCAAGCGCCCTAGTTCGGAGCGTTGTCCGCGCCTTTTACGAAACTCGACAGATCCTCGTGGTCGATGCGCTGTTTATACACTCGGTGTATGGCTCCTGAGTTCTTGCTGTTAGGCGGAGGTGATAATGTGACACAACACTGACATTGCTCTCAGACTCCATGCCGAGGATCTTGCTCATTTACTTGGCATGCAACAAAAGGACTTACGGAAGCTCTGCTCCAGACTGCGGGAAGACCGCCTCATCGCAGTGTATAGTCCTCACTTGAGTTTCACGCACAGCTTAGCTCGCGGTCATTGCTAACGTGAATCTATGCTCATGTAGTCATACGCGAAGTGAAATTCGCGAAGGCTCCACTCGGCCGGTCAACCGCGATTACTATTATATTCCGTTACATCCAGTCATTGACGCAATTAAATACCGGGTTCTTCGGTTAACTTCCACTATCAAGGCTCAGTACACGCCAAGCGAGGATCGAAAAGAATACATATGTCTACGGTGTGGGGCTGAGTGGACCGAACTTGACGTTTTGAGTCTTTATAGCGATGAAGGGTTCGAATGCCAGTCATGCGGTGCCATTTTGGAGCGTACCGAGGACGTCAAGGGTGCCGAAGGCCTCGACCGTACCGGGCACGAGAAGAACAGTAAATTGATGGCTCAGCTGGATGCCTTTACAACTCTGCTGAAACAGATTGATGGAACGGAAATCCCGATTAATGACTTTGAGACGGCATGGGATCACAAAATTGACGTTGTTCGCAACCAGCAGACACATCCTACGAAACCCGCAATTGCAGTTGCGGCGAAACAGCCCACAGCGGTTCGCGGAAATACCAGAACTGATGCCGCGGCGATTGAAGTATCGCTGCAATCGTCAGCAGAGAAAAGTGCCGCTGAACAAGCGGCAGAGGTCGCACGCAAAGCAGCCCTTGAGAAACAAAACGCTCTCCCTGTTTGGCATACACATTCTACAGTTTCTACAAATGCTGGAAACATCAACCAAATCAAAGCGGAATTAGACGCGGAGGTGAAAGCGGAGATCAAAGATGAGGAAGAGCAGAAACCTGCCATCGATGCGCTGGACGACATCGCAGCATATTATGCAGAGATTGCCAAGGCCAAGGCCGAAGAAGCAACCTCTGCCGAAGAAGACTCAGATGACGACGAAGAGTTTGAAGACGTCGGCGAAATCTCAGTCATGGGCAGTACCGTGGGCACACCTGCCGCAACAAGCCAGGCGCCGACTAGTGCTCCAGTCCTTGGACGCTCGCCGATGGCTGGCATAAAACGAGAACTCGACTCGGAGTCTGGCAGCAGCGCACCCCAAACGGTAGCCGGTACACCTGCAACGCCAGCTGATGACGGCCCAGTGGCCAAGAAAATCAAGACCGAGGAGATCGTCAAGAAAGAGGAGGAGTCTGACGAAGACGACGATGAAGAGTTTGAAGATGTTTGATTGCTTTCTTCGCTCTTCTCACTTACGAAAAATAATATGCATGTACACTAGTTATTCCATTTATGGCTCTTTTTTTTCGTATCACAAAAGTTGTACAATACTTCATACTGGGAGCAATTATACCATCTATTTCGATTACTCTATACAATTCCCTCACTGAACTAATATAGGCCCCAATTTAGCCACGGATCTCGAAGAAGCTCGTCGGCCGTTCCTCAGGCATCCATATCAAAGTCCTTCTCAAGAATGCAGAAAACCAGATGGATCCTCTCCTGCGCATCTAACGTTCTCTCTTTAGGTCGGGGCAAGATTCGTCCATTTTCCTGAAAAGTCGTTTATTAGACATGAAAGAGCTATTCGGACTACATGGCATATATACCATCGATGGGTGTTTGTTGGTTTATCAGTTCTTGGTGGTAGAAAAGTGTATAGAATCGGTGTGTTTTCCTTCCTTGCAAAGTGGTTATCCTCGATCGTTTCTTCACAATGACGTACAGCGAGTAAATGACCATCTGCCCGTACCAGCAGATATAAAAACACATGAGCTGACTTACGAATTATTCAGGCTCATGACTTGTGTACTCGTAGATTTGCTGATCTCAAGCAAGCCTGCCTCCTGTTCCCGGCTGCCAAGTACGCCAATGCATGTAAGAGTTATGTTGGGATTTGACCACCAACCGAAAAAGATGTGCACACCCTAGAGGATCTAGAATGGTAGGAAATAGGCAGCAAAGGTGATAAGGTGCTGTATGGCAGGCAAGGGCGGCAGATTTCCAACCGTCAATCCCATTGAGTCCCAAGAAATGTAGAACTTTTTAGATAACCATCTCTTCAATAGAAAGTCCTTTGGGTGTTCAGCGATAGGAGAATATTCTACCAAGTGTTTGACAGCTGATATATAACCCAACTTTCTTGCAAGGTCTGCATCCCATTTGTATTTTTCGTAATCGTAGTCTTCCGGCCACCAATTTGCGGGCCCTGGTAATTCATACCAATCCTCTGACTGAGCCGTTATGAATCCTTTGAAAAGAGCTCGTTCACACCCGGAAAGTAGGTATGTGGTGCAGTTGAAGGGCATTGATTTATATCCAGAGCTCTTTTCTTTTAAAGAGCGTTCTTCGTGAATGCTACCCAGTGGGAACACCAGCGTTCGAATGCCAAACCTCCAGCCACTTGGTCCATTGCTGTATAAAGCCGGTTGGTTTGCTCATAGAATTTAACCTCCAGCCGATATCTATACCCGCGGTGAAGTAAGAGAGATGATTTAAATTGTCTTTTTTTAAAGACAATTCTCTCTTTTCCTAGGGCAAGAAATATGTCCGAGCGAACTGGACTTGGGATATATTTTTTGATCAACTCTTAGCAAAGATGTCAAAATGGTAGCCGTACACCCTCGGCAGTCCAATCGCTGGCCAAGCTCCTCGCCTTGACGGTGTCCCACCACTCTCCCAGATGATTGTGCATGTCGAGTAACAGCTATATGCAATTTGCTGGATCTCCAGATCGAAGGAACAGATGAATGAAGGCGGGGCGCATTTTGATAATGGTAAAAAGGAGGTTGTTAAGTTTGAGGCCATCCTGTGAAGCAATCTTTTTGATAAGATCATTCCTTCCGATCTCCTTGGGATAGTGATCATGATCGTCTTTGATGCTGTAGTCAATATGTCCCATCTCAGTATCATTGATAATATCTTCCCAGTCGTTTTCATCGCTGAGCTCCAACGCGTGCTGCTTATTGAAGTAGCGTACACCCTGACTATTCAGATACCTAAAATTATGTTAGCATTATTGGTATAATAGATTAACAAAGATTTCATACTGATTCTCAAGAAATTCTCTGTGGAATTTCAGTCTAAGTTGTGCTTGCTTAGAGGCACTGGCATTTGTATATTCAGGGGTTGCTTGAAACTTCTTTTTGGCCTGGTTAAGAGCTTGATTTTCGTTATTCTTCTCCCTTTCTAACCGAACAAAAACCTCGCCTGTTTCTTGAAGGGGTTCCTGATGACACCGGCCTTTGACAGTATGTGGATTCGTTGAGAGATCTGTGGATGCTTTTTGTTTGCGGCCAATGACTGGACCACGCTTGTGAGAGACTGCTTCATCAGATTGCTTCATTAGTACTAAACATAAAAAATGATTCTGATTTCTTACCGTTCGGGGAATCCATGATGATTGGATGAGAGAAGAGAGACCACTGGAAATAGAGCGCTGGCAAAAGCAAGGAAGTAGAAAGAGGGTCTGAGAGAAAGCTTTTGGGTGTCAAGAAAGAAAGACTCTAAGAGCTGATTTGTGAGAGGAAGAAGAGAAGGAGAAGGTGGCCTTGAAAAAAGAGGCTGGCGATTTGATGCCTTAGGCATGAGAAGTAAACAAAGAAAGAAGTGAAGATAATACTCAGCAAATGGCCTCATAAGGTGGAATCTTTGCTTAAGCTCGCCTCATTTGTCTCTCACTTTATCTTTATTATCTCATCAAATCTTTTTATCTCTTACTTATCTCTCACTTTATCCTCATATTTGTCTCCTGGTGCCGGAATCCAAAATCTTTCTCACTTCAGCTTCATCTCATATCTTTGGCTGTTCTCGGTCATAACATATTACTCAAATATCCGAGTTCATTCACCCTTATTTTGAAATCAAAATCTGCTCGGCTTACACTTTCAAGTGAAATCATACTCGAGGTATATATTGTATCAAATATAATATACAAAAGCAATGCTAATCACTACAATAGATCGCCTCTCAAAATGACACGGACCAAACAGACTGCTCGCAAAACCGCAAAGGGGGGATCAGGAACAGCCCGAAAGGGTTTGCCTACAGGTGGAAAAGGAAAAGGAAAAGGAAAGAGCGTGCCTGCTGCAGTTCAGGCATCGCAGCAGGCTCAGACGCGCCGCCGGCGTTGGTCAAGTAAGTTTATGATTACTTCATAAGATTGCTTCATTTAACTAATCAATATTATTAGCGAATGCTTTAAGAGAGATTAAACGATACCAGAAATCGAGCCACCTGATTATACCACAACGACCATTTGCCCGCCTCGTGCGTGACATTACTCAAGACATTACAAATGACATGCGATTCCAAGCCTCGGCAATCAAGGCGCTTCAAGAAGCAGCTGAAGCCTTTTTGGTTAAGGAGTTCGAAAGTAAGTCTAATCAATTCGAAATAATCAAGACAAATATACTAATAGATTTTAGTGGCCAATCTGGCAGCAATCCATGCCCGTCGCGTCACCATTCAACCCAAGGACATGAGATTCATTGAACGAATTCATGAAATTATGACAGGGGAGACTTTTTTCAAAATTAAAAAATAAAGATTGCATCAAAAGATCGCTACAAAGATCAGCGCAATTCCAATTTTCTATGTTTTTTAGTTATTCTTAATGTTTACTGCGAGTTTGAAAAAAGCCCTATATGGCCTAATCTAATTTAGTGGTTTTCGTGGAATTTAAAAAATCTTCCGTGCCCAAATGTAATAAAATGTAAAGGGATCTATCATGTCTACATACTTCTATACATTCAAGATTAGTAACAGCAAAGGGCAGTTCTAGCATAGTATTAGATTTACTGAGACTATGCCGTGATTGAGTATAGCAGATCTTGAATCACCATACATGGATATACAGATTCACACTAGAGAAACATGTAAAGCATTCAAAACACTGATGTGTGTTATTATTCGTATGACGAGGGCAGCCCTGACCATATTTCTGACTACTATAGGCTGTTGAAAGCTCTGCCGAATGGGACCTTGCGTAGGAAACCATTGTTTGCTTTAGTAAGTCGAGATAGCCTTAGCCCGCAGCTTCGGCCCAAATTTCCATATAACCAATGGAAGGGGGACGGCAATTGACAAGCCTATCAAGGCCAGTACAGTGTTCGTCCATCCAAACCCTAGAGCCTGGTACATGGCCGGGGCAAACAGCGGGAACAAGAAAGCCGTGAGGCTCTTGACAAATTGTGTCGCTGCTAGGGCACTGCTCGTATGTTCTCCGTACGTGTCAATGACGTATGCCATAACTGAGCTTGTTAGAATTGAAGAAAAAGGGAATAAAAAACAGATTGGAAGACCTACTTGGCATGCCGCCCAACTGCATCCCGAACATCATTATCACCACACCAATATCTACCACAAGCCAAAATAGCTGATAGTCAGCAGCCCATCCGTATAGAAGGACCCCCAGCCACGCGGCGAGAATCCCGGGGTACATAAGTGGGAGGCGAGACTCAGGCGGTGGGTTATCAATCCTTTGGCGCTTGTAAAAAAAGTCCATCAACGGCCCACCGACTTGTGATGCAACCAGCTCGCCTAGGGCACAGGCGATATAGTGTAGTCCGCTAATTTCGATAGATTCGTGGTACTGCGATGTCCAGAGATTGGAGAAAGTAGAAAGCGTGATGTACATAATACCGTAGTTGAGACCCGAGAGCGTGGCCGAGACCTGGATGATAGGATGGAAGGCTAGTAGACGGAGTGGTCGCGTCAAGGCTTTCACGAGAATGCCAATGGCTGATCGATTGCCATCAAGTCGCTCAGCTGCTGTATAGTATTGGGTGTTGCCGGTGCGCTGGCGTAGATTCGCCGCACGTCGCCGAAGCAACAATGCACCATACGACTCATGGAAGCTGAAGAAGGAGACGGCTATCATGACGGTCTGAAATATGGAGGTGGCCCAGAACATCCATCTCCAGGTTGTGTTTGCAGTTATAAAGCCCCCAATAATGGGTCCTGTATTACATATTAATTGACTTTTACATAACCACATACTATATAGTATAAGGTGACTTACCAACAGCCGCACCCAGTAATGGGATGAGCAAATACGTGCCCAGTGAGCGACCTCTTTGTTCCGGCCTCCATATATCCCCCAAAACACCGCCCGCAAGCGCATAAATAGCGCTAGCTCCAAAGCCTGCCAGAAAACGCGCGGCGATAAGTGTACCTTTGGTACGCGCAAAGCCACAGACCAGGTTCCAAACGAGAAACCAGACGTTGGAAGCATGTAGAATGACCTGTCGCCCGTAAAGTTCTGATAGTGGACCAATGAACAGCGGGCCAAAAGCGGTGGCTAAAAGGTAGATTGACAGGGACATGGCCGACTCGGTTGAATTCATGTCCAGCTCCTGAGCGATGGTCGAAAGGGCGGGGGCCATGATGGTTGAGACCATGATCCGATTGAATCCCGTAGCCGACAAGACATCTGTGACTCTCCATTTGCGCGCCGTTGGCCAATCGAGCGGGTTTTCAGGGTCGTAGGGCTGGCGAAATGCCACGAGGAAGGGGTCGAAATCGTTGGCGGTTTTGGGCTGTAATTCGACAGCGGGAGGATTGGGGACAGGTACAATCTCCTCATCGTGCGATTTATGGTTGTCCATGGCTGAGTATGAACCGATTTTAGGTAGTCAGAGCGTTGTAGGGGTCCTACTCGGGGAAAACAAAATGCATCGATAGATGTTGTTAAAAGTTAACCTGGCGATGACAGCACAACAAAGACTTCGCATTAGTAAGCGAATTCCATGCATGTAGCACGCCTTGACTACTTTCAGGGCGATGCATAAAATGATTCAAAATATTGTACTTAAAAAGGATTGTTGGTTGGTAGCTACATACAGCAGAGTTGATCCAATTCTCATTATATCCAGGGCCCATGGGATAGGTTATCATCAAGATAATCTGCAAAATAGTTCAAAATATCATGAAATCATTTTTGGAATTGGATTTCCAGTCGTAACAGGCATCTCATTTGAAGGGAGTCGGGATAATGTTATCAGATCATCAGATAATGAGGCAAGCGCTAGACCAGTCCAGCCCGCGCAAGCCACAAAACTCTGTCTCCGCTGATTGGAGGCTCTAAATTAGTCGCCCGCTTTTACACAGCCAATCAGAGGCGCTTATCTGGAGTCGGAAATGTTACAACCAGCATCATGTTGGATATGCACAAATATGCAGCTTCTACCCGGTTGAATATGCAATGTACAGGAGCAGTGGAACTCCAGCATCAGCAAATGCACAAATAGGTGCACAGTTCTCCTCGAAATCTCCCGATACAAAGCCCGGGTAAGCTGCATCTAGGAATGCAAAGTGCTTCCCAGCGGCAAATACCCCGGCGAGTCTGTTCCATTCGCAAGGAGATGGATCACAACCGGTGGGATTGTTGCCAGCTGTCTGTAAAACGACGGTGGACTGCGGAGACAGACTTGCTATAGTTTTCACTAATGCATGGAGGTCAAGTGCGTGGGTTTTGGCATTATACTAGGGAATGGAACGTGTAGCAAACCCAGCATACTGGAAAACATTTGGGTGATTTGCTGTTGATTGTCAGTACGCATCTCCAGTGTAGTGATTAGGGTAGCAGCTGACTCCAGGTTTCTGCTGGAATATAAATCTCGCCACCTCGCCGCCTATAAGGCTCATAATAAATACATCACCAAGAATCGGCAACTAGCATCACCCAAGATTCACAAGTCCCAAAGACCCTCAACTGAAACAACTGAAAATGACATCCTCAGGCAGTATACAATAGCGATTAGACGCTCTGGAGCCGGTGATAAAAGATATTTGTGCCGTTGCTGGCGCCCCCGGCATTTCCCTCGGCGTCTACCGTGAAGGAAAAACCGTACATCGCGCGAGCTATGGCTTCGCCGACCTAGAAGCCAAGGTACCGACTACATCCAAGACCACCTACGCAATTGGGACCATGGCCTAGGCGCCCACAGCGTCGGCTGTAGGCATCCTCGTCGCCGAGGGAAAGCTGGAATGGAACATGCCCATTCGAGAGATACTACCGGGCTTCCGGACTCGCAGTGCCACAGTCACCCAGGAACTGACTGTGGTGGATCTTCTATCTCACCGAGCCGGGCTTACGAGGTCCAACTTTTGGTGGCAGGGTGCCGAGGGGGCTCTTCTACTCGAAAAGTCGCAATTGCTCGAGGTTTACAGCGGCTTGGAAGCTACAGGGAATTTCCGGGCTGACTGGGCATATAGCAACTGGGGCTATGCCGTTGTCGGACACGTTATCGAGACTCTGAGCGGCGTGAGCTTTGGGCAGTATATCGAAGACAAAATCTTACGCCCTCTAGGGTTGAATTATACCTCTTTTGGCAAGATTTCAGCAACCGATGCTAATCTAGCAAAACCATATTCAACACTGGACGATGGATCTCCATATCCGATGCCCCTACCGCCGGTTCACGATGATACCATCATGGGACCTGCTATGGGGGGCCGGAGCAGTGCAGATGATTTGTTGGCGTGTTCTGCGGCACTTCTAAAAGCATATCAATACGAAACAGGCAAATCTGGAAGCGACGAACCAAACCCCGTCTTACGCCATGTTTCCAAGCAGCTTTCTGGCCACATCATTACCGCCTCGTCAATGCTGGAGAAGTCATACACTTTTGGTTTCTACCGCAGCCAACTCCCAAGCACCATCCTGGGCACAATCCTGGGCATGGGCTGGAATTCGATTTATGTTGATAAAATGCCCACACTCATACCCAAAGGGAAATCGGGGCCCGTCCTCGCTCACGGTGGGAGTCTGCTAGGCTATCATGTTGCGATGGCACTGCTGCCCGAGTTGGACAGCAGCGTTGTTGTTTGCACCAACTCGATTGCACTTGGCGATGTCTCCGGCTGGGTCAGCCTTGCCATTCTTGAAGCCTTGATTGAGACGCCAAGTCCATCTGATTTTGTCAAACTTGCGACCGAAGCGGCCAGATCCAATGCCGGAAAAGTTCGAAGACTACAAAGCGTGTTGGAACAGCAGAAGACCTCGAACAAATCCCACAGAAAAAAACCTCAGTCAATATACGGGTCGGTACAAGCATCCAAAGTGGGATTGGTTTATTGACGCGCGACAGAAGCAAAACGGTGAGCTCGAGGTCGCTTTCAAGGGTCTTGACAGCCAAGCGTGGGATCCAAAGCATTACGAAGCAGACACGTTCTTGTGGCTGGCGAGTCGTGAAGAGCAGGCCAAACAGGGTAGAATGACTACCTATCCATTGGTTGCCAATCATTTCAAGTTGATCTTCCAAGAAAACGATCAGGATCAGATAGACCGCTTGTTGTGGCCAGATGAGGTTGGCCTTTCTCAGCATGAACAGTATTTTGTCAAGTCTAGCTGAAGCCTAGTATATCACAATTTCTTATTAAAATATTACCTAGGTAGAAATTGCAGTGAGTTGCTGAGATAGTACGTAGGTCTATACCAACTCTATACGGACCAGGTTCATAACCCTTGTCAAATCCTATCTCCAGAAAAGTGGGTGATCCAGACATTGAAATAATAAAGCGGTCTGATCGAGATGTGAGATATTTCCCAGTCAGCAGATTCCAGGACATGTAATCGTGCATTGGTAGTGTATTTAGCTCAATTATTGCCAGGCTGAAATGGCCTCAGGCCCTTTCCAAATATCAAGTGAATGTTTTCACCGGAATTTTCACCTGGCAGTTGTTTCTGGTGTAAAACGAATCTTATTATCTAGATGTGCATTACTTAGAAATAAATTTTAGACTGTGATCAGCGGAGTGTAAAAACTATATTCAATTAAGCTTTCAACAAGTATTTCGAGGCACATGACGAACGAAAGAGAATAACAAATAGAAGATGAAGGTAGTACTATTATCAGGATTCAATAGGCAGAAGAGGGACAACATGCAGCATTGAAAACGACTATGGTAATCTTGTGG
This sequence comes from Penicillium sp. OUCMDZ-019, assembly GCA_011750695.1. Taxonomy (NCBI): domain Eukaryota; kingdom Fungi; phylum Ascomycota; class Eurotiomycetes; order Eurotiales; family Aspergillaceae; genus Penicillium; species Penicillium sp. OUCMDZ-019. Next base: position 51,892 of record WTTZ01000020.1, on the reverse strand, counting down.
GCCCTCCACCTGAAAGATCTATCCTAATCCATGGAAGGTTTGGCCATACTCACATTCTGCCAGCCCCCTTTACTAGCCAATGGACAGCCAAGCGGATGATTGAATTTTTGACCTATCGTAGAAGCTATACGAGTACGAACAACGGCGAAGGGAGACGTCGTATTTCCGCCGTCACATTGGAATATCAAGTCTTGACTCTTCAGATATGTACCGGAAAGACAGTACCCTCAACCCACAAAGTCCTGTCACTCATTGAAATTAGCCAGAATCCTCAATGCAAACCTGGCTAATCAGTATTGGGTTCACAGACTTGGTTTCTTTGTCTGCTTTCTCATAGTGCAGGTCCCCAAACTGTGAGGTCTTGTATTTGCAACTTTTGCCATAGCTGCAACTATCCCATGGACAATGATGACTGAGGTAGCATGCATGCCTTTCGCACATGGGTCCGTTTCCACAGAGCGTCTGGCGTGCCCGGGATCGATGGTAGGCGACCTCCTGCTCGGTCAAGACGGGTTCATGGTGCATTCTGCAAGACGGTCGTTCGCACTTGCCCAGCAAATAGAATTCATTACAGAAACCTTGGGGTTTAATCGCTTCTAGTTTTTTATTGTAGGTGCCTATGACATGGTGGTAATTATCGATTGACTTTAATGCAGGGTCCACTCGTTGACCTTTCGCGTTGCGATTGATCGTTGCTGGTGCGGGTTTGGCGTTATTGACGGCAAGGGAGATGTTTTGCTGGCCAGTTGTGCGGCCAATGCTGGCATAGGTGACTGCTGGAGCTGTTGCATAATTAATAGAGAGGCCGCCATTTCCTGAACTTACGATTTTCTCGGCTTCGACTGGTGACCGTCTTGGTGGAGAGTTTGACGATAATGCTTCGGAAGAAACGGCCTCGTGAGATATCGGTTGAGCACCCTTCAACAATGGAGAAGAAGAAGAAGAAGCGTTGTTTAGTTTGGTCTCAAGCGGGTGAGAGCGAAAAACCTGATCGAACCGTGCCATTTCATAGCCCATTGACCGAAAGCTATGGTGTGCTGGCGTTGTCTCCAGCAGAACAATCCGATCTTTGGTGCCCTTGTCACCTTGATATTCAGCCAGGTCGTGCATATAACCAGCATCGTGACAGCCGGCGAAAAAGATCTTTTTGCACTGGAAATTCTTCAATGACTGGGCAAGCATTTCTGCGATCAATCAGAACGTGCATCTCTAGCCAGACCAGTCAAGATACATACTTCGCATTTTCGCATCAGCATTTTCTTTCCCACTCCCCACGTCCACCAGGTCAAATTCGGCACGACTATTATTGAAACACTCGGCAAAAATGCGCATGTCTTTATCAGAGTTGATTATCGACAACGAACGCATTTTCCCCGCGAGGCCGTGAAGATTGACGAAAATGCGGACCAGCACCGGAACACTTTCGGCATCAAGCTGCGAGTTTGTTAAATGATTTCTGACCTCTTGCTGCAGGGCCACCGCGGCTTTTTGCGCTCCCTGCGCTGGATCTTCCAAAAACTCATTACGAAAAATAGCCCCGTCCCCATCTATCAATACTGTAACGAACGGGTCTTTTTCCTAGACCACAAGGTCAGTAAATCACGCCCAAAGACGCCAATCAGCATAGTATACGGACAATTATTTTATCCAGCGTGTCCTTCTCCTTCTGTATTTCACGTACTTGTAGCTGATACCTGACGCGGGATTCTCGTTCATGCTCGAGTTCTAATTTAAGTTGCTGGACTTGGTTTTCGGTCTCGTCGATCGTTTTAATCAGGCCCTGTTTGGTTTGTATCTTAGTGTGATGCAGAAGACCAAATCACAGATACTCACACGTAAAAGGGTGTCTCTCTCCTTGTCTTGTTCCACGAATCCATCGAGCCGAGCGAAGATGGTGTCTCTGGCCACCTCCATGGTTATTGTTATGTATTACGGTGAAGTGTCAACACCTATCTCTGATATCCAATCAATCATGGAATTCGTGCTGTAGCTGCGACATCGAGCCAAGGATGTTGTGTTGATTCTTGATTAAGACCAGGCCCCACTAGGGTCAAAAGTTGCCGCACTGTGCCTAAGCCCTTTTAGGTTAGCCTGGTTTTTAGCTGTACCGACAGGTGGGGTAAATAAAAACTTAGACCCACTATAACTTAGTATAATTTATGCAAATTACAATCTATTTTCTCAAAATTGAATTAAATTACAATAAAAATCTATACTGGTATTATACCAGTGGCTAACGTGTTGAATCCGGCCTTGCGACAAGACCGGTTATTGGCAGCTTCGCCTGCATGTACGTGGCATTGTCAAGGCACGTTTTGACGATGGGTGTAATTTGCTACGCCTCTGCCTTGTATATACATCTAGTACCAGGTAGCCCTTCAGAAAGAGGGCCATCCAGTTTCAGTACAAGACAATCGACATAGCCAGATGATGAATTATATAGATTAATAAATATTATACACATGCAATATACCACCAACAAACAAGTACAGACATATCCACACAGTAGTAGTACCAAAAGAAATATAACGAAAGCACAACGCATAAACAATAAAGAAACATCATAAAAGTCATTTTCATTGAATTAATAAAGCGGCAGTTTCTATGCATTCAGGCAATCGGGGAACGGTAATATAAACGACCAGATGTCCTCCATTTTTATCTTCCAGCAGCGAACCATCTCTCCAAACTCCTAGCCTGAACTGAGCGGATTTCTTTTATATTAAACGTTGAGCTCGGCAGTAGCAGCGCCCTTGATATATTCAGCGTACGGCGCGAGAGCCTTTGCGACGGGGCCGGCGGGACCGCAGTATTTGTCCACGATCTCGGCGCTGCGGCCGGTGTATCTAGTATGTGTTAGCTATCCACGTTGGGATGATCATTAGAAAAGGGGGGATTTTCTTACAGCTCCGCCTTGAGCATGCCATCGAGCTCACCCCAGATGGGCTTGAAGAACTCGGTGCTCCTGATGCGGTCGACCAGATCGTTGGGCTTGCCCTCGTTCTTCACGACGCTGCCGGCCTGGTGAGACAGGACACGGATCTGCTCGTGGGCCTCCTGGCGGGACTCGCCCTGCGCGCACAGGCGCATGATGATGGTCTCGGTGACCATGAAGGGCAGCTCGGATTGCACGTGAGCGGCGATACGCTTGGGGTAGACGACGAGGCCGTCGGTGATGTTGTCGAGGCCGATCAGGATGGCGTCTGCCAGGAGGAAGGTTTCGGGGATGTCGATGCGGCGGACGGCGGAGTCGTCGAGGGTGCGTTCCACTGGTCAAGTTAGTAATTGACAATTGAACTTGATAGGAATTCTGACTGACTCCATTGGTCGGCGTGCGTGGCTTGGAACGAGGCGGGTTTGCTGAGAAGCTCGCGGGAAAGCGCGTAGACACGTTCGGAGCGCATCTAGAGAGTTAGAACCACATAATATTGATGCTAGTAGTATAACATACTGGGTTTCTCTTATAGGCCTATGACTTGTCAGCATATTGAAAAGAGAAATACAGAAAGCGGGAATGGGGACTAACCATAGCCGACGAGCCAATCTGCGAGCTCTCAAACGGCTCCTCAATCTCCTTCCAATGCGCCAAATGGCGAATATCGCCCGTAATCTTCTGCGCCGACGACCCCAGACCCGCCACGGCATTAGCAATAATCAGATCAACCTTGCGAGTGTACGTCTGGGTGGACACATCGTAGCAGCTGGGGAAGCCAAACTTCTCGCACAGCAGGTCATTCAACTTGTCGCACTTGGCATTGTCGCCCTGGAACACCTCCAGGAACGACGCCTGCGTGCCGGTGGTGCCCTGGGCGCCGCGGAACTTGAGTTCGGCGCGCACCTGCTCGATGGCGTGCAGGTCCAGCATGAGATCCTGCGCCCACTGGGCGGCGCGCTTGCCGACGGTGATCAGCTGCGCGGCCTGCAGGTGAGTGTAGGCGAGAGTAGGCTCGGCTAGACCATGTTCAGCACAGCACAGCACGAGCGGCTCCCATAAAACAAGATTACTACTCACCCTTCCACTTGAGGGCAAACGCGGACAGGTTCGAGATGACCTTGGCCAGTTTCTTGGCCAGCAGGTCGAGCGCGTCGCGCATGAGGATCAGCTCGGCGTTGTCAGTCACGAAGCAGCTTGTGGCACCTGGGGGTGTATGAGAATCAGCGTGAATCGGAATAAGCGAAATCGTCAGTGAGTGCGGCGTGGCCTACCGTAGTGCAGGATGCCGGCGGCGGCAGGGGCTGTGACTCCGAAGGCGTGGACGTGCTATCTAGTTAGCCAGGGAAATGCGAAACCGTGGAATAGCTGGCTTACCGCCATGACATCCTAGAGAGCAGCGTGTCAGCAAATAATTTCCGAATGCGTTGTGGTGTTTGTGTGGTGTACATGTCTGCGACGCTTCTCCTCCACGCGGGCAACGTCAAAGTCCTCATCGGTCACCACCAGATTGGCCCGCATCTGCTCGAGGGCCTCGTCCGTGATAGTGTCGATTCCCAGCTCCTTCTCGCTCTCGGCCAGCCCGAGCCAGAGCTTGCGCCATGTCGAGTGCCGCGACCGCTGGCTGAAGAGCTGCGACATGGCGGGGCTGCAGTAGCGCGTGGTGAGCGTGGTCTGGTAGCTGTCGTATGGCGAGCTGCCAGACGTGGGGATTGGGGTGGTCATGATGAAGTGTTTGCCGGTCAAGAATTGACCAGAATTGACCAGAAAGGGACCAGAGGGGGTGTGAGAGGAGTGTGTCGAGGAAAGAATGTTAGATCAGCTTGCAAAATTTTTCTGTCAGGTGCTGCAAGGCTCTCCGAGTCGGCGCGGCGAGCCCCAGTTTTACGGGCGCTAACATGCGGGGAGGTTACCAGAGACCGGCGACTCGGATATCCTATCGATTAGATACATGTCTAGATGCTTTAGCTTTAGATCTTTAGGTCGAGGGCTAATATGCAACGCTTTTACTTTCTGCAATTGGTTTGTCTTCATTCTTACAACACCAGAGGCCTAGAATAATCGTGATAAAGAAGAGGTTGGGGAAAAAACGAGAACGCTGCAAATTCGTTCAAGATGGTCATTATGAGGTGAAAAACACACAAAAATAAAACGTATGCCAGAAAAAGAAAGAAAAATCTGTTTCGCCTGCCCAGCCCTGTTTATGTCATTGATAACGTTGAGAAACGCCTGCAAGGATGCAAAGAAAAGTAAAAGAAATGCAAAAAAGAAACGGAAACGAAATGTTGTTGTAAACATGACATGTCATAGAGCTGGAAATGTTTCCATCATGTAACCGTGGATCATCGCGTATATCGATTTCGAGCGTATTTGCTAGCCCAAGGGCTGAAGGTTACGGCGTCGCCATGCCGAGCTCAGAGTCGCTCCCCATGATAGACTGGTCTTCCCAATCTTCTGGAGAAGCAAAATCAGACACTGATAGATTTCCGGAGTCAGAAATACAGAGAACATGCACATATGAAAAAGCGGTTTACATACCGGATGCCATTTCCTCAGGCACGTCGACCGATAATTGTTCAATGGCGCCGAGGACAGCTATACAAGTTAGATATTGCCTCAGAAAGAAGGGTAAGATAGCTCACCCTCGGCTTGCTGCATAAACTCGGCGTCATCAGCATCACCCTCATCGTAGTATTCCCGCAGGCAATGCGTAATAACGAGAACGATGTTGTCCACCACCTTGCTCTCGACCGGCTGGCCCTGGTTGACAAGGTATGTCTTTCGCAAAAGCTCCACACATGCCTGAGCAAGCTCTCTAGCCACTTTGCTATAGAACGGACGATACTCCTCTTCCAAATCGTTCTGGTCCTGATTGAACAAAATCTCACGCAACACATCAAAGGCCAAGGCTTTGACTGCCTTTTCCAGATAGATAAGAAGCGTCGGCGCCCAATCAGGGATGCGCTCGACAATCTTCTCGTTGAACCAAGATTCATCCTTTTCAAGCCGCTCGTTGCGACAGGCTAGAACGTTGGTGAAGAATGTGATATGCTCTCTGCCCCCGCTACTATTAATCGAGTCCACTCCTTTAGCAATGTAGTCAATGATATCGACCACCTGTTGCTCGTTAGGACTGTGGGAACAGAACACCAAGGCTGCTTCGAGATAAGGAGCACAGAGTTGTGCAGGTGACATGCGGAGCCCATCTTCTAGGACCTTGATTATATGCTGCGACAGCCCAACTTGAGGTTCTGCATCAAGCAAAAGACCAATAATCGACCGAATAGCCGCCGCGTTGACTTGGTATTGGAGAATCTTCCCCACAAAAACAAACTCGCCTCCATTACTGGCCTTTGCAATATCAAATATGAAAGAACTTTCAGTCATGGTTAAAGAATAGCGACCCTCTGCACAAATACGGGGCTCGTCATCAGGAGTAGGCGCCAACGTCAGGTCGATGTATTTCAGCAAGTGCGCAAGCAAATCCATCAACTTGCGATAGGAGAATTTGCGGCCACGTTCCAGAAGCCGGAAGTAGTTGGGGTATTGCACCTTCAAATTTTTATGGTCGTCCCGGTCCAACCAAACCATCTCAAGACATTTGAGAAGAAAGCCATTCTCGAGCAAAATATCAATTTTCGGAGATTGAAATGTTGTGAGGAGCGTCACAAATTCAAAATAATCATCCCAAGAACGACTAGCCGTGTGAAGGATCGGCCACAGATTGTTCAGCGCTGTTACAATGTACTGCCAGCATTCTGTATATCGCGACTTCCACTTTGCCTGCTGCGCTTCATCCAGAGTCTCTTCCCTTGAAAGGTCCTGGACTTTTGCGAGAGCCATAAGGAAGATCTTCACCGAGCTATTGCGCACAGTCTGTGAAGCCTTCAGTATCAAGTTGCGCAGTCCCGTCTCTCGGTCATGGATCCACTCGATGATCCTTAATGCCCCCTTTGGAGTGTCGTGCATTGCCCGGTTTAATTCAACGTACAGACGGTCGAGTTCTGGCAATTCTCTGGTCCTCGCAATCAATTGGTCCAGCGTATCCATGGCGATGTAGACAGTTGTTTTCTGTAGCTTCGAAGCCCCCTCTGTGCCCGATAATACAAAGTCCCTGGACAACGCCAGAAGATAGCGAGTGAAAGACGCATGATATGGATCGAGAAGGCAATACGTGCGTATGAAAAGCTCATTCTCCATGGAGATGTGGTTTCCAAGTTCGATCGGCAGCCGCACGTGAACAGGAGATTCCTTTGCCGTTGGCTTGTACAACTCCGTCTCAGATTCCATACTATCGACACGCTGATAGAAAAGCATATAAGCATTCCACACTTTTCCGAAGCGTGCTTGGGCCATGGAATTTGCGTGGAAAGCATCGTTGACTCCACCAAAGCATTGTTCCGCAATTTTCGATGGCTCGAAAGAAGTGACATCGGCATCGTTGAATTCAACCCACGATTTTGTGGAGCTGTCTGCCGGGCGCTCGCGGATGTAGCTGTAGTAGTGACCTGACTCGGCAGTGCCGCTGTGAACAAGAACACCGACTAGCTCGAAGATGTCCTGTTCAAGTTGGACGTTCGAGTCGGAGAGATATTCCACCTTGTACGGCGTCATGTCGATGCGCTCTGGGAACCGAAACTCATCGTTTATTTTGCTTCGCATCATCGTGAGCATGTCGAAATCGAAGCGCTTTAGGTGGAAGATCAGATTGTCTGGAATTTCTTTCAGGCATGCCCGCTTCACCGCGTCTACATGACGCCCGCATGATGTACACGAGTACTTGTTGTCTCCTTGCATGACTTCGCCCTCCACATAAGCCTGAAGACTTTCTTCCAGATTTGCTTTGCCCTTGATGTCGCATTGAATCGCCGAAAAGGGCTCAAGTCGTTCTGAAATATGCTCGCACTCCTTCGATTTGATCTGCTGAACTAGCTGCCCGCCGTAAAATGATCGAAAGCGCTTTTTATCTTCCGGGTCGGTGATTTGAGCTTCCCAACGATCAAAGAGCAGATTGTAAAACTCGTCAACATCCATTTGAATCGTGACGTCGATAGGTTCATTATCATATGTCCGAATGGAACCCACGGCTCCCTCTGGGTCCACATATTTGCACCAGGTCTCTTGCATGTAACCGAATATTTTCTTCGTCTCTGATAGAAGCTTCTGAGACGACTCTGGTTCGGTTAAGGAGACTTTGAGCATGAAGTCACGGAATCCAACGTTCATGAACAGCTGAGTGAAGAGAGAGTTCAAGTAACATGTGTTTGACAAGTTCTTCAATCCTGCGTAGCCTTCGGGAGATCGAATTGCTTTTTGTCTTTCGGCGGGCCATGTTGAGTTGTATGTGTAATCTAGATAGTGTGAGTAAGAACAGCATGCATATTATAATAAGTCTTACCATAAGGAATGAGATCAGACATCAGATCGATGATCCTGACAAAGTTGGTTTCGTTGTTGCACAACAAGCTAAGAATGTTGTACAATTCTTGTCTGGTTTCCTGGTGCATGACGGGAATTCGAGGGACGATAACCTCAGTATCCGACGGTTCTGACAGATCAGGAAACAGATAATTGTTCACCAGGCTGTCAATGAGAGCACTATACAAGTCAGTATAAACAAAACTTATAATAGAGACATTGCTTCCTCACGTCGCATCGATCTTCGTGTTCCTTCTTCCTGCCACTTCCAGACACAAACGCAAGAGGCGCACGAATCCCCATATAACATGGTCCACAGGCTCCCGCCCAACGAACTACTACTCGTTAGCTAATACCTTCAAAACCAAGCCTTCAAAGGTAAGGATTACATACTTCTGTGGTCTCGTGACTGAGCATACTTTCGCTCCATTGGGAGACGTATTCGGTAAACACCACATCTTCGGGCGATCTCTCAGCAACCGATCGGAAAACCGAAAGAGCAGCGGAAAAGTATTCCTCGGACTGTTCCGCAAACCGCACTGTATTCTGCATATTTTGCAGAAAAGCATCCCAGACCGTAGAAATGATACCGGCAACTGTCGAATCGGTCGACTCCGTTGACTCGTCCGCGTTGCTTGACTCGGCATGAGCTGTTTTTGCAGGCGGACCGCAAACGGTCTTGATCTTTTCTGCAACCTGACGCCGAATCAGGGGGCGCTTCTCCTCTAGAAGCAGCGAAAATACAAGTTCGCCAAAATTGGCGTGTTCCTTGGTGACATCCCAGAAGCCCTGCTGACACACAGAGGCATCTAGAAGAACCGAAATTGAATGACAAATGAGCTTTTGAATGTCGGGCTCGCTGAAGCTAGCCGGGTTTGCATTTTGGGCGGCTTTTATAAAAAAGCAGAGCTCTTTTACTAAACCTTCAGGGTTAGGAAGAACGCATGATTCTGTCGTTTTCACTAATGATCTGTTAGCATGTCAATTAAACGACTAGGAATATACGCACCGGACAGGCACAGTAAAAGGCACTCGAGTAGATGGCGAGCGAAAACGAGGTTCATGCAGTCGTCTGATACCACTGACATCTCAGGCCGGGTCAAAGCGCCCACCAGTACTTGAGCACTGTGAGTGATGAAGGTAGAATGGTGTTCAGACTATACTAGTTAGCGTCGTCTATTTGAATGGACTATGGTTTAATAAGACGTACCTCAAGCAATTCCTCCCGCAAACAGGTCGAAAGAGCCTTGACGGAGTATAACAGCTTATAAGGCTTCTCCATAGGAAAAAGATTAGCCTCTGTGTTACTTTCTGCCTTCACCAACTCTTTCACACGTTCCTGCGGCGGGAAGACTATAAGAAAATCGTATATTTCATGAGCGTATTTGTCATCGAGGTCCAGTAGATCATAAAGATCATCAAAATGCTTGAGGATCTCGGAATCAACTAGAGTGAGTGACTGGCGCCTGCCAACAGCCGCCGTGTCCGTGCCATCGGGAATCTTTCTAATAATTAATAGAGCTTTGATGTTGAGGTCTTGCACTGTTGTGTCTGAATTCTCTAGAAGATTGATCTTTTGTCCCGCATATATGACGCTGAATTTGGTGAATCCCGTCACACGAGTCAAGCGATCGACCAATTCAGCGGCTGTACAGAGAGCGCCTATACGTAGTGTGCGAATCTTGGACTGGTTAGACTCGTTGAAGGTTTGATACGAGATATCAATTTGTTCTCCTCTGCCAACGCGCTCTGGAAGGTCGGGTGCATGACTTTGCGGCGGACTATATTGAGGGCGACTGCGAAGACCTTGTAAAAGTTGCTGCAGGAATAATAAGGATCTGCTCAACTGCAATCCTGCAGAGGTAATGTCGTGCTCGCTTGCCGTAGTAACCATGGCATCTTCCGAGTTCGTAGTACCATCCGAGTCCTTCAACCTCGACGCCGCAGACTTGATTTGCTCCACACAACGATCGACCAAGGAGATGTGTGTGGCTTCAGCAGCAGAAGCCGGGGCTCGGCGTATCAATGTATGGTCTAAATAAACATCAATGGCAAAGTTTGTGGCTCTCGCTTCGATCGTATTAGGAGGTGCTGTGAGAATGAAGTGCCAAATTCGCTCCATGCCAGGTAATGTAATGATTTCATTCTCAGCGGCAACTGGTGGGGGACTAAACCGGATCTCATAATGAAATGCATGCTCAGCAAATAATATGATTTCCGTGGAATAGTTTTCTGGAGACAAGCTTGGCAAGTAATGATGAAGACATCTCTCTATAAACGGATTCGGCGTCACGCAGAGCTTGGTGACTCGACACAGCATGTCCCACAAAGCGCTTCTTGCGGGCTCTATATTGCCTGTCATGAAAATCTTTGTCCACAGAATATCACCAAGCTCAGGTGTAATAGTGTCTGGAACTTTGTCGATCATGCGTCCGAGGAAGTGGATACGAGACAAAAGCGCATTTTGGGAGAACCTGTCAGTAAACTCGAAGACGCCACCCCAAAACTTTTCGAATTCCATGATGATTAGACCGGTCAATTCGTAATCCGTGGCCAGAACACGAATCTCTTGAGAGTCAAAACTTGTAGGAATCAACGCATTCAGAGCCTGAATGCTGCCAGACGCAAATTCGTTCTTTTCCCCGATATCTTGGATACACCGCTCATAGACATCTCGCTTGTCCTGTTCGCTCATGCCCAAGTTTAGAAGCTGCTGGAGCTGATTTCCCGCGAATCGTTGAAGAGTGACTTTCTGTTCATCGCTTATGTCAGGCCATGAATTCGACTCTCGTATTAGACGCACACATATGCGTAGTGGAGTGGAATCGAGATGCGTAGCATCTAGAGAATCATTGAGCTGGCGCTCCTCGAATTTGTCTCGCATAGTCCTGAAGAGGAGATCACAGAACTCGATCATCCGCGGATCGAAGCGGTTTATAGGAAGGTCGAGTAGTTTGGAGGAAAGATATAATAGTTCATTGGACGCGGATGGATGCATCGCAATTGTACGGCTTAGCATCGTCAAGACTTCGCCAACAGTTCTCTGGTCTTGACTGCCTGTGACGGCTTGCCAGATCGTATCGGTGTCGGCATTTGTATAAGTGCTAGTCACGACGAAGAAGCCCACAATGTTGCCGCTACGGCTGATCAACTGAGGGTGTGAACCCACGCCGACGATATAGTCCACGATTCGTATGTCGCGCAAGAACTTTAGAAGAAACTGAACAAGTGGAGAATCAATGCCATTTGCATTATTCTGGATTTTTTGTCGCCAGATGGTGACAAGTTCGGCCTGCATAATTTCGACGCCCCAGACACGTAGCTCCATACGGCCCTCCATAATATGTCGTTTCAAAGAGTTGAACTTCCAGGCCTGGACAACAATTGATGCGTAATCCTCATTGCTAACTTCCGGCACATCAATTGAAAGTTCTTCGGCGATTTCGGAGGCAAAAGCGGTGTCGTATTCACAGTAAACACGGTAGGCGACATTTATATGGCGAGATAGATGTTCACTTATATCTGCAGTAACCCAGGGTGCCTTCTTCTTTACAGCATCCTGATAGGCTTGGTCCACTTTGCGGAAAAGAGGGTAGGACTCTTTGATAGCCTGGATTAATACGGGTGTGTCGAGAAACTTTTCATCGGCGCCATACTTCCGTCGCTCATTGCGAGAATCCAGCAAGTTAGCCGCGACTCCGAGTGCCGGTATCAAGAATTGTGCCAAGTGGGGGAATCGAGGAAGTAGAGGGAAAACGAGTAGCGTATACTCTGAAAGATGTGACAAGGCGTTCAAGGGGGCCTCTGCGATGTGATCATTGATTTGCGCGATGAGGTTGGCTGCTTTTGCCTGGTAGATCCGCGCAAGAGTTCGGAAAAATGGAATGCTCGAAATCTGCAGCGTCCAGGCGAGACACTGCATATAGGACCGGCTAATACACTCTGATGGCTGCATGGATTCATTTTGAGAAACGAGTGTGAGATGGTCAATGTCGAGACGAAGCATATGGAGCGCAAGGTGTCCAAAATCCACAAAGAATTCTTCCAGGTATACGAGTGTGCCCTGGCCTTGGTTCATCTGGAAGGCCGTTCCCCTCCGGAGTAACCCTTCTATTATGGTAGGCAGATCCTCCCAAAACTCGCGCTCCTCTCGAATTGTTTCAAAGGTAACCTGGGACAAGTTATTGATGCAGAGAGTAAACCACTGCTTAACGGATCTGAATATCATAATCTCGTGTGGATGGCCTTTTTCAATAATGTTGACCGTCTCCTCTAGAGATTCTCTGAGTTCTGAAATTCCGCGTAGTCTTGGAAATTGTTCGGCTAGCGAGTACTGCTCATGAACCTGAACTACTCCCGCTGAATCCTGGTCCTGGTCCTGAACAGCCTCGCCCAACGAGCGCCATCGAGACGTGTTTGGATCTTGGTCCATATCCTCCACTTCAGCCACTTCTATCTCTGGGCTGCGGGAGGGAGAAGATGTGATTGAGATGACAGCCGAAGACTGTGCACCAGCCATCGTGGTGTCTTCCGATTGCTGAATCGGGGTGTCTGCCATGTCCAACTCGATCGTCTCATCCTTGCCTGGGAGCTCCGGGGCGGCCGAGTTCTCTGGCACCACGACATCGGGCTGCGAGGGAGACTTCATATTGATTGTAACACGGTTCGACGGGCGAGGAGACGACAGAAGCTCGTCGTCGTTCGGCGTCGTGGGGGACGCGGAATTCCGGGCGGACGGTTCTCCGGTGGACATTGATTCGCGCGAATCCGCTCCGCTGTCCAGACGAGGGCGTTTCCTTGTGGTCTGCTGCGAGGAGATATCTTCCATTCGATCGTCGGGCACTCGCAAAGGATCTTCTGGTGATAGAGCACCAGACGGGGTGCTGGTGCTGGAGCTGCCTAGCGGGGTACCTGCCATGACATTTTTTCCGTGTCCTGCGGTGGTATGGGGGGGTGCGAGTGTGGGAGATGGACCGGGATAGCAGGACGAAGCTGCTGTGTGGTTTCGGCTGATTGGGAAGGAGGAGTATGGGAGCTGTGATGGTTGGGGCGTGGACGAATACACGCAGGCTGTACAGCTGCAGCTGCCTTGCCAAGAATTGCGAGTTAGCCGCGGAAGCTGCAGGTGCGAGCCGGACCGTGGACGACGCACGAGAAAGCCCCAAGTGAGATTCAGATTCAGTTCTCCAAGGACCAGGATGTGAAGCGCAAAGCGAAGGTTTTGCTGTGGTCAAAAGAGCCCAACGTGGGAGGTTGCGTGGTAAATAAAGCAAGATGGCTGTGAGCAGAAACTGGCGTCATGCCATAGCTTCCTGCGTGACGGTAACGGTAACGCGTATGGTAATTTTGTTATCTGCGCCGCGGGAGCTGCGGGAGCCCGATAAGTCGAGCCGCCTAGTACGGTACGGTAATGTAAGCTTCTTACGCTAAATCATCGACCACATACGGAGTGCTTAGTAGGTGCTTCTATTCTAATGATGGCCGCTACGAGTAGTTTGCGTGCGAGCTGATTCCAGCAAACGATATATTCCCGATCTGCAAGCCAAGATACATTCGAGCTGACTGCTACATTCCAGAACATCGATTTCTTCATGCATGTTTCTAGATCTGTCATATCCCGGACGACTGCATATTGCGATCAGGACTCTCGGCCATGCTTGTCTCAATCTTCCGAATGATGCGAGCCGGGTTTCCAGCAGCAACATGAAACGCGGGGACATCCTGAATGATCAGTCACAGACAAGAAAGAATGACAGAATGAAAGATGAAAGATGAAAGATGAAAGATGAAAAAACAGGAAATGTAGGCAGCTAAGACTCACCTTGGTCACCACACTGCCGGCTCCAATGGTACACCCTCTCCCGATCGTTACACCAGGCAGAACGGTGACATGCCCCCCAAGCCAGCAGTCCTCGCCGATATGGATCTCCTTGCCCGTCTCGGGCCCTTTGGTGCCATTACGGAGAGCAGGGTCCAGGGGATGCGTGCCGCTGTAGAGGTGGACATTCGGGCCGAAGAGTGTGCGGGCGCCAATGGTGACCAGACAGGTGTCGATAATGACGCAGTTGACGTTGATATACGCGCCTTGGCCGACCTTGACGTTGAAGCCGTAGTCCATATGCACCGGAGCCTCTACCCAGGGCTCATCTTTGAAGAGCGCTTCGTCAGCGGCAGGGTCTTCGAGCTGTGGAGGCAGTGGCCGCTCGTCTTGGATGATGCTAAGATCGCCAATAGTCAATAAGCGATTTTGAGAGGGCTTGCCATGCCAATTACATGTTTGTCTTGAGCAGCACGCCGGTTTACTCACTCTCGCCAAAGCTCGACCTGCCGTCGACGCGAGACGTCGTCAGCCTTGTTGTAGCGCTTGTATGCACGAGAGCATCTAGCTCGTGCCGCAATCAAGTCTGGTGTAAATGCGTGGTAGAGCTCGCCGCGGAGCATCTTTTCTTTCTCCGTGGGCTCCGCCATGTTCGATGTTTCGGAATCTGACTGTGAAAGTGTTCTATAAGACGGGCTATAGGCTGATGTGTTCTAGCATGAAGATATCTAGGCACTCATCAGTGATAATATGGGGTACAGTATAAATAGCGCGGCATCTGCCCCGCAGCGGAGGAACTAAGGCTGATAACATTTAAACAAGAGTAAATCAGGGTATCGTATAGAAATACATGGAGAGGATTGTATAATTATATATCTTGTTACTTGCTTGCTTCAGAAAAACATTAGCATGCAATACGCATAACTGTGTAAAAATGATTTGTTGAAAAAGAGCGATGATGGACTGACAATTCAGGCACGATTTCGTCATGTGGAGCCTCAGGGGGAGCTCCGTGCAGAAACTCACGTCACACTTTTCTCTCAACACTTTTCTCCAGAACAACAGAGTATAACATCAAAATGCTCGACTCAGATGAGTCTGGTGATGCGAATACCAGATGAATTGCACTGCTCTATATAGTTACTGACCGAAAAAGAAATCTTTCCTGCTACCGATAATACCAGCTCACGATGTCGACCGGCATATCTCCCCCGTCCTTCTCCAGCACTCCGCTGGAATCAACCGACGTGCGACAGCGATGGGAAGGAGAATACATGGCCTGGCGTCCTCCAGCAAATACACACACAAATACAAACACACATCCCACCAACGGCAACACCTTTGAAACGAACGGCATCAACCCGACCCCCGGAGCCTCTGCCTCTGCCTCTACCTCCTCGTCAATCCCCCCCTCCGTCCTCCCCAACGGCAAAATGTCCCTCTCCGGCATCTCCCTACGCGCATTCTTCCTAGGAATCACGTTCGGAATCTCCCTCGTCGCCACCCTCATCCTCCTCCTCTCGCACCCCACGCCCCTCTGGCGCATCCCCTTCTTCATCTCCTCGCTCAGCGTCTTCCACTTCCTCGAATTCTGGGTCACGGCGCAGTACAACACGCGGGACGCCGAGGTGTCTGCGTTCCTGCTGAGCGCCAACGGGCCGGCGTACAACATCGCGCACGGGTCGGCGATGCTCGAGTGCTTCGTGTGGCACTACGTGCTGGCACCTAACGATAGAGAAGGGGGATACTGGTTTTCTGCGCGGGTTTCAAGCATGGTCCTGGCGTTTGGGCTTGCGGCGTTGGTTGTCGGGCAGGCGGTGCGCACCTTGGCCATGGCTACGGCGGGCAGCAATTTCAACCATGTCGTGCAGGCGCGGCGTCGCGAGGGCCATGTGCTGGTTACAGGCGGCGTGTATGGGCTGCTGCGGCACCCGAGTTATTTTGGCTTCTTCTGGTGGGGGCTGGGCACGCAGCTGGTCATGCAGAATGTGGTCTGTTTCGTTGGGTATGCCGTGGTGTTGTGGAGTTTTTTCAGTGCGAGGATACGACGTAAGCTGTCCCTGTTGACTGTTCAGTGAATACATGTAGCTAACGTTTTACAGGGGAAGAGAGGTTTCTCGTTGCCTTTTTCGGAGAGGATTATATTTCATATAAAAGGAGGACGCCGGTTGGGATTCCGTTTATCAAGTAGCATATAATTTATTTCTGTCTGTTCTAGCATGACACTCATATATCATGATTTACTCTGCATACCAAATATATAATCAGAATGTAGAAGTTGCCACTATACAATAGAAGTATACTTATATAAACGCTGAATAATACATGCTAAAATATAACGCCCGATGACGTACATCTACAACTTGCTCTCCCTCGCATCCACCACAACCGCACCGCTCATAACATGCTCCTCGCCAACACCAGCCTCTAACTGCTGATACCGCTCCCCAAAAAGCAACAACTCCCTGCCGCCCCGCGTACTCCACCAGGCAACACAGAAATTCGCGCGCTCCACGTCCATCTCGCCGTTGCTCAGGACTTCCCAGAAGCGTTCGATGCATGTGGCGCGGAGGACGTGCTCATTTGCATTTCCGCTGTTTTCGTTACTGTCCATCGTGTTGATGAGCCGTGCCGTTAGCGGGAGGAATTCTTCGAGGTCTTCCACGAGCAGAAAAGGCAGGGAGTCGATGATGGCGAGGATGACGCCTGACTTTTCGGATTGGACTGGGGGCGTTTCGAGCGCGGCGTCCTCAGGGGAGGGCGTGGATGGGGGCAGGAGGGTTGAGGAGGAGGCGAGCGCGCGTTCGTGCGCGAGTTCTATGAGTGTTGCGGCGAGGAGGGGCTGGGTGCTGGCGAGGGGCGAGGGGGGGGAGGCCACGCGCACGACGGATTTGAAGGCGAGCCGGAATTGGCGGACGGAGAGGTTGTGGGGGTAGACCTGGTTTATGAGCATTGCGATGTATATCTAGAGGGGTGGACTCACGGTAAAGAGGTTGTCGACATAAAACGGCAGGTGTTTCACGGTGATATCCGCATTCTGTGGCGCTGAGAACACGGCCAGAACGACGCTGTGTGCAGCTTCAAAGATCTCCAACAGACGGTTGTTACCGCCAGCAGCGAGGTAAGGTGTTGCAGCAGCGATTATCAGCTCCTCGTTGGCGAGAGGAGGCAATGCCAGCGCCAGATGCTCAGACGTGTTTAGGAAGAAAAGATCAAGACAGCGCTCTAGCGGATGTTGTGGTATATGGCCCATCTCAATAGGCTTGATGGTCCGCAAGAAGCTCTCCGCTAGCTCTGGATACTGGGCTAGAATGTCGACGGCGACGAGATTCACAAATGAGTATTGCGAGGATGAGCTCTGGCCGGTGCGTGATGTGATGAAATAGAGGTTTCGTAGAATGTGTAGCGATTGTACCGCAATGAACGGTGCCACTAGATAGTATGAGTATGGGACAACATCGAACGAATAGATCTTAACAGTGTCAAACGAATAGACTTACCACTGTCAGCAGCAAGCACCCGATCATTCAGGACTCTGCCGAGAACCGCTCGCAGGATGATGACTGCTGAGAACATGATCGACCGAAGCAACCGCCACAGATCAGGTATTGTACTTTTCAAAGACTCTGCGTCTAAGAATTCCGTCTCCTCCGACGCATCCACCTCTGACAGCTTATTCTGGCGCCACTGAACGAGCAGCGTACGCACAAAGTCGTTGATAGAGCCCATGCCATCAGACACGATATTCGGGTCCGTGACATTCTCCATGGCGTGCGCGATAAGCCGCGACAACGGTCCTAGCGAGCCTACCAGCGGCCTAGAAAGTATATCTTTAACGTTCTGATATGTCGCCGACGTTGCAGACCACCCGAATTTCTTCAGCGCCCTGCCTTCAACAATCTCCCGATCTATCGCCCCGACGAAATACGCGCTACCCAGCCCCTCACTCGAGAAAAACGTAGCATGCATCATAAGCGGCAGCAAGCGATCATAATCAATCCGACTCCGGTGCCAGTCCGACAGAAGCTCAAACGTATAATTGAGCACCATCGTGACAGCAAACCCGCCCGCTCCATCCAGACCAGCATTCTCTTCCAGCGCAAGCTGCGTGGCGCGGACCAGCGCAGCCTCAACTTTCCCGCGCAGCGTGTGCGACAAGCCCTGCCTGTTCTGCGCTTCGAATCCGAGCAGCACGCCGCCGAGGAGGAGCATGTGCCGCCACCGAGGCGACTTGTCGTCTGCGCCGCTGATCACGGCTTTCACCCATGCTTCGCGCTCCAGGCCGCGGCGTCGCGTGTAGGGCGCGCGCGGCTCGTCGGACGCCGAGTTCTGCAGGATGCCCACGGCCGCGGTGTTGAACACGCTGAGGATCCGCCGGCTGGTCTGCAGGTCGGCGCGGTGGTCCCAGATGGCCTGTGCGGAGAGCAGCTGGGACGAAAGCAGGGTTACGTTCAGCGGGTTCGTGAGCATGGCAAGGAAGCTCGTCGAGGTCGGCAGCAGCCTGAAGATCAGTCAGTATGCGTATGTATTGCATCGAATCTATTGACTAACGCATAGGCATCCTCAGGCTCCGAAGCTATTTGCAGCGACCGCAGCAGGGTCGCTAGCGAGCGTTCGGTGGCCATGGCTCCTGACCATCAGAATTCCGTAGTGCTTGGTTGTATAGCTATAAACTCATGGCGGGTGTATCGAGGAGGTGTATCGAGGAGTGTTTGGTCTGAGCCGAGGTACGGCGGACAGCAAAAGATGCAAACATGGCTCACTCCACAGTGGGTCGCGCTTATTCATCCTCCTCTTTGACCTTTCAAGTTCTCTCTCTCCTCCATAGTTAGCAGACCATACGGCACAATTGTGATGCCATTGATGCTCTCAAGAGTGAAGAATTTCCCAATCTTGGGGTCGCTGGTTATTCATTCTTAGGAGAGCTACACGAACCCAGAAAATCAACTTCTTAGGGCTATCTACTATCTACCGTACGCTGTTTGCGCTTACAAGTGTACAATCTATGGAATGTCACTTGTATTGAATAAATCTCATTCAATTATGCCTTTCATCTAATTCCAGTAATATTAGGCTCCTGCAGAGTCCTGCTAGTGGTAAGGTTACATGGACTTGATGCGAGCTAAGCTTCTCCGTACTGTGGGATCATTAGCCCTAACTTCTTCGTTCAGAGAGAAGGCAAGTTTGCTTTCCAAAACATTGGGTCTCGTATATTCCAAGGCACTGGACGTCATATTTGGCCGAGGGCTACGACGTTGGCAATACGTGACAATCCAAGACGAAGTCATCTTGATACATTATTCAATGCATGAAACCCCAAAGAAATAAACAGATAGGTTCTTCGTTATTTATATATAAGAACACGCACTAACTAACGCTGTGCCTATTTCAACCGAAAAGTAAATGACATAATAAACACATACAAAGCTCAAAGACTATAACACAAACGCCAAAGCCGAAAGTCTGGTATAAACTAATTAACAGAACAGGTGGTGATTAATAGTTTCTTGCCAGGCCGCGGCTCTCTTCCTGGCCATCATTATTCGTAAGTCGTCTGCGAAGGAAAGTCGTCTGCGAGAGAAATGGGATTGATATAGTTGTGTCTTGTAGATTTGTTGTTGTAGGTCTGGTGTGATGGCTGGGTGTATTTTTATGCGTGAGTAGTAGATTAGGAGTTTGTTGGAGGAATGGAAACGTCAAGCCCGCCTCCCCACGGCGGCAGGTCACGGCCATGCGACGCCCCGTTGCCCTGATAATCTGTCTCGCCGAATCCGGCCGGGCCAGCGGTGTTTGTTGTCGCGTCGCTTCCTACCCGGTCCATTGTCGGGGGCCGGCCATTGGCTGTTGCTGCAAGATAAGTGTTGCCGGTCACATTCCCTTGGTTGGGGAAGAAACTCTGGTTCAAGGTGCCGCACGATGTGCATGTGAATTCGATTTTGAAGTTGGTAAGCACCAATTGCGCGGCTACTTGGTGTCCTGTTTGCGGCGTGGGTTGTTGGTGCGGATGTTGCGGCGGAGGAAGTGGTGGTGGGCGGGTTTGCGGCTGAGGTTGAGCTTGGGGTTGCGGTGGATTGTGTGCTTTGGTATTAGCAGTAGGTTGAGGAACAGGCAGTGAAACAGGGTGGACATATGGCTGTCCAGTCGATGTAAGAGATGCGATTTGCGGAGTGTGATGGTGTATTGTCGAAAGACCTCGGGGTTCAGAGGGGCCTGCTTGGGCATGGTGTGAAATGGCAGCTAGAGACTGACTATTCTGCTGAGCACGAGCAATTGCTGCAGACGTGGTTTCCGTGGGAGAATCGTCCTGGTCGATGCCATCATCCTCCATCAATGTTGACGAAAGACCATTCTCCGGCCACCCACGGTCGTCAGCCAATGGATCGAATGTTTCGTTGCCGACGCGAATGGCCGAAGAAGGAAGAGACGACTGTCCCTGAGGCACGCTACTTTCGTGATCAACGGCCTGAGCAAGGGACCCTCTCGATTGCCGGGGCTGGAGTTTGGTCAATGCCCGCTGGGCTTGTCGCATTGAGATGTCGTAGCCATGATAACGCTTCACTGCCTCCACCACATCCTGCCCCTTGATCTTGCTCTTCATATCAAACAACTTTGGTATCTCATTCAACAAAAACCGCACATGCGAGGCCTCGGAGCGAGCGGGCGTCGATCCCGATGTCGCTATATTCCGCCGACAGCTGTGCGTGTCCTGCAGGCTCGTGATGTACGTTGCATTCTTGTTCGCACGACACACGACGCGGAAATAGCAATTCGCAGACGAGCGACAGCCGAGCACGACGCTTTTCTTGTTGCTACGCACGACGCGGAGATCCCAATGCTGACGGACGGATATGCTGCGGATAGCCGATTTGAATTCTTCGAGCGAATCAAAGCGCTGGCCCACGGAGAGCCCCGAAAGTACCTCGGTCATGACTGTCGTGCCTAAAGCTTGAGCCGGTCATATGAAGTGTCAATCTGTTGTGTCTGAAGCATGGCAGCCATTGATTGAGACTGGGATGAATGTCTACCGTCGCCTCGTCCGCGATAAGGCTGGGACGGGCTTCTCCATTCAGCGAATCGATAGTCGGCCACGCCTTCCAGGCGAGCAGTAGTTGCACGAGAATCAAAATGTGCGATATTCTGATAGCCGAGACAGGAATATGGGATAGAAGCAGGCTGGCAGGCGAGATTCGGAGTGAGCGCGGAGCATAAAGACGGAGATTGGTGGGGCGAGCTTAACAAAGCTGGCCAGCCGCGCTTGCTCTTTTGATCTCCGCCAACACCGACCAGTAACTACGTACACTGCTGCAGTCTACATACAACATACGCAGATACACCATGGCGTCGTATAAGCTGCTGGGCCAAGAGGAAGAAGGTAGGCAGTGATCCTGTCAAAGCTTTATTTATTCATCTGCTCACGGCTTCAGACGCCCTCCACAGATCGCGTCTGCTCAACGTCGAAGAAAAACCATTTAAGCGCATCACCAAACGCCTGCTCGCCGGCGATTCCCTAATAACTGCGCCCCTCTCGCTCCCTCCAACGCCTCCGCCAGAAGCCGAAGACGATGCCGACGAATACAGGCACAAAAGGCTTGAGGAATGGCGGCAATTCAAGGAAACCGTCGCCCTCGACTTTGCCGCGTTCGAGAGCAGCATCGCGCGCATACAATTCCTCCTCAGCAACAACGAGAAGGAGCGCGAGCGCTACGCCGCCGAAAAACTCCGCATCCAGTCCACCGCGCAGGACGTGCGCGACAACACCGTCGACCTGCGCACACAGCTTGAGGCAGCGCAGAAAACACTCAATCTGCGCAAGACGTACGACGACCTGACCGAAAAGATCACGAGCAACCGGCTGCTGCGGCCGCGCGAGGACCAAAAGGCCAATCTGGAGAAACTGGAGGTGGAGATTCTGGAGCTCGAGAAGGAAAGCAAGGAGTACGCAAAGACGTGGTCGGAGCGGCGCGAGCAGTTTGGCCGTATTGTCGAGGAGGGAATGCAGCTTCGGCGGCTGATTCGCGACGAGAAGGAGGAAGTCGAGCGCAGAGAAGGGATGCAGGAAGGGGACGGCGGAGATGCTGGTGACGAAGGCCGGGTCAGCGGCGTCAATTCTCCGCGGCCAGACTCGGAGACGCAGGTTACAGAAGAGCCTGCGCCGCTTAAGCTACAGGCGGATCGATTACAATCAGAGACAACCGGTGCAGCGTCGCCGCTGCGGCAGTCGATATCCATCTCCGAAGACAAGGCGGAGGATGTGGACATGGCGGACGAAGGAGAGGTTGACGAGTTGGAGGAGGGGGAAGCAGACGAAAGAGACGGGCAAATGGACACGACGTAGTTCTTTTTCTCTCTCTTTATATTGTATATTATATCAGGCAGGAAAATCCGCATGTCAAGAGAACTACGAGATAATGTAGACTCGACAACATAGAAGCATTCATCCCATCTATTAGCAGATAATGTCTTACGCTGCTGATCTGAGGTCCTTCTGTCTCCATCTGCTCCGTATTTATGGTTACAAAAGGAGTGCTTTCTTTTCATATTTTCTCTGTTTTGGTCTGCCTTGCTGCCTGTTTGTTTGACTCTTTGTTCAAGACTTTATCTCCCTGCTAGTGATCTAACCAAGTCTACCAAGATTTTTACAAGAACGCCCAAGCTTACCCATTATAACTTGGTTATAAGATTATCTCGGGCGAATCACACCATTACTTACGTGGGCTGCGTTGGGTTACATGCAGGCTATGATATATGATTGAACGGCGGGCTGGATACGGAGCAATTATTGCATAAGAATTATTTGATCAATGATTATCCCAGTCTATGCTTCTTCAATACGGAACATCATGCAATTTCCCTCAGAGACGTCTTGGCCTGTGACACGGCCTCTTTGGCAGCAGTAATCTGCTCGACATTGCTGCTCTCTCCTTTGCTGCCTTCTTCAACCTAAGAACGAAAGAACGTCAAACCTGGATGCAATAGTACAAGGCAGGAGAACTCACAATAAGCTGTTCCAGCTTCGCCAGAGCATCTGTAATCTTCTGCTTCAACATAGGGAAAACCGCCTTTGTTTCTTCGATTGCTCGGTGCTACACTGTTGTAAGCTAAAAAGATTCATAAATAAGTCAAGAAATCCGGAAAAGAAGGGAGACAAACCTCTTGCTTCAGTAGAAACTCGCGGTTCCCCTCGTCGTCTTCGGGGTTCTCTGATTCGAGCTTCTGCAGGCGTTTGGTCTGTTGCTCGAGCTCGCGGTGGTACGAGGCTTCCTCCTTGACGAGCCGCTGCACCGACGAGGTGGCGATGGCTAGGGGGGATGCTGGGGCCATGGTTGCTTGTGTTGGTCTGGTGAGTCAGTATACAGATAGCTAGACGTAGACGTAGGAGGAGACATGATGTTTGATATATACATGATTGATATATACATGATGTCATAGCTTCCGGGCATTGCATTGATCCAACAGGTGATATGCTGGGAAGAAACTCGACTGTCTTTTATAACAAGAAGAGAAACAGGAGTAATGTCAAGAGTAAAAATAAAAAATCAAGCTGTTTTCAATGTGGACGTCTTTTGTAGAACCGTGATATTCCTTGGTGGGGCATGCAAGAGTATATACAGAGAAATGCACCATGTAGAGATCTTTTGTCCACCAGAGAGAATAAAAGACACATAAACTCTGACAAAGAACTGTCATAAACACAATCACACTTACCTGTTCGAAATCCGAAAGTGCAGGTCGTAGTTTGAGTAAATGTTGAGGCCATCTCGAAAAAGCAGAGCTCTTTCCGCGGCGATGGACGTTTGCATTGTTTGCTTCACTCGTACATAAGCTTATAAGCTCTGGCTGACTTCTACAACTCACTACCTTCACTCAATCAATTCAAGTGACAGAAACAAACTATTCTTAGGGTATCTCGTCAAGCGCCCACTTCCACAGACAAACAGACCCCCGGCCCCTTGCGCGTGTCATACAGACCAACCGCATTTTCAACCCGCAGACAAATCTCCCTCCACTCGACACTCACTCGCACCTCGCCTCTACCCAAGCTCTTGCTTGTGCCAGCATCCTCCTGCGCGGACCGCCAGCCCAGCTTGCGGTCCGTTATGGTTGCTTCAGAGGGAGCCGTGGAAGCCCACAGCGACGACTTTGCTGCTGTCGGTGCTGACTTTTTCGACTTGGATCTGAACCAGCCAGATGACTTTTTACTATTCTGCGCCGTCTGACCTGTTTCGGCTGCACTAGGACTGGGATGTTCTGCCGGTGACACTCCGTCAACGCGATGCCCACTCATCTTAAGACGCATGCGTAAGTTCGTTGCCAGCTCTTCCAGGACGGCAGGCTGCCTCCAGAACTCCACGGTATGTTCCTCCCCTTTTAGGTGGATCAGCTTGACGACATCGGTGGACGCAAAGCCTACTATTTCCGGCTCCTTGGGGGGTGATGAGTATGATGAATATGACGACTGCAATTCCGGCTGCAGTGAATCGACGTTGCAGGGCACAAGCAGAAAGATGGTCCTGTAGATGCCTGAGGCGCCCTGGTCTGCAAGCAGTGGATCGACGTAGATTGACAGCACGTTGCGCACGCGGGACAGACGCGCATCGTCGAGCTGTTGGTGCAGCGTGGCAGGGGTCCAGGGAGACCGGCCGGAGCCCGACCCAATGCTCTCTTCGTACGAGGGCACTGGGTCGTTCGGTTCAGAATGAAATGGCGATTTCGACATGCCGGCGATAGTAGACGTGAACACACCAGATTGCAAGGGTGGCTCTTGCGCTGCTAGCAATGTTATGCTGGGGAATAGTGACAGGGCGCTATGTAGGGTAAGTCTGCCAAGTAGACTGACTAGTCAGATGATACATGAATCAACAAATTACCTCTTTTTGCAGGCATGCAAGTCGGCCTTGCGGCATTTATAGTCTCAGCCTCAC
The DNA here is from genome assembly GCA_011750695.1 of Penicillium sp. OUCMDZ-019. Taxonomy (NCBI): domain Eukaryota; kingdom Fungi; phylum Ascomycota; class Eurotiomycetes; order Eurotiales; family Aspergillaceae; genus Penicillium; species Penicillium sp. OUCMDZ-019. Next base: position 26,802 of record WTTZ01000020.1, on the reverse strand, counting down.
TGTTAGTAAATAATAAATAGCGGTTGTCTCCGCTGATGGACCCCGTATTTGCCAGCTTAGGCCTCTTTGTGCCCGGCTCAGCCACTAATTACTCAGATCTGTAATAACGAGTGGTCATCATTCGGCAGCTTCTATTACTAGTCCATTTGAAACTAATGACAGAATCCGTTGATACTCAACAGGCATTTATTGTATTATCTACCTACACGAGATTCAGAAGATGCATACCTAGGTAGATAGCTATGTATATCTAAGACGAAACAGACTTAGCCCTCTTCCCAACCTCATTCAACTGCACATTCTCTACAATCGGCCCCGAGTGCCCATCCACAGCCAGCTGCAACATGCCCGCCGCCAGGTGATGCAGCATAATCGAATTCGCGAGCTTACCCACCACCCAAGTGCGCACCACGGCGCCCTCGGGCTGCACAAACCCGGGCCTCGCAACATACACCTCAAACAGCCCGCCAGGCCTCGTCTCGCCATCAAGTTTCAGCAGCTCGTTCTCCAGCTGGCCCCTCATCTTGCGGTTGTCCGCCAGAAACCACAGCTTTTTCGTCTCGTCCTTTTCCGGCAGGGCGCCGCTGAGGTACACAAATCTGAACCTCTTCTTTCTGGTGACTTGGTTCTGACTGTCCAGAACCACGCTTGAGAATCGTCGGGCTGTTGCAAGGGCAAACTCAAAGTTGATTTTGCGGTTCAGGTCCGCGGGCCGCACAGGCACGTTTGTGCCGAGGCAGTAGATGCAGGCGTCTGCGTCTGGGACGTGGGATAGGAGCTCGGCGGGGTGGTGGAGGAAGAAGTCGTCGTTGTCGACGGTTATCACGCGCAGCTTTGGGCTGGAGATGTTGAGGTCGCGCCGGGATAGGGCGATGACGAGAGAGACTTGCGGGTGTGCGAGGCATTGCTTCAGCACTTCGTGGCCGATGTAGCCTGTGCTGCCGGCGAGGATGATTTTCATGGTGCAGATGGTATAAGATCTTGTTTTTCTCATTCTGGTTTTGGGAATTCCTCACTATTTATTGTCCTTTCTACCTGATGGATTGACCGGCATAAGAGTTTGACTGCCGGACAGATTATTGTCCGACTGGCCTGCATTTTCCTTTTTATTTATCATCAAACGAATGGGTAGATAGGAAGCATCTCAGAAGTATATTCTCAAGCGCTGATTGGCTGTTTCGCGATACCTGCCGAAAGAGGGATAGATCAGCACAACAAACAGCATACATATGCAAACAGTATATACATTATACATTATACTATCTATTCTCCGGTATATAGTTAACTTGATGATATTTCAATATCTGCTAGATGGAATCCGCCAACACATGTCTCTAGATAAGTGACGACTGCCGATTCCGCGCATCTGCGGCATTTATTCAGCCTCAATGGATTATATCATTATGGGGGCCGCGGCCGCTAATGGCGCCCACGTTGCAGCCAACTTCAAGCTTAGGCGCCCGCTAAGCTACCCCCGCGGCCCCGTAACATCAGCGACAAGACCACAGCCTCCCTGCCAATAAACTCTGTTCAAGCCAGCAAGGCAGAAAAAGCCGCATTTCGGCACGGACGGCTTCAATCATTGATTGGCATCTTTCGGCAAGGCTGAGTATACGGGAACCTTGGGGGAATACGAGGGAATTTTGGTCGTTTGCCAGTGACAATGGCGCTTTGTCTTGTGTTGCGGTGTTGATGACGGCAATGATGGGTAAACGGCGGTAATGCGCCTTGTTTGTGCCTGAGACAGAATGATTTGTCTTCTGGGAAGTTTCCGTGGGAGTTTATGACTGTGCTTGGACTTGAGGATATATAAATGATCAGATCGCCGCTTTTGTATTCTCAATTTCATAGCAATAATAAAGAATTGAAGAGATATCCTCGTTGCCTCTAATTTGCTGAGTCTATCATCAACTATCTCTAGTCAAAATGGGGTACGGTATATATACACATGATCATGTTCTTGCTAATTCTCTGCAGTTACCACATTGCAAACGCAAATGAGTATCTCGTCGTCACGGGAGCCGGCATCGACGACCTGCACATCTGCAAAAAGGCATATGTGTGGCCATGGCAGAAGGTGCGTAACAACCATGTATCCATGTATCCACGAATATATGCTAAGTGAGCTAGATATCGCGAATCTCTGTCATGCCCTTTGACTTTTCGCTGAGCCTCCAAGCCATGACAGTCGAGAAGCTACAGTTCTCTCTGCCGGCAGTCTTCACCATCGGCCCGGACAACGAGCTCGAGGCATTGAAAAAGTATGCTCTGCTGCTATCCGGCAAGGCCGATGGCTCTGATCAGTCGAAGAACGAAATCACTCAGCCGGCTGGTCGTAACCATGTGCAGGATATTGTCAAGGGTATTATCGAGGGCGAGACCCGCGTGATTGTGTCTAGTATGACTATGGAAGAGATCTTCAAGGAGCGCCAGATCTTCAAAGGAAAGGGTAAGCCAAGACACGATTATTGGGAAATATATGCTAAATGCTAGCTTGACAGTCATTGAAAATGTCCAAAACGAGCTCCAACAGTTCGGTCTACGAATGTACGTCCCCTTAACTGGAATCAACAATTAATAAACTAACAAACCAGCTACAACGCCAACGTCAAAGAACTCCAAGACACCCCCGGCAGCGAATACTTCGCCTTCCTCAGCCGCAAAGCACACGAAGGTGCGCTCAACCAAGCCAAAATCGACGTCGCCGAAGCCCGCATGCGCGGCGAGATCGGCGAAGCCGAGAAAAAGGGGCGCACGAAGCAGGAAATCTCCAAAATCGATGCCGAGACGGCCGTGCTCGAGACCAAACGCAAAGCCGAAAAGGCCAAGGCAGACTCGGAGCTGACGAACCGCACAATCGAGTTGGAGCGGGATACCAAGATGGCCCGGATCGCGGCGCAGCGGATGACGGAAATGAAGGATGCGGAATTGCAAAAGTCGGTGGAGAGTACGCGTGCGGAGACCGAGTTGGAGCGTTTGAGGGCTACGGATGTTATCAAGAGCAAGATTGCGCGCGAGGCGGCGCAGGAGAAGGCTGATGCGACGTTCTACACGGAGCAGAAGGCTGCGGATGCGCTGTTCTATAAGAGGAAGATGGAATCGGATGCACACTGTGGGCCTCCGTCTTTCTTGGAGAGAAAAACCCAGCTAATGCAATTTTACAGACTACCGCCAGAAGCGTGAAGCAGAGGGTATCATCGAAACCGCCAAAGCCTACCGTGAAATGGTCAACACGCTCGGCGGCCCGCAGGGCTTCCTACAATACAAGATGCTCGAATCCGGCACGTACGAGAAACTGGCCCAGGCCAATGCCACCGCCGTCCACGGCATGCAGCCCAAGATCAGTACTTGGACCACAGGCCCTGGTGGTGCCGGTGCCGGTGCCGGTGACGCAGATCCCACTGCGCCTATCAGAAATATCATGCAGACTTTGCCGCCGTTGATGAGCACCATCTACGACCAAACGGGGATTGCGCCGCCCAGCTGGATTGCGCAGATGCCTGCTCCTGGCGCCCAGAATGGGGATGTGAATGGCAATAGGAACGAGCTTGTGCCGGCGAAGAAGGGTGCTGTTAATGGTAAATAGTTACCTTTACTAGCACGTACTCTGATGGTTACTCGATTTGCTTAACCTCCATCTCTTGATTCCTGCTTGAATCCCGATTGTTCCAGATTGGTGTCTGTTTTGTCTCTTGCTTTATACCACATTTACTCTGTTTCTTCGTTGTATTTTATTCTAATAATGCATATCTTATCTACTAAGAAATCTATAGCAGAGTCACTATATGACGTCGCTCCGTGATCCATAATATCGCCCTGCAGAATTGCCTAATCCGGTAATAATTTGTTACTTCATTCCACTTAGTTAGCTATCATGCCAAGACACCAGAATCTATCAGTCATGTCAATGATTAACCAGGAGTCATGTTATTATCTTGCTCTGTGAGTCAACAGGCAGCTGGCATTGCCAATGTGACCAGTCCGCATCATCATCATGAAATGTCGGTCAGTGAATCGCTTCTGTCGAATCACAAATAGACCGATATAAACATTACATATACGTATATTTCGCCCAGACAGCCAAGGAATCATGCCGTCTATCCGGGCGAGGGTATATTCTCACCATCGTCGGAGGATATACGGTGAAGACGATGCTAACTGCCTAGGGCTGACGGTGGGTGATTATAGCCAATACATATCGCTGATGATTTATTCGATGTGTTCTATCTAGAGTCATCGGTCTCGACCGTCAACAATGAACATCGGAATAAGCATCGGCATAGGAATAAACATCGGCGCTTGCTCGGGCACGCCTGTGTGCCCGATAAGGCAGCGGAACAGTGAACATTACGCATGTTGATAGTAGATACTACGAGATAGAGATGCAGCTGCGGGTCTTTTCAGGGGGCTGAATGGTGCAGAAACCAGAAAGTAAAGTGATAGACAGACCTCTAGACTTGTTTTAGGGCTCGGAATCGGAATAGGAAAGCGGCAGCGGCCAATCAGCAGGCGCCAACTCCCGGGATGGAGACTCACTCCGACGGCGGGGAGTTAAGGGCCTTCGGACGTCCTAAAGCCAATCAGCGTGCTCCCGCTCTACAAAAAATGGACAGATCGGGAAAGGCGTATCGGACGTCCGACGACCCACTCGGCACACACGGCAAAATTCCATCGAAGCTGCGCAGTCGATCACAGCCTGCGCCAATCAGATGCGCTCGTTGCATACAATTGATCCTGCTTCAGACGTTATTTTGGAGCTAGCTCGTCATGATGGAACATTCATTAGCCACTTTGGCAATAGGAGGGAAATTTTTTCCATATCGCTGATTGATAAAATGGGACGTCAGTCCAGAAAGACTAGTCTGGCCACCGGACTTTTATCCTCCAAACCCTACCTACGTCCTATATATATGATCTAAGAACCTAGTGGCGATCTTTCTACTGCCGAGTCTACAGTTTATGTATCTGCCATCAAATACGATGAGAACAGTCTAATCTAATAATTATCTATCAACACTTGACAAAACATGGGCCGCCACGAGGCCGCAGAGAAATCCCTACAGGATCAAAGAAACATCCTCCCCATCGGCCAGCTAGTAGTCGTCTTCAGCGGCCTCGCCATCTCGCTGCTGATCTGCTTCATCGACCAGAATGGGCTCAGTGTCGCTCTCCCGACTATTAGCAAGGAACTGAACGCCGAAGACACCATTTCCTGGGCCGGCACATCCTCGCTCATCGCCAATGCCGTCTGTACAGTCCTGTATGGACGCTTGTCGGACATCTTCGGCCGCAAAAGCGTCTATATCAGCGTTCTGATCTTACTAAGTATCTCCGACTTGATCTGCGGTCTGGCCGTGGACCCGCCTATGCTTTATGTCTTCCGTGCCATGGCTGGTATTGCTACCGGCGGCATCACAAACATGACGATGATTATTGTGAGTGATGTGGTCACGCTGCAGGACCGAGGCAAGTATCAGGGTATTCTGGGTTCGTGTGTTGGACTGGGCAACGTGATTGGTCCCTTTATCGCGGCGGCGTTTGTGGAAAATGCCTCTTGGAGAGATATCTTCTATCTGCTCTGTCCGTGTGCCGCGGTCAGTGCCGTGGTGGCCTGGTTCTTGCTGCCGAGTAAGATGAGACCCGAGTCGATGAAGAGCCAGGTGAAGAAGATTGACTTTATGGGCACGATCACGTCGACGATTGCGATTGTCTTTATTCTGATTCCCATCTCTGGCGGTGGGCTGTACTTCCAGTGGGACTCGGCGCTGGTGATCAGCATGTTGACAATTGGGAGTGTCTCGTTTGTGCTGTTTTTGCTTATTCAGTGGAAGGTGGCTTACTTGCCGATGATGCCTCGTGAGTATATCCTATCCACAGCTTGTTTCTTCTTTCGTCTCTCGTGAGTAAAGCTAATGAGGTAGTCTCCATCTTCAAAAAACCCGTCGCCACAACCCTGTTGCTGCAGAGTTTCCTGCTTGGAGCTGCCTACCAGTCCTTGCTGTACTACCTGCCGCTCTATGTCCAGAACGCGCGAGGCTGGTCCCCCATTCAATCCGCAATCTGTTCGTTGCCCATGGTCTGTTTCCAGTCGACCATGTCTATCCTTTCTGGACAATACATGTCACGCCTCAACCGGTATCACGAAGTCATCTGTGTTGGCTTCATTCTGTGGTGCATGTAAGTATACCTATCGTCCCATTAACTTCAGAACGTTTGATACTAACATGTACAGTGGAATCGGCCTAACCCTGCTCTGGGACGGAAGCACGCCCAAGAGCCAAATCTATGGCACCCTCGTCCTCGTCGGCACTGGCATCGGCTGCACCTTCCAGCCGACTCTGGTCGCCCTGCAAGCACACACACCCACCTCGCAGCGCGCCGTTACCATTTCCATGCGCAACTTTTTCCGCTGCACGGGCGGTGCTGTGGGACTCGCTATATCGGCTGCGATCCTGCAGAGCGTGCTCAAGGAGAACTTGCCAGCTGGGTACCAGTATCTGACCAAATCAACTTATGCGCTGCCGGATCAGGGCAGTATTCCGGCCGCGGACTGGGATGCTATTACTGAAGCGTATGTGAAGGCGTCGCACACGGTGTTCATTTTCCAGGTGCCTTTAGTGGGTGCATGTGTGCTGGGATGTTTGTTTATTCGGGATAAGGGGTTGCAGAAGCAGGAGGATGGCAATAAAGGAAACAAAGATGATATGAAGGAGGAGCAGGTGATGACGCACAAAGATGGAACGGAGTCTCAGGCAACGAGTCAAATCGATGTTGATATTGACATTGAGACGCCGAACAATGGCGAGGCACTTGACCGTGATGTTGAAAAAGGGAACGAGGAGCAGGACATTAAGGAGGACAACGACGACAAGCAGGTTGAAAAATCTGCTAAGAGCGATGAAACCTCGCCTGCATAATCGAAATTTATATACGATAGCCTTTCGGTTTACAACTCGCGACAATACAGTCTCGAGGCCACAGTTATAATCAACTACGACTGATGCATAAAGCTTGGATTGATTTCTTTCGGTGTATCTGCTGCATTATACCATATACCATATACCATTTGATAGATTTGATTGCATTTTCATTAAATAGATCGTTAGATGTATAGAGCAGTGAATTTACGTATTTGACTTGTCTAATTCCTGTCAAGTAGATCAGTCTCTATCCTTGCCTCTTACCATGGAAGTGAATTCTCAAATTTCTTTCGAATGGAAGAATAGCTTATCGCGTTGGACCTCCGATCATCAGATCCCAAGAACTCGTATCTAACAACCTCATGTAGAATGGTCGGTCGATGAGGAAACTGACGTATAGATAGACTCGTCTCGGCGCCTGAGGCATCCTATCCCAGCCAATAACGTGAATGAACGCCAGCAGACCCACTCATGCTACCGCTTTATGGAGTCATCTCGTATCAATCAACTACCTAGGTATCCAATGTCCATACTTCCTGCATCCTTAACAAACATACACCTAATATAAGTACAATCGATGAAACAGTCCCACGCCTCTCCCACCAGCTCCGAGCACAACCCGCGCAAACGAGCTCGAACCGCCTGTTCGCGCTGCAAAAGCCGCAAGCAACGAGTACATCCCCTCTTCAAGCTCAAAATTAAAGATGTCGTCTAACATATGCAGTGCGACAACGCGTATCCAGTTTGTACAAACTGTCGCAAAGCGGGCGTCGAGTGTGACAAGTCCGCGCTTAGCTTGGAAACTGACAACACGCCGGGGTACATCCCTCTTTGTTATATTTAAGTAGTATATTTGCTTGTAGATGTATAGATATACGCACGCCCTAGAAGAGCGCATTGCGTACCTCGAAGGCAGACTGTCCGAACTCTCCGCGCCCAAAAGCGCAGATGACGCCAATGCCAGCCGCATCGTGCATCCCATGGCCGCTGCGTCCCAGCGGCAGACGCCTGATAGCGCTCAAGCGGGCATACGGAGTAGCACTCTCGGCGAGGTTGTGGGCTTTCTCTCCCTCGGCTCGACCGAAACGCCGGCGTATGTTGGCTCCAGCTCAGGCCTCGCGCTGGCCGTGAACCTAGGCGAGATGGTGCGGGCGACGGTCATGACCAAGGCGTTTCCTGATTCAGTGCCTGCAGCAGCAGCAACAATGACAAGGAACCTGGGCGGCGATGGCGTTGCAACCGGTAAAGGCAGCGTGAATACACCCTACAAAGCAATCAGTCTCGACGAACTGTTGAAACACCGCGCTGATCCTCCGAACGATGAAATGGGCACGCGCATTATGGACGCTTATCTCGGGCGTGTGCATAACAAGTATCCATTTCTAGATCGAGAGGAGCTGTGGAAACTGCACCATGCGCGGTGGCACTTGGCCAAAACCAAGGCTGAGGACTTGACTCAAGCCGAGCGCTTTGGCATATTCAAGCTGTATATGGCGTATGCCATTGCTTCGACGTTGATCGGGCTGAGCGAGAAATACGACTATACACCTCCTGAGGTAGCCTCTCTATTTCCTTTATCTATACGAGGTATTAATATGTATATATAGAAATTCTACATGACCGCCATCCAGCACGTCGCCGCCGCCTGCGAAACGCGCTCCGTGCAAAACATCGAAGCCATGATGCTCCTCGTCGTCTACCATCTGCGCTCCGCCACGAGCCACGGGCTGTGGTACATGGTCGGCCTCGCCATGCGGACGTGCATCGATCTGGGCCTCCATCGCAAAAACAGCGCTGCACAGCTCGATCCATATACAGCGCAACTCCGGCGGCGCCTGTTCTGGTCTGTCTACTATCTCGAACGCGCCATTTCACTGTCCCTCGGACGACCGTGCAGTATCAGCGATCGGCATATCGACGTCGACCTGCCGCTAGATGTAAACGACGACGTCCGCGATGCCGCCATACTAACTTCTCTCCAGCAGCAACAATCACAATCCCCCCAAGTAAGCACTCTATCCCTCTTCTGCGCCCTCCTGCGCGTCCGGCAAATCGACTCCAAAATCCAGCAAACCATCTACCGCGCCGACCGACCACTGCAAGACCTCCGGCCCAAACTCGACAAAATCTATCGGCTGCTCGAAGAATGGAAGACCTCCGTCTTACAGCGCTTCGTAATGAGCGACTGGGACTATGCCACGCTGCACTTCAACCGGGCCGTGCGCCTGCTCATCCAGCCCTTCTTACCACTCTTGCCCGTCACAGATCCGTACTATCACATCTGCCTCCGCGCGTCCGGCGACGTCTGCCAGACACACAAGCGCCTGCACCAGACGCTGGAGTATGGGCATTCGTTCCTCGCGGTGCAGACTGTGTTTGTGTCGGGGATTACGATGCTGTATGCCCTGTGGACGAATACGGATAAGATCTGGTCGGTGCGCATGAGCAATGATATCCGCGCGTGCTCGACAGTCTTGTTTGTGATGACGGAGCGCGCGCCGTGGGTGAAACGCTACAGGGATACGTTTGAGTTGATGGTCAATGCTGCTATGGAGAAGTTGCAGGGCAATGAGGCTGCTAGGACAGCGGGCATGGCGGGAATGATTACGCCTAATATCGGCCAGCAGGCTGCCGACAGACGGTTCAATATCCCAGCGAATTCGACGAATCCGACGAATCCAGCGAATATAATGAATATAATGAATACAGCCCTCCCTACCGTGCCCTCATTCCAAGACCCCATGCTCTCCTTACAACCGCAACAGCAGCAGCAGCAGATCCAGCTCCAACAACTCCAACAGCAACAGCAAGAAACACTGCAAACGCAGTTCGGCTTCGACATCTCCGAAGACGCAATGCGCATGGCCATGGAGCTGGCGCCGTGGATCGACCAGGAGTTGGGCGCGGCCACGACGCCGCTGTGGATGCCGGACTTTGATACGCTGCAGAACCTGACGAGTCCGTATCAATATTAACCTCTACGACGTCTATGAACTTTCGGTGTATATATATATATATGTGTGTGTGATAATGTTATACATCGTCTACTATCTAGGCTGGCTTAACTGTACAAATCAAAGCTCGTCCTTCACCTCCTGCACAACAGGCACCGGCCTGCCCGAGTCCTGCAGCAGATCGACGCCATTCTTCTTCCTCCACTTCTGCCACAGCGCATGAAAGTCCTTCTCCATGCCGCTCTCCATCTGATCGGGCAGGACAACCGTATATTCCACAAGCAAATTGCCATACCCCTCTTCCTCATCATGGTCATAATCATGCAAATGCCCCTCGTGGTAAACCGGCATGCCCTGTCCCACCACCGTCTCAACAGCCAGCGGCTGCACAACCTCGCCTCTCTGCCGGCTGAGCTGCACCACATGCCCATCCAGATGCGTCAAGTTGCGCGTCCATTCACCCATCCACGCCTCCCGCAGCGACAGCACCTCCTTCCAGAACAAATCCTTGCCCTTGCGCCTGAAAAACGTGCCGTCCGTCCGCTCGCCATCATTCACGCCCAGCGCCGGCTCGTCCTCGGCCAGAATCACAATCAGGTCGCCCGCAACCCAATCGGGGCTCTCGTCCGCCTCGTTCTCAAACGTGAGGCGCGAGCCCTTGCCCATGCCCGGCTCGATTTCCGCCGATATGGTGCTCGCCCTCCGCACCACACGCTGGCCCTGGCATACAGGGCACGGCTTCTTGATGCTCTTGCCCTTGCCGCCGCACTTGTCGCAGTGCGACTGCACCTGCTGGTACATGCCCGGCGCAATCATGTGTTTCTGAATCACCAGCCCCCTGCCCCCGCACCGATCGCACGTCTCAACCTTCCCGTCCGCCGACCCGCTGCCCTCGCACGTCTCGCATATCTGCTGTTTCTCAATACTAAACTCCAGCTCCCGCCCCGTATAGAAGTCGCGCAGCGGCAGGGAGAGCTTCACTTCCATATCGGGGCCCTTGCGATGGCCGCCTCCGTGTCCGAAATGTCCCCCGCCGCCGAAGAAGCGTGAGAACAAATCAAAAGGATCTCCGCCGCCGCCGCCCCGACTACCGCCATGCTTGTGTTGTTCTAGCCCTTCGTGCCCGTATTGGTCGTAGATTTTGCGCGTGCTAGATGTGGAGAGGACTTCGTAGGCCTCGGCGATGTCGACGAATTTCTGTTTTGCGGATTCATCTCCTCTGCCAACCCAAGTCAGCATTCAATCTGTATTCAAGGGTGGGAAGGGGGGCCTACGGATTCTTGTCAGGATGATACTTCTTGCTCAGCGTGCGGTACGCGCGCTTGATGTCGCGCTCCGAGGCTGACTTGTCGACTTCCAGGATCTTGTAGTAGTCCTCGGCGCAGAGCGCGGTGAGCGCGAGGACGGCTAGGACGAGGAGGAGGTGGAGGGGAAGCATCTCCTTATCCAAGGAGGGGGTCCTTGTTCCTCAATCTGTATTTTATTTTGTTAATTCAGACTTTTGTTGAGGGTGAAAGAAAGAAGAATGCATTGCGTGCATTTGTTAAAGGTGGAGGAGGTTGATTAGCTTAGGTGGCCGTATCGTATCTTCTCCGCAGGATTATTTGTTTTCCCGGCACGTGATAAGCCGGGGCCCTAATTGCATTGCTGGCATTCATATTCATACTTCATATTCATTTTCGTAATTATTAATTAGAATAGTGTATATACATAACTAAAGAAGTTAAACGTTTACATCGAATATCGCGTTCCGCCACGTCATATGCAGACCATCACTTTCATCTCCCTCATCAATCACTTCCTGCGCTCGTTCGGCCTCGTCTCTCCACACCTTGACAATGCTGCCTGGAGTGTACACGCCTTTGAACACGCCTTCTCTCGGGGGATACGCGCCTACGCGTCGGTAAATGTCTGGATTGGCGTACGTCTTGGGCCGCGCGAGCACAGCCCGGATAAAGGTTGCATAGTCCTGCGGATTCGCGATGTTGACTGCCCGCAAGCGCTCGCGAGCAAACACCAGTTCCCTATTTATCGTCACGACCATGTTGACGACAAATTCGGCAATTTTCCGTTCTAGTGTTCGCCGGATTAGTTGCTTCAAGAACGGCTTAACGAGCCAGAGGAGAATCCGCCAGCGGCTGCGGTGTATTTTGTAGTCGAGTTTGTGGATGTGCACGCGGACTGTCCGGAGGGTAACCAGATGGGCTAGACGGTCTCGACCGATCTCCAGGTCAACGGACACGTCTATACCGCGCTCGTCAAGATAGAAACTGCCGATGCCTTCGTCGCCGAAGCGGAAGAGAAAGCCGCTGTGAGCGCGGATCCAGTAGCCAAACTCGGAGGCACTGATATTCAGCCCTTCGAGTTTCACGTTGATGATTGTCTTGATGGCTGTTTTTGCTTTTTTGGAATGGACTTTGGCCAGCTCCATATCAGTCTTGGATGTAACGAGGACTCTGTACGGGAAGAACGACGATTGATGCACTGTTCTTCCTGGCTCTAGCACCAGATTCTCAACAAGCAGATCCATTTCTGGGGCTGACACTTCAAGTCTAGGAATAGGAATGTACTGAATGCTGCGGATGAGTAATGGGAGGAAGATGTGAGCGGCGTCAGCTACTAAAACGCTCGTCTGGTTGTTGTAAACATTGGATACGTCTCGGAGAATCTTCTTCGCTGCGGCGTTCAGTTTTGCAACAGCGGGATCTTCAGGGATGGATCTCAGTGTCTGTCTGACCTGCTGCAAGAATGCTTCGATATCGTTCCTAAGACTAGTTTCGCCCACAGTTTTAGACTGCTCTTTCAGCTTGTCGAGGCGCTCCGGTGCCGAGTCAAAAAAGGCAGGATCAGTCAACATCTCTTGCAAGGACGTGCCGATATCCCCTATGAGTGATTCAAATTCTGGATCTTTGTTGGCATGTCTCACAACATCATGGAATCGATCTTCCAGGCGTCTCCACTCTTCGACATTGCCAAATGATTGAACCAATGTCCGAAAACTGTCGACTGCGTTTTTCAAGTCTCTATTAACTTCCACATCTTCACCCACAGCACTAGCCGTGTCCTCTGCGGCATTGGCGTATATCGCTCCGTACCGCTGGACAAGTTTCGACAGCGTCGACACAGAATCAGAGTAGTCATTTCGGTTGCGCAGCTTCACGACTGCCTGCTTCAGACGATGAAGCAAAGCGTCTTGATGGCTTGAAAAGTTTTGCTCTGCACTTTCTATTGCCGTCTGGCCAGCCTGGAGGACGCCTTCTTCGGTGGTAGCAGCAATTCGAGCTACATCCTCGCGAAGATCATCCTCAGACGGCTTGACATCGTCAGCACCAGGTTCATCTACCTTTCTAAGCTCTTCCTGCGACGGCTCGGCTGCTTCAGCAACTTCGTGCGCCGCTTCGGATACAGTATGGCTAGTATCGGCAAAGACCTGGCGGCCAATCGTCGCGACATCATCGAGGAACAATCGGAAATCCGCATTCGTCAGAAGAAGGCTGCCGACTGTACGCAGACTATCATACGCTATACTCACAGTCAGAAGCGCTTCATGATACTTCTACCTCGGGACTTACCGGCCTGCGTGCTCGCTTGTGACTTTGCATGTGACGCCTGGCTCGCCAACGCCGACCTGTCCAGCGACACCCGAGACCGGGACAGCAGCCAGACGAATTCCTGGAGCTGGTCGTCGGCGTTCTTTTCGCGGAGGAGCTCGATAAGCGTCCGCATTAGGGTCTTGATGTCGCGCGCTAGCAGGCGACCCGGCTCGCTCACGTCATCGGTGCGCGGGTTGAGAAAGTCAGAGGCCAGCAGGGTGCGCAGGTTCGTGATAACCTGCTCGTTGGAAGGCAGGTATCCCTCGGATAAGGCCTTGAGCATCTGATACGAGTGCAGCTTCTGGTGCAGCTGGCGCTGGCGGGAGGTGTCGTCTTCGTACCGAGGCAGGAGGGGCTCGGCTTCTGGACCGGGTCTGCGTCGAGAGGAGGGCATGTTGAATGTGAATATGTCAATGGGATAAAGATTAACATTAACAATTAACTAACACACGAGAGTTGATGGGGGTTGAATCCAGGTTGTTGAGCAGTCGGCAGCGTGAGGCATGTGTGACGTCGTTCTTCCCCGGATTCCTGGCAGCGGGCCGGATTGGCCACTTCTGATTGGCTACACTCGTGCATTGATGTATGCAGATTTATATACATTTACTTTCTCTTGCTGTATATAATATGTGAATATCAAGTCTACTCTGATATGATTAGACTTGTCAATGACATGACATGAATATCAGCGCTCTGCTAGAGTCTAGACCGTGGAGACAAGGCCCCACCTTGAATATTTATTTCTAGACTTACTAAGCTTGAGCATAACCTATGCACTACATGGGCGAACCAACATAGTATCTACTATCACGTAGTACTATATAGTATACACACAGATATGAGTTACATAACATATCAGCCCGCGTGAGTAATACTGTGCAATCCATTAGTATGCTCCTCCAATTCCTTAGGTAACTATCGGGCTAGCTCCGAGCTGCTAGCGGTCTCCTCCGCCGTTGAGTCATCTAGACTCCCTGCATTACTAACAGATAGCTTAGCTGCCCGTTATACTCCGCATGGCTTGCCTGACCGGATACGAGAGAGTCCCGATCCCTATCTATATGTGTATATTATATGTATATAGATGTCGGGGATGAGTTGCAGCTGGGGTCTGTCTGTTCTAAGTTGGGGCTGTAGATACTCCGACTCAGATGTCAGCATGTCTCGATGACCGACATCAGGTCGTACATGCAAGTCAGACATAGACGGCAGATGCCGACGCAACTCCCGGGCGGACAGCGTCTCCCGTAGCGCCCGAGACCCATAAAAAGCACCGAGTGAGATGCCCGGAGTATCAGATTACATACCAGTTCAACTTCAGTCTTCATGCTACATAACGGAGACTCCGTTATTACTGTAAGCTCATAATCATATTCAGCCTAATGACAGCCCGGTGTGCTCCGCTCACTTCTACTCCGTCGTATGCTAACATTATCTAGCGTCCGCCTCGACGGAGTCCGGAGTACATAAACGTAACATCAGTTGAAAGAAGGAGGTCATGGACTCATCGGGCACTAATCCGCGATCCTTGCTCGAGCTGTCCCAACAAAAGCGTGATGTGTCTGCATACGTGTGTACTGCCCGGTGTAAGACATATACATACTCGCTACACTTGCCTGGCGGAAGGCGGGCGGAACGTACGCATACAGTAAATACAGGCAAAAGGGCGGGCGCTAGGACAAGCCGGGCAATTTCGAGCTTTTTCCTGCGCGTCTCCTGAGTCTCCGCCGGGATTAATACTAGCGCCGTACTAGCGGTATTTGCATACACTAATACACTAATACACGTCGAAGAGCTTCCAGAACAGTTGGGCCATCCATCCCCATTGTTGTGTAGCAAGATCGGCTGCCCCTTGATGATGCGCAGGACTATTGAAGCTTGTGTGCGACTGGCCTGCAGCTGGCTGTCAGACTGTCTGACTCAGGGATGACATGAGTATGAGACAATAAATGCCTCTGGTGACACACGCATTCCTCGTAGAATGAAGTTGGGGTAGAAGAGATCGGGCGTGCTGCACCCGAAGCTTAGCGTGCCGGCTTGCTGGGCGATATGCCGGGCCCATTTTTTTAATAAATTAGAATATTATAATATTTTAGTGGATATTAAATATTAAGGATTTTATTATTGTATACTCCGTACTGTTTAATGTTTGTTGATGTTGATGTTCACATCAACATACTCGAGGATAGCGCGGTAGATGATGGTCAACGGTGTCTACATTGTCACACCGGGCCTTATAGAATGCAGTACTCTATCTTATAATAATCCCAGCATTATGTATTATTATGTAGTTGGGGTTCACATGACTACTGCAGTAAAAAAAAAAAAAAAAAAATCGGACCCATCGTGATAGACTCCGCTTCCCCCCGACTCTTCCCGATCTCCAAACCTAATGGCCAGAAAAAAAGAACGTTGGAGAAGACTAGCTTTGAAACAGTGAAACACATGCTGAGCGCGAGCTCGTCCATGGGAGGCCAATTGGCAATTGCGCACGCTCGTTACCACTGACCAGTGTCATCAGGGGCCGCTTCATCGCCGTGTCGTGTCGTGTCGTGTCATCCTCCATTCCTTGCAACGTCCTGCTTCTCCCGCTGGGATGTTCAGATATATACATCGATCGGCCCGTCCGCACTCCTTCAGTTCTATCGTTGCTAGAAGACAAGCTCTGTCTACCTCGTCTCTCTCCGCTCCAATCCCTTCTTCTGTGAACCAGGCGTCCGAAGCGTCGCTGCAAACCGCCGACATGACCACACACCCTACCCTGCCGTCGCTGTCGAACAGCCAGGTCCGCTCAGCTCACCACGTCCAAGGACTCGGTGGTCAGGCGTGAGTCTACACCTTGCTGCATTTTGTAGATAGACAGGCTAACGTGTTGCAGAGAAGGAACCTTTGACACCGCCAACCCGCCCTATATCCGCAAATACCTCCGCACCTACGGCCTGACGCCCCCTCGCGCCGAGTCCTACGAAACGCAGAAAACAAGATGTATGCCTGATATTCTAAGCTTAGGAGTGGAAGAAATGCTGACTGGCTAGGTCTGGCACAACTTGCTTTGAAGCAGACCCCCATTGACAAGTTCCTGTACTTGAGCACACTGCGCAAGAACAATGTGCACCTTTTCTACCGTCTGGTGACGGAACATATTCGCGTTGGTTTTCATTCAATTGTGGTCGATGTAGGATTGTGCTAATTTTGTATTGTAGGAATTGACTCCCCTAATCTATACTCCCGTCGTTGGCGAGGCCTGCCAGCGATGGTCTGAAATCTACCAACAACCCGAGGGTAGGCTCCTCCTTTTCTTAAATGTATGAACAAGCTGACTTCCACAGGAATGTACCTCTCCTACGAGGACAAAGGCAACATTGCCGCCGTCATTGCCAACTGGCCGCAGCCCTCTGTGGAAATCACAGTCATCACTGACGGCTCGCGCATCCTCGGCCTGGGCGACCTGGGCATCAACGGCATGGGCATTCCCATTGGAAAGCTCGCCCTGTACACTGCCTGCGCGGGCATCCGTCCCGAGGCTACTCTCCCATTGACCCTGGACCTGGGAACCAGCAACAAGGCTTTCCGTGAGGATCCCCTCTACATGGGCAGCCGCCGAGACAAGGTCTCTCCTGAGGAAGAGCAGGAATTCCTCGACGAGCTCATGGCTGCCCTGACAGACCGGTGGCCCGGCATTGTAATCCAGTTTGAAGACTTCAAAAACCCCTTCCCCGCTCTCGAGCGCTACCGCCACACCTACACTGCCTTTAACGATGACATCCAGGGCACTGGCGCTGTCATCCTCGGTGGTGTTATTAGTGCTGTCAAGCGCTCGGGCGTCCACCCCAAGGACCAGCGCGCCGTGTTCCTCGGTGCCGGCAGCGCCGGCGTCGGTGTCGCCAAGCAGATCGTAGACTACTTTGTCAAAGAAGGCATGACCGAGGAAGAGGCCGCGGCGTGCTTCTACCTCGTCGACACCAAGGGCCTGGTGACCGCCGACCGCGGCGACAAGCTGGCCGACCACAAGGTCTACTTTGCGCGCAAGGACAACAACGGGCAGCAATTCAAGACGCTCGAAGAGGTCATCGACCACGTCAAGCCCACCATGCTGATGGGCCTGTCGACCCTCGGCGGCGTCTTCACGCCCGAAATTTTAAACAAAATGGCCGCCTGGAACGAGCAGCCCATCATCTTCCCCCTCTCCAACCCCTCCTCCAAATCCGAATGCGACCTCGAAGCCGCCGTCAAGCACACCGACGGCCGCGCGCTGTTCGCGTCTGGCTCGCCCTTTAACCCCGTCACCTTCACCAACGCCGCCGGCGAGACCAAGATCCACTACGGCGGCCAGGGCAACAACATGTACGTCTTCCCCGGCATTGGGCTGGGCACGATCCTGTCCAAAGCCGTCGAAGTCACCGACAGCATGATCTACGCCTCGGGCGAGGCACTGACCAAGTGCCTAACCCCCGAGGAAGAAGCCCGCGGCCTAATCTACCCCGACCTCACGCGCATCCGCGAAGTCAGCATCGTAGTTGCGCGAGAGGTCATCCGCGCAGCCCAAGAAGCCCAGGTTGATCGCGAAACGGCCATCCGCGGCCTCAGCGACAGCGACCTCGAGGCCTGGATCCGCGTGCGCATGTACGACCCGCATGCCGAGGTGGCCTCGCTGGAGCGCGAGGTTGGCGCGCTGCTGTCGTCGATTGGGCGCTCGTTCCCGGCGGGCAATGGGTATTTCGGTGCTGCGGAGGATAAGAACGCGAAGCTATAATCTATACTAACTATATAAGAAGATAAATATCTGGATTGATAAGAGGATAAATATCGGATTGATAAGAGGATAAGATATCTGGGTTTATTGTTTTTTCATTGGAGCGTCTGTCATGTCATATCACTGTCTTTGTCTGTCATTGGAGTTGTTCTGTTTATAGTAGATGCATCATCCAGTCGGGGATATATAATATATAGAAGACGGGATTGCAAACCAATCAAAAGTATAAAGGCATCAACTTTTAAGTCTCCTAGCATTGTATAAAGTGAAGATACTAGGGCTACTGTACTAATAGAGTAACAGATCACGCGACCAACGTTCACTTGTTTGCCATGTTTGTCTGTCTTCCCAAAAGGGAAGGCGCCTCCCATCCCGCCTCAACTTTATTCCTCTAGTCTCACTCAGTCTACATCAATTTATCAAACCAAGCGAGCCAATCAGTTCATTCGAGACTAAGCAAGTCCAAGTCAAGAATCGATAGACAGACTTCCGCATCGGGCAGGTCAGAGAACCCCACTGTCAATCATTATCAATCGGCTAGTCTGATGTGTGACTGACCACTGGCAGGAAGACTGACTAGGTCTGACTACGGAGTACGGACTGTCGTGATTGGCATGATGCAATTATTCTGCATGGCGAGTGATAGCTTATCATCTGACAAGGACCGCACTCTTGAGTCTCAGGAAGAATGGAATGATGGACGGTATGCATTCTAATTACGTGTCTGTTCTCTGCTTTGTCTCTGAAAATGAAATTGAGGTATTTACGTACTGACCGAGTCTATCCATGTCTAGACTCTAGACTCTCGCCGGTCAGTGAATACTGAATAGAGAGTGAATAGGATACCGATACACCGCTACAATTTGAAACGATAGATATGCGGTGAACACGCCCAGCCAACCCCGCCACGGCTAGCCGCATCGAGTGCGTTGTCTGGCTTGGCTGGCTTTGTCAAGTCGGAAAAAAGTCCAGTCCATCGGCTTGTTTTCCGACTCTGACTGCAGTGTACGGAGTACGTGCAGAGGACAGCGAAATTTACTCCGAGCTATAATATACTCCGTTATGTACGGAGTACACACTACAGTGACTACACAGAGGTGCGGCTCAGGCTAGATATCGGTGGAGCAGGATCGACAGCATCATTCTCCAAAACAAGAGGCCCAGAGACTCAGTCGACTCGACTTGACGTGACCATACTAGAGAGTACAGAGTACAGAGTACTCAAGTTCACTACACGTCGACTGCCGTACATACTACAGAGTATGTACATATATAAACTCGTGCCTAGACTAGGTCCTGGTACACCGCACGGTCAGGGCGGGACGTCCCGGTGGGGATGTGGCTCTTAGTTCTGGCTAAGTTTCGAGTTTGCATGCCCGCAATGCTGCCTGTGAGTGGCCTGCAAGGAACGCACTAGTCTTGCAGTGATTTTCATTCTTGCTCTTTCCTCTACTCTAAAATGGAGAACGAAATGAATCAAAATGAAGAATGGTGATCATCATTGTTCCTCACTGCGTCTGGGTATGTAGTATGCACTGCTATGGCTGGTCGAGTCTTGTTGACGCGGGGCTCGACCCTGGCATATTTAAATTTCTTGACATGCATGCGTCTAGTATTTAATAGTCTATTATTCTGCTCAAGCCTCTTGGCTGTGGGGGACTATGAGTAACTTTCTGACCGTTGACAGTGCCCTGCGTTAACTGCGTCCATGCGTTAACTTATTTAACTTATTGACTTGTTTAGTTTTTCTTTCTTGTTATTACGTATATATAGCATCCCCTGCAGCACTCGCTCCAGGATTGCCTCGTTCCTGTTGTGACCCTTGCAGCGGCCTTGAGCCATTTCTATTCTAATGTTCTATCACTAGAACAATAACAGACAACAACAGACAACAAAACATACAACAAGACAAGCCCTTTGAACAAGACAAACGAGCAACAAAAGACAAAAGACAAGAGACAAGAGACAAGACAAAGACAGACGAGGGTCGTGCGCAGTCACATGCGAAGATCGACTACTGACACTCGAATCGATGCCTGCCTGATTGCCTGAACCTAATACTTAATTGACGGGCCTCTCCGTCACATGATAATCTACATGTCCACCTTCGCAGTGCGCCTGCCAGACAGTCATCCAGCCAAAACACCGACTGCATCCATACTACCTCTACCTGATGACGACGGTGCGCGAGACTCGTCACAGATGAGTCTCGATGTTTCTCCTGCTCCAACTACGCCAACTCCAACTACTCCAACAACTCCAACTGCCAACATGGACAGCATAATGGACACGGCCAGTCCCAAGTCTAAGAGCAGAGACAAGCCTCGCTCGCGCGCATCGTCAACCTCCCAGCGCGCAACACGCTCCGCCTCATCTAGCACAGCAGGCAACTCGCGGCGGCCAGGGACTGGAACAGGACACCACAGGACGCCATCCTTCCAAACCCAGATGCAAGCACAGTCACCTCCAAATCTCCAATCACGGACCAACAGCGTGCACATGTCGCCGCAGCGACGAGACCAGCTCCTGGCCCTGCACCGGGATAGCTGCCGCCTGTTTCAACCCACAAATACCGCCGAGGGTGTTTCGATCGACACCCTCTCCCTCACCAACACGCGCTCCACCTTTGTCTCGCCCACATCTTCACCAATCCTGCCCTCGCGCTCGCACTCGTTCCCTCTAGGGCTGTCAATGGACAGCGACATCTCCGACGACGACTTGCTGGCATCCTCGCGCCGCTACAGACGGGCCAGCCACGTCGTGTTGCCAGATACGAGCATCATCATCGACACTGTGCCTGAAGACATCCCTGCTACGCCAGACCAAAGCCAAGAGCCAATCACAGAGTGGACATCGCCCAGCACCCGCCGACGCGAGTACGCCAAAATCGACCGGTCAAACAGAGGCATAAGGCGGATATGGAGGCGCCTCACGCCGAGCTGTTTCCAGGCCGACGCGAACGGGCGCACGCCGTTTTGGGAGGGGGATACAATGAAAAAAGGGTGCGGGGGGAGTGTGCGGCGGTTCCGGATGGATATTCCTGACCCTGACGACGAACACGAAGTCGAGAAGGAAAAAGAAAAGGGGAGTAGGGGTGTCAAGGACGAGATGTTGGTCTCTGGCCCTGCTTCTGGCGCAGGGAAAAGGGAAAGGGGATGGTCCTGTTTCTGACGGACAATGACTTGAATGACGACACGATGTTTGCGCATGATACCCACTATGATTTCTAGCTACCATAGATATAGACTCAACCTTTAATAAAAACATCCCATGAATATAACGCCTGCAATGCATACCTCCCTCCGCTAAACCTAAGCAGTAGGTTAAACCATCAAATCGAAATCATCCATGTTGTCGCGGTACTTCATAATCGACCTCTTGACCTTACTCGAGTCGACCCACGTGACAAAGTCCTCCATGTTGCGATTGACCAAACTACCACCCTTAGCCCACCATCCATCCATCATAAGAAAGGGGAGAAATGGACTCACTACGCAGGATCCGTAACCACCTCCGTGCCCACGCGCACATGCCCCTGCTCAATCAGACTAACCCCCGTCTTCACATCCTCCACCATCCCACTCCTCACCATCAACACGCCGAGCCGCCGCCTACAAAACGCGGATACCGTAACCTGCCTCTCCACCGCCGACAGCCCGCTGCCCTGCTCGCGGCTCTGCTTGAGGATGCCCATGCTCCAGAGCTTCTCCAGCATTTCGCTCTCCAGCTTTTTGCGGAATGGGTCTGCTGGATCGAGCGCCGACAGTTTGTGGGCCAGCGAGCGCAGGTTTCCGCAGAGCTGGTTGTATTTGGTGTAGTCGTTTGTGCCCTGCAGGTAGTACCGCGCCCGGATGGATTGTTCGCGGTGGTTATTTTCGGTTTTGTAGGTGTTGAAGTTTACTTTGCGCAGCAGTCTATCTCTTATTAGTTCGAACTTTTTTGGGAGTTGTGTGGGGGGTAGGGAGGTACTTTTTCTCGTGGTGCTTGAGTTGGCGGACCATGGTGGCGGTGTTTTTGATCCTGATCTTGAACTGTAAATGAATATGTTGAGTCGTGAATGCGGCGGTCTGTTGCAGTCTGGAGATAAAAAATATTCTGCCGGCGGTGAGCACCAACCTAACCCTAACCCTGGTCTACGGTCTATGATGTGATTGGCTGATCTATATACTTCATCAACTACATTCATCTCGTATTCATAATTTCATATACTCATTACAGATATACAGATTACAGAGTATAGATAAACTCCGCATTCTCCCCGTCCGTCAAATCCAGCCACCTATCAAAGATTCAAACGTCAGCTCATTTCATTAACGTGAGGGAAAAGGGGGGGAGAGAGTACTCTTGATTCTCCATCTTCGCGTAGTCTGCGCTGCCCCGGATGAGCGCTTTCTTCTTGTTCTGCCGGTCGTACCACCACCATATAAACGCCAGGTCGAGCAGACACACGCCGTAGCAGACGACGATGGTGATTTCGGCGGGCACGTAGCGCGGCGCGTCGGCAGGGCGGAATGTTTGGGGGCCTACTCAGTCAGCCTACGATCATGAGAAAGAACTGGATATGAGGGAGAGAGACCGATGATGTTCCCCACGCAATACGCAATCAGGTAAATGGCCGCGACAGTCGTCTTCTTCGTGTAGCCGGCCACATTCGACGAAATCAACGACAGCAGCGCCACGAATGGCGCCGCCGCAGAGTTGGTCATGTAGTAGCCGATCAGGCGGCCGGTGTTGTTCGACAGCGGCAGTGCAATAATCAGGATCATGCCCAGCATGGCACTCACCAGGCCGCCCATGCTGCACAGCAGCCGCCGCCCCAGCCAGTCGCCCATGAACCCGCTGGCGAGCAGCGCGACGACCTCGACGGCGCCGCCCGGGATGCCGTAGAGGAGGGACTGGGTTTCGGTGTAGCCAAAGTCTTCGATCTAGACCTTATCAGAAAGAAGTAGAATGAATGAAAGAGAAGACGGACGAGTTGACTAAAAAAGTTGCTTATCCCCCCATTCGGAATATCCGACATGAGCGAATAAAACGCAAACGCCCACGTCATCGGATCAACGAGCGCTTCTTTGAACTGATACATCTTAAAGTGCTTGTTGCCAATGCCCTGCTGGTTCATGCGCACGCGCTCGATGGCCAGGATCCGGTCGTCAGCCGACAACCAGCGCGCATTCAGCTGGTTGTCCGGGATGACCCAGAGGAAGACGAAGCCGACAGCCACAGTGCACAGCCCCGTGGCCAGGAAGATGATTTTCCAGGGTGCGATAGACGAGCCATTCTTTTCCGTGCCCGTTGCGATGCCGTAGGCCACGGCGCCGCCGACGATTTGCCCGAAGCCGTTGAAGCTGAACCACAGGCCGGTGCGCTGGCCTTGTTCTTTGCGCGTGTACCACTGAGAAGTCAGCGTGGATCTATCGATGAGGGGAGGTATACCATACCTGTGACGTGAGCAAGGCGAAACCCGGCGTGACAGACGCCTCGCAGACGCCCAGGAACAGGCGGATGGCGACTGCGCCGCCGAAATCGTCGACGGCCGCGAAGCAGGACAGAACCATGCCCCAGAGGATGATGCAGATGGCCGAGTATTTGCCGAGCGGCATGCGCTGGAGCAGTTGGTTTGCGCCGTACTCCCAGCCCAGGTAGCCTAGCCGTCAGATATTTTATCTTCTATAAGTATACTGTAAGGAGAGATACCAAAGTAGAACATGCTCCCCAGCCACTGGTACTGACTGCCGTGGAGATGCAGGTCCGTCTCCAGGCCCATGATGCTCGCGTACGAAATGGTTGTTTCTGACCATCAGTCTCGTCCAGTATAAAGGCAAAGAGGCTCACTGTCTAGATAGTTCAAGCCGTACACCACACACATCAGCGGCATCAAGTGCCAGTCGATAATCCGCAGCAGCCGCCTGTTCGTCGCCGCGTCGATGGTGACCACCTGCCCCTCGCTGAGCTGCAGGGCCTGCAGCGCGACGTCGGCGTCGTGCGAGTGCTGGAGGATGCGCTCGGAGACGTGTCTGTCGGCGACGACGGGTGAAGCCTTTTTGTCGTCCTTTTTTTCGTCCATTTTGATACTTAATCAGGTAATGCCTTCGGAATTCAAGCAGAGTCGTATTGTCGATGCTACCGGCGGCAGTATTTAAGCTACAACGTCATGCAGAGCGTGTCTCCTCATAGTAGACCATTGCCCGATATCATAGTCCAATCACGTCTTCAGTTGCAAAGCAGAGATAAGTGGTCGGTTTTGCCGGTCTGGCAGGGATGTGAAGCTGGTACATGCAGATGTAGATAGTCGATCGCTGGCGAGGCCAATCAGAGGGACGACCCTATCTCTACCCATGTCTATCCATGTCTATCAGCGGGAAGTGAATACCAAACAAGGTCTATAATCAAACAATATATAAATATTTTATTATATGCCTGCCATTAAGCTATACGCGCCAGATAAGCCTGCCACCCCTGCTCTTGATACCTCTTGGCCGCCTCTACTGGGTCTGGCGCAGCGTATATCCCCCGCCCAGCAATAATAAAATCCGCGCCCTTGGCCACCGCCGACTGCGGCGTCTGATACTGCTGGCCTAATGCATCGCCTGCAGACGCAAGGTTGACGCCCGTAGTAAAAACCACAAAATCTTCACCCTCTTCTTTTGTCGTTTCCGTAGACTGCTCGTCGGTGAGCGACCGGTTGCACACAAACCCCATCACAAACTGCCTGTAGCGGCGCGCATAATCCACGGACCGCGTGGTATATTCCCCCCGGGCCAGCGAGCCCTTGGACGTCATTTCCGCGAGGATCAGTAACCCGCGGCCGTCCTCAGCGGGGAAGCCGGGCGACGCGGCCGTCTGGGCCAGCGCCTGCACGATGCCCTCGCCCGGCAGGATGCTGCAGTTGATGATGTGCGCCCACTCGGAGATGCGTAGCGCGCCGCCGTGGTATTGCTTCTGCACGGTGTTGCCGATGTCGATGAACTTGCGGTCTTCGAAGATCAGGAAGTTGTGTTTGAGGGCGAGCGCGGCGAGCCCCGCGGTGGTCGCGGGCGTCAGGTCGGAGAGGATGTCGATGTGCGTTTTGAGGACGGCGATGTGCGGGCCGAGCTCTACATATATACACTTAGTATTTTTCTCCTTTTTAAAAGGTAGACGTACGGTCGGCCAGATCGAGTAGTTCCCTCGTCGTGGTGACGTCCGCGGAGACCGTCACGTTGGTCTGCTTGGCCTCGGCGATGGCGAAGAGTTTGCGCACGAGCGGATTGGGGTGGTTCTGGGCGCGGGCGCCGTAGGACAGCTTTGAGGAGGACGACATTTTGCTGTCAAGCCAATCGATTCAACTGTGTTGTATCGTGTTGTGTTGTGTGAAGGTAGTCTGAGCGGAGAAAAAATGCGGGACATTTTCCTATCTTATCGCCTTGTCTCGCGGCCTGAGGCCTCAACCGCCTTCTTTAGCCTAGGGACAGGAACACAAAATCTAAGCCTCTATTGTTACCATCTATAAATCTACTCCTCCATATCTAGTAGTTCAACATCTCCCTCCCAACGCCAAAAACAGCCATCCCCCACAGCGCGCCCTGGCACAACCAAAACGTAACGCCATTGTACCGTCCGCGGCCATCCTCCTTGCTCGAATAAATGTACCCATGCGCAAACAGGGCGCGCGAGACCACCCATCCGGCGCCCAGCGCGGCCGTGGCCGTGGGCCACCTCAGCCCGGCCACCAGCATGTACGCGATGGTCTGCGGCATGTTCTCGAGCAGGTTGGCGTGCGCGCGCTGGGCGCAGTTGAAGCGGTAGGCGGCGGGCTACAAGTCACCAAGTGAGCAGTTAGTTTGAGTCTTGTTTTGGTCAATAGATAGGGGAGAGTACGTTGGTCTTGCACTGCTCCGGGCTCGCGTAGGTGTGCGGGTACGGCACCTGCGCGTCGTTGCGGAAGGAGCCGACGACCGAGCCCTGGATGAACGAGAGCACGGGGATGACGCCGAGCGCGATGGCGATGACGGCTCTATTTACTCATTAGCATGCTGTGTGGGATAGGAGTTGATCAGTTGATCAGTCAATGGGCATGGTTGAATTCAATTGCGCGTCTGACGATCGCGGGAAGGTGTACGCACCCGTAGTTCTCAGGCAGCGTAATGGAAACCATGTTGAATCTTGACTTGAAATGATCTTCGATCTTGAGATTCTAGCTCGATTGCGTGATTGTTGGCTTGGTCAGGGTCTGGTGAATGACAGACAGGGGCTAATATATACGTAGCATGAGAATCGAGCTTAGCAGCCGGGATTTGCGGCGGGCCGGCCTAACCTATTCATCCGCGTTTCCATGCACATGTACCTTGCTTGTGATTACTGACGGTCCACTGAAAATTCTTATCGGAAAAAATATACGGAATTGGCAGGTAGAATTATGTTAGATTGTGAGGTTGAACCTACAGCCCAAGAAAGATTAGTAAGCTTTTAGACCAATCAGAGCTCACTGTATAGCATGGCACTAATAGGCTCAGAAGCTAGAAAATAGGATATCCTAGACCTTTCCTAGGGCTTAGAGAGAATAGATAAATAGATATATAACTTAGATATTAAATTATTAAATT